>CM077659.1:16889136-17181636 GCA_039707465.1 Rhabdophis nuchalis
ATCCCTTTCTCCTTCTGCATTCAATCGTTCCAACGTCAGGGTGGGTCCACTCTTTTCTCATTAAGTGGCCAAAGTATTGGAGTTTCAGTGTCTGTCCTTCCAAAGGACAGTCAGGGTTGATTTCCTTTCGGACCAAGTCATCATCTTCACAGTTTAATAACTTAGTCAGGGTCTTCATGAACCTTTTGCTCCACCCATTATGCAGCTGTGGGCTATGTTGTCTCTTATCTGATCATTCCTTAGAAAGAATCTCTTTGCCAGAAGAAGGTCCATGGTTTCCCATTTCTTTTTCAAAGCTGCAGATAATCAATCTTCAATCTACCACCTCTTACAATACTAGGCAATACAGTGTCAACAGTAGAGACCGTCAAATTTCTAGGTTCATCATATCTCAAGGCCTAAAATGGACACTTAACGTCAAAAATGTCATCAAAAAAGCACAACAAAGAACATTCTTCTTGTGCCAACTCAGGAAGCTTAAACTGCCCAAAGAGCTGCTGATTCTGTTCTACAGAGGAATTATTGACTCTGTCATCTGCACCTCCATCACTGTCTGGTTTGGCTCTGCGACCCATCAAGACAGACACAGATTTCAGAGGATGATCAGAACTGCAGAAAAAACAATGGCTACCAACTTGCCTTCCATTGAGGACCTGCACACTGCACGAGTCAAAAACAACAACAAAAACCAACAACGCTATAGAGCAGGGATCTCCAACCTTTGCAACTTTAAGTCTGAAGGACTTCAGCTCCCAGACTTCTCCAGCCAGCTTTGCTTTAAGTCTTTAAGCTTTGCTGGCTGGAGAATTCTGGGAGCTGAAGTCCTTCAGACTTAAAGTTGCAAAGGTTGGAGACCCCTGCTATAGCGCACTCCCCACCAAGACAACTAGGCACAAGGACAGTTTTTTTCCCTGAATGCCATCACTCTGCTAAACAAATAATTCCCTCACCACTGTCAAACTATTCACTAAGGCTGCATTATTATTACTATTAGTCTTCTCATCATTCCTATCACCCATCTCCGCACTTATGACTGCAGGACTGTAACTTTGTGGCTTGTAACCTTAGGATTTATATTGATATTGTTTCCTGATTGCTCATTTGTACCCTATAACTATCATTAAGTGTTGGACCTTATGATTCTTGACAAATGTATCTTGTCTTTTTATGTACACTGAGAGCATCTGCACCAAAGACAAATTCCTTGTGTGTCAATCACACTTGGCCAATAAAGAATTCTATTCTATTCTATTCCAATTCCTATTCCTATTCCAATTCCTATTCCTATTCCTATTCCTATTCCTATTTCTCTTCTATCCTATCCTATCCTATCCTATCCTATCCTATCCTGGGGGCAGGACAAGAAGCAATGGGTGGAAACTAATCAAGGAGAGAAGCAACTTAGAACTAAGGAGGAATTTCCTGACAGTTAGAACAATTAACCAGTGGAACAGCTTGCCTCCAGAAGTTGTGAATGCCCCAACCCTGGAAGTCTTTAAAAAGATGTTAGATAGCCATTTGTCTGAAATGGTATAAGGTTCCTGCCCACACAGGGGGTTGGATTAGAAGACCTACAAGGTCCCTTCCAACTCTGCTATTGTATTGTATTGTATTATCTATCCTAATGAAAAAGGTGAATAGAATTCAGCTCTTAAGTCTATCTAGATTCTAGAGAATATGGCATGCTCCCATCATCTTCATTTATTTATTCATTCACAAGGTTGCAGGTTTGCAAATCTTTAGAGCCGTTAGGTCTCCCCCTCCCCAGTTAATTCAAATATGATAGGTAGCTGGGAGGCCCAATACATTCCAGAACTGCAAACATTGATCTACAATCAACTATGGAGAGGTTTTACTTCTGTTAAATTCAAAAGAGAGAGTGGGCAGCAGGACTCATAGACTGTATTTATAATTAAATTAAATTATGGATATAAGGCACTTGCAAAAAAAGGAAAGAAAAATAACTTCATATGTAGATTTATGGAATTATTTTACTGAAAAAGACTTATGTTACATATTTCAGTCCCTGGTGGCTACTAATGTTTTATTAAATACAGTGTAAATCCAGCTGCGTCCAGGCAATAAAAACCTGCAAGGGGCAAAAAAGAAAAAAAAAGGAGGGAGAGAGAGAGAGAGAGAGAGAGAGAGAGAGCAGACAGACAGACAAATAGACAGAGGGAGAGGGAGAGGAAGAGGGGGAAGGGGAGAGAGAGAGAGTCAGAAAGAGAGACACAGAGAGAAAGAGACAGAGAGGGAGAGAGGGAGAGGGGGGGAAAGAGAGAGAGAAAGAGTGAGTCAGAAAGAGAGACACAGAGAGAAAGAGACAGAGAGGGAGAGAGGGGGAAAGAGAGAGAGAAAGAGTGAGTCAGAAAGAGAGACACAGAGAGAAAGAGACAGAGAGGGAGAGAGGGGGAAAGAGAGAGAGAAAGGGTGAGTCAGAAAGAGAGACACAGAGAGAAAGAGAGAGAGAGGGAGAGAGGGGGAAAGAGAGAGAGAAAGAGTGAGTCAGAAAGAGAGACACGGAGAGAAAGAGACAGAGAGGGAGAGAGGGGGAAAGAGAGAGAGAAAGAGTGAGTCAGAAAGAGAGACACGGAGAGAAAGAGACAGAGAGGGAGAGAGGGGGAAAGAGAGAGAGAAAGAGTGAGTCAGAAAGAGAGACACAGAGAGAAAGAGACAGAGAGGGAGAGAGGGGGAAAGAGAGAGAGAAAGGGTGAGTCAGAAAGAGAGACACAGAGAGAGAGACAGAGAGGGGGAAAGAGAGAGAGAAAGAGTGAGTCAGAAAGAGAGACACAGAGAGAAAGAGACAGAGAGGGAGAGAGGGGGAAAGAGAGAGAGAAAGAGTGAGTCAGAAAGAGAGACACAGAGAGAAAGAGACAGAGAGGGAGAGAGGGGGAAAGAGAGAGAGAAAGAGTGAGTCAGAAAGAGAGACACAGAGAGAAAGAGACAGAGAGGGAGAGAGGGGGAAAGAGAGAGAGAAAGGGTGAGTCAGAAAGAGAGACACAGAGAGAAAGAGACAGAGAGGGAGAGAGGGGGAAAGAGAGAGAGAAAGAGTGAGTCAGAAAGAGAGACACAGAGAGAAAGAGACAGAGAGGGAGAGAGGGGGAAAGAGAGAGAGAAAGAGTGAGTCAGAAAGAGAGACACAGAGAGAAAGAGACAGAGAGGGAGAGAGGGGGAAAGAGAGAGAGAAAGAGTAGTCAGAAAGGGAAAGTCAGAGAGAGACAGAAAGATACAGAGAGCAAGAGAGAGAGATACAGAGAGAGAGAGAGAGACGGAGACAGAGGCAGACAGAGAGATACAAAGAGAGAGAGTGAAAGAGAATGTGTTAGTGGTAGCTAGTCAATGCTGAAGATTTCTTTCTGTGCAAAACGTGTTCAGTTTGGTGCTTTATTATGCATTTTGCACACTGTAGACCATCTCAAAAGAACAAGCCAAAGGGTATTGTTGCTGGGTTGTTGTTGTTGTTTTTTATTCACCACCTGCAAAAATTCCATAAATCTTGTTTCAGCACAGCAAAACAAATCTCAGGCTAAGCTATTAGGTAAATACATTGAACGCTGCTTAATAGAATACACAAGGACTTGACGCGCTATATGAGAAGTAGTTTTTCATTACAGATGTCTCGGGATGTGCCTGTGGACAGATATTAAGCTGGAATAATTAGCTTTAGAGGTAAATCCCATTTGTTTTCCAGGCTGGCAGCCAGGACGCTTTAAAAATAATATTTTCATTTGCCCAAATCTGCTGGGGTTTTTTCATTCCTCCCCTCCTCCCTTTTCCCCTGCTCTCGTGTGCTTGGCATCGGGGCGCTTTACTTTACATAAAATTAGACCCTACTAAACTCTCTTTTCTAGCACAACTGCCCTACCCCTGGAAGGGAACACCTAATTGAGGCCGTACATTGTATGCAACGCACGTCAACAAGCAGCCGACATGAATGCGAATCAATATTGTGTTAGTATTGGGATTAAGTCAGCTCTTTTCCTGCTCCACTCTCCATTTGCCACTGCCTTTCTCTCACCTTCCTTTCTCTTCTTTTGGCCCAAGCAGTTGAAGAAGAGTAAATAAAGTGAGGGTTTTGATTGAAACTGTGTCTAGGGATTGGGATTCCTATTTCCTTCAGATGCAGATCAAACTGTGTGTATCTTGGTCCTGCACCCACAATAAAGCCACAGAATCCAGCCTGGAAGTAAAATTTGGAGGAGAAAAAAAAATCTCTCCCACCTCTTCAAAGCCAGGTACACTTCCAGATGTGAAAGGTCAGACTTCTTTGGTCTGTCTGTGGCTACAAATTAGAGGGCGATTTATGAGACTCTCAGTATTAAGTAATCAAGGTAATGTGGAATATTTTTTGGGGGGTGGGAGGGCAGCTTGTAATTGTAATGGATATGAAGCAGCAGATTTGAGACTGAAATGATATTAGCTTAACCCAAAGTTCTGGCTGAAGAAGCTTCTTGGGTGAGAAGTGAAACATCTTCAAGGAAAAACCAAGGAAGTCCAGTTGCCTTTTGAAAAAGAACTTTTGGGGCAACCATGACCTGGATGACTGAAAAATCTCCATAGATATTAGATTGACTTTCTGCTCTGATTCTCTGATCAAAATATCCATCTCTCTCTCTCTATATATATATAATGGCTATGTGTGTTTGTGTGTGTGTGTGTGTGTGTGTGTGTGTGTGTGTGCCAACATAACTCTGGAACACCTCGAGCAATTTCAACCAAACTTGGTTACACAAATTACTTACTCTCGGGAAACAAATACTGTGCGGGTAAGACACCCCTAACACCCTTCGGAGTGTGTGTTCTATTAAGATACAGCCTGTTGTGCCTTAAAATGGCTTCTACTGTACAACGCTGTGGAGTTGCCATGGTAACAGCTTCACAGTACTCCACAAGGGGGCTCCCTCTGGTAAGAGCAAAAACCTAAGATTAGAAATTACATTTGGTCCGGACATTTTCCCCTATAAATAAATACCCAGACAACGCCGGATTACCAGCTAGTTGGCTATAAAAAGAAACTCTTCGTAAGAGAGTTGAAAATATAAACCTGGATCTGGGGGTGAAAACAACACGGCCCACTTTGCAATTCCTTTTCTCTCCATAAAATAGGCATTTCAATCAGAACACTTCATTATACGATCTTCCGTATGCCACGTTCGTTTCACTTGTGAGAAAGATGTCTGCTGAAGAAAGTTGTTTTCTCAATGCAGTAAAGTCAATAGACTAGTTTCCCTTTCAAGACTTTGTTTGGAGTCAGATGACAGAATAATAGAGTTAGGAGGGACCTTGGAGATCCTCTAGTCCAACCCCTGCACAAGTAGACACCTTGTACCATTTCAGACAAATGTCTGTCCAGTCTCTTCTTAAAAGGCTCCAGTGATGGAGCACCTACAACTTCTGGAGGCAAGAGGTTCCACTGATTAATTGTTCTAACTGACAAGAAATCTCTCCTTAGTTCCAAGTTGCTTCTCTCCTTGATTAATTTCCACCCATTGCTTCTTGTCCTGCCTTCAGGTGCCTTGGAGAATAGCTTGACTCCCTCTTCTTTGTGGCAGCCCCACAAATATTGAAAGACTGCTATCATGTCTTCCCTAATCCTTCTTCTCATTAGTCTAGACATACCCGTTTCCTGCAACCATACATAATTATACGTGTAACAAGGAAAGACACCAATGGGTTAACCCAGCCCTAGACCAGGAGAGTCATATCTGTTTGACTTTTGTTATTTGTTCCATTTGGAAACCATTTGTAACTTTGATATGCGATTTGAATGCAGGCTTTAGTTCTGCCCAATTAGACAAATTCTGCACACCATATGGTCACTAATCTGCACACAATTTATAATACAGATTTGGCCGATCATCTCCAGCCTAAAATCTACCACCATAAAATCCTGCTGTCCTGTTCGGCTCCATATGTATACATTTTATGGCCTTATACTTCCCAATCTCCCCGTGTTATTTTGCCTAACAGACACATGTTTTCAAGCAATAATACCATGTTTGTTTATGCCTTTCCCACTAATAAACCCATTTTATTTGCACTTCTTGGATAGATACACATTTTTTTAATGGGAGAACACTTCGATAACGCTCAAAACAGTATGAATGGGAATGTAAATGGGGTAGGTTCACAGAACTCATATAACCCAATGACTGAATTAAGCTATCAGGCCACCCAATATTTAGAACTGTACATTAATAAAATGTGCTGAGTTTACACAATAACCTAAGCCATGTCCCAATAGTTAAGATTTATCCAAGATTAATGCTAAGATAAATGTATTATTAGTCAATGTATTAATACATTTAGTATTAATACGCTGGATTAGGGAGGCAGTGGCTCAGTGGCTAAGATGCTGTGCTTGTCGATCAGAAGGTTGGCAGTTTGGCAGTTCGAATCCTTAGTGCCATGTAAAGGAGTAAGCTCATGTTACTTGTCCCAGCTTCTGCTAACCTAGCAGTTCGAAAGCATGTAAAAATGCAAGTAGAAAAATAGGCACCACTTTTGGTGGGAAGGTAACAGCATTTCTGTGCACCTTCGGCATTTAGTCATGCCGGCCACATTACTACGGAGATGTCTTCAGACAGTGCTGGCTCTTCAGCTTTGAAAAGGAGATGAGTACTGCCCTCTAGAGTCGGGAACGACTAGCATGCATATGTAGGGGGAACCTTTATCTTTAAATATATTATATGAACCCATCAAGTTCTAGTTGGTATAGCTAATCATATTTTGATGTAAACGAATTCTCAGTTAATACCGTGAAAAGTTGAAAAAAAATTGTTGATCTTTGTTGATGTAAATGCTTGTTATTGTTCAAGTATTTTTGTTACAAGGTTCTGTTCAAAGAATCTTATGGATTTCAGTTTGGAGAACTAGTTTCTAGACAAAGGGAGAGAGAAAGAGAATTTTACCTCAGTTTAATCTGTAGCATGAAGTGCCTCATGTTGAAATAGGTGGTTTTAGCTGCTGTAGCAATTCACTTTGAAGTTGTCAACGGGGTAAAAAAACATCATTCAACCTCTAAATGAATGAATTAAGGAGTTTTTCTATATGCCCCTTCCCCCGCAACCTTAAAAGGGTCATAGACACATAAAGGCCCTTCTTTTCTTAATTTTGCCTTTCCTCTCCGGGGAATTGAGTTAAATATTTCTCTTGACCTGAGCTTATAAATGGCTAACACCTGCAAAGTCAAGTGTACATATTCAGCCAGAGAACAAGTTGCTTTTCAAAGAAAATGTTTAGTTAAGAAACTAGGGGTTATTTAATTTCACTGACATGATTGCCATAATTGATCATGTTCTGAATTTTATTTGGTGATGCAGATTCCTAGGTCTGCTTACCGCTGTTTTAAGCCAGACTTCATGACTATACAAGTGTAGAGTGGATCTTTTTAAAATTCTTCTTTGATTTGATAAAGGAGAATTCATGTGGTTTGCCAGAGAGACAAATATTCAGATTCCTTGCTCAATAGTAGTAACTGTGAGAGGGATCTTGGAGTCCTAGTGGACCACCATTTAAATAGGAGCCAGCCGTGTGCAGCAGCTGCCAAAAAAGCCAACACAGTTCTAGGCTGCATCAACAGAGGGATAGAATCAAGATCACGTGAAGGGTTGATACCACTTTATAAGGCCTTGGTGAGGCCACACTTGGAATCCTTCATCCAATTTTGGTCACCACGATGTATAAAAGATGTTGAAACTCTGGAAAGAGTGCAGAGAAGAGCAACAAAGAGGATTAGGGGACTGGAGGCTAAAACATATAGTATAAGTACACATATGTAGTATAAGCCGTATATGACATATAAGCAGCCAGGGAATTAGCTAAGTGACCAAAGCAAAATCCTCCACTAATTTACAACAATAAAGCTTCAAATACTTCCAGAATATGGAAATAACTCATAAGCACCATAAAAATGATAGAGCAGAATGGAAAGCTCTCTTTGGAAAAAGATAAAACTTCTAGAACTCAGACACTTGTTACAACAGCTTCTTCTGCTCTCCAGACTTTTTCTTCTTTTTTAAAAATGATCCCGAGTTAGGACAACTGTCATAAGTATATACAAGTTGCCAAGGGTCTAAATTTTAATCACATGACCGCAAGGATGCCATAACAGTCGTGTGAAAACCAATGGCACGTCCCTTTTTTTTCAGAGTAGACTGTAACTTTGAACGATCTAAACAAACTAAGAAAACTCCAGTCCTCTGCTCAAAATACAATTCCTTATGCCATCAGGCTTGAAATCTTGGGCTTGGACAACCTGGAACTATGCCAATTTAGATCTGACCTAAGCATAGTACACAAAATTGTGTGCTACAACGCCCTACCTGTCAACGACTACTTCAGATTCAACTGCAATAATACACGGGCAAACAATAGATACAAACTCAAGGTAAACAGCTCCAAACTCGATTGCAGAAAATACGACTTCAGCAACAGAGTGGTCAATGCCTGGAATGCTCTATCTCAGGGGTCTCCAACCTTTGCAACTTTAAGTCTGAAGGACTTCAGCTCCTTCAGCAAAGCTGGCTGGAGAATTCTGGGAGCTGAAGTCCTTCAGACTTAAAGTTGCAAAGGTTGGAGACCTCTGCTCTACCTGACTCCATTGTTACAGCCTCAAACCTCCACAGCTTCAACTTTCAACTGTCTACTGTTGACCTCACCCCATTCCTAAGAGGTCTGTAAGAGGGGCGTGCATAAGCACACCAGTCTGCCTACCATCCCTGTCCTACTGTCCCCATTTGGTTCTACCCATTTCCTGTGTTCATGTCCATGTTTAAACTTATACTTGTTATCTCCTACATGTTTGACAAACTAAATAAATGAAATAAATAAAATAAAATAAAATGGCCTAGCTCTATAGGCATGCCTATGATTCAGTTTGACTCCTCGCAGAGTTCGTGCTGAGGCACAATCTCAACCCTGCGCGATTGGAGTAGGCTTCCTATTAAGTGAGACTTCTGGGTTTCATTTAGAGTAATCGTCCCTCTCTAACTCCTTTCCCCCAGCAAACACAGAACAAAACAAATTTTATTGGCAGTGTGTCACTGCGAGGGAAGCCTATTATTTTTCCATGAGAAACTCAAAGTCCCGTGAGAAAGCCTGTGTATTTCTGTGGGAAACCACCAGAAGTGGCCAAACGTCAAATCCTATGAGACTGGACATCTTGAAGCCAAGAAGAAGAACTTAAACTCGTGTTCTTTCTTTCTTTCTTTCTTTCTTTCTTTCTTTCTCTCTTTTTCTTTCCTTACTCCTTGCTGAGAGAATGAAAGAGAGTGGGATGGGAGATCAAATGTTGGCAAGAGGAAACAAATTCAATCTTTGATAAAAATTAACACGGTGTGAAAAACTGAATAGAAATAACTCTGGTTTTATATTTATAGCTGACTTCCGAAGGAGACTCTGTTCTTCTTTCATTCTTGCTTTATGTCTTGAAACCATCTTAAAAATCGACTGAGCCTTAAGTACATCTTCCTTGTTACTTACACCTCTTCTGCAAGGCGGGTTTTACAGATGCTGCCATCTTAAAAATCAATTCAAAGAACGGCCATAAACCTAAAAGCTTTCCAGTTGGAAGTGTATACGACACAATGCAATTTTGTTTAATTTTAATTGACAGAGATGTCAGCCGGAGAGAATATTTGAGAATATTAGCCTGAACAGTAAACTCAAGCTTTTGACATTTTTATGATATAATGATATAATTCTCTTGGGAAAAGTTGTTGGGGAGGAAAGTTCTCCTCCACTGTCAGATTCTACACAAAAGCTGTATGTGTTTAATTTTTTTTTCTCTGACAGAAGAATGACGAATGTATTACTAATTATACAATTACTTTATTACATGCAGTCTGCAATAAAACCATTGACGTATATTCAGCCAAAAATCTGGTTTCACAAAAATGGATTTTTTTTTCTTTTTTAAGTACAACATCTCAATTAGAATAGCAGCCAAATTAATTTTAAGGAGTCTGAAAATGTATTCTCTTGCAGATGTATCTTCTCTCAAAGAACAATCTGATTCAACACTCATACTACATTTATTTGATACCTTTAGTTGAGGTTCCCCTCATACATATGCTAGTCGTTCCCGACTCTAGGGGGTGGTGCTTATATTCATTTCAAAGCCGAAGAGCCAGTGCTGTCCGAAGATGTCTCCATGATCATGTGACTAAACGCCAAAGACGCACGGAATGCTGTTACCTTCCCACCAAAGGTGGTCCCTGTTTTTCTACTTGCATTTTTTATGTGCTTTCAAGCTTCTAGGTTGGCAAAATCTGAGACAAGTAACTGGAGCTCACTCCCTTATGTGGCGCTAGGGATTCGAACCGTCGAACTGCCAACTTTTCTTATCCATAAGCTTAGCATCTTAGCCACTGAGCCACCACATCCCAGTTAGTTGAGGGTACCTGATTGCAAAACAAAATCACTTTGCAGAGCGTCAGAGATGCTGTTTTTCAGCAAACATTTCTAATTGGAAGAGAACAACGGCTTAGTCAAATCCTGTTATGTCCATTTAAAATTTGGCTGTTTGGTGTTTTTTTTTTAAAGGCTCTAGGCCAAACAATATATGAAATCTCATCTCATATAACATATAACAATGAGGAAAGCCTGGTTGCTTAATTTTTAATGTGATTTATTTTTACTTGTAAGCTTTAACTTGTTTAAACTCTGTTTTTAAGCTATGCTTTTATTCATGTGTTTATATGGTTTTACTATGCTGTTGTAAACCATCCAGAATCACCTCGTGGGCCAGATCTGGCCCAATGGCCTTGAGTTTAACATCCTTGCTCTAGGTGTGAGTTCAATCCTAGGTAGAGGCAGATGTAGGGTCTCCTGCTTGGGCAGGGGGTTGGACTAGATGGCCTGCAAGGCCCCTTCCAACTCTGTTAATCTGTTAAAGGTCATCTAGTCCAGCCCCCTGCTCAAGCAAATGGCCAGTATAGAAATGTCCAAAATAAATAAATGACAATGCCGGCTGGCGACACCCAGGGGAAGGGCCTTCTCTGTGGCAGGCCCTACCCTGTGGAACGACCTACCCCCTGAACTCCACACCATCACCGACCCTCGCCTCTTCCGCCAGTGTTTAAAAACACACTTATTTCACCAAGCCGGCCTAAGATAGCCCCTACTGCGATTAATTTTAGATAGTTTTAATTGGGGGATTTTAAATTGGTTTTAGCGCAGGTTGCCATTTAATAGATTTTTAAATTTATATGTTCTGTATTATCTTTGTATGTTGTTTTTAAATTCCTGTGCGCCGCCCTGGGTCCTTTTGGAGAAGGGCGGGATATAAATTGAATAAAATAAATAAATAAATAAATAATTTCACTTCTCCCCTGCAAGAAAGTATGAAGCCAACTTTTTAAAAGATGGCTGATTTATTGCATCCTTTTCATTCCTACCTGAAGCATTCCCAAAACCTAAAGGGAAGAGGTTGAAAAGTACATTGATAAACGGGACAACTGCATCATCTCAAAGCCATAAAATGTCAGCTGCTCACAGCCGTCCATCCGCAACTTCTGTGCCGGAGAACATCTATGGAAGAAAAGACACAGCAAGGGTTGATTTAGTTAAAAGCCTGGGGAGGGAGGGGGGAGGCAAAGACACATATGGTTTCTCTCATTGCCAAAAATTGGTGCAAGATTTGGCCGTAACGAAGCGGGCAGGAATTCCGTAGACTGGGGTACCTGTACTAGGAGTGTTTTTCTCTCTCTCTCTTTCCAAATGGCCACATGGTGAATTCCTGCTGCTCTGTGATGCACTTGGAATGAAAAGGCGGAAGCTGATTAATACGTAAATGTCTCTTTTCATCACCTGCTGGAATGGTCCCAGACAGAACTTCTGAGTCTCCCCCAGTGGGGACTTTTCTGCACTAGATGGAACCATCATAACATTGAACAGATTGTCTTCTGCTACGGCTGGTAGTTGGCAGGGCTGGCTCCGAATGTTATATCTCTCCCCAACCTCTTTTTTTTTTTAAGCCATTCCACTCAATGAATCTTCCTTCTGCTGGCTTGTCTGCATTGGCTGCTCTCTTCCCTCCTTGCCTTTATAGCTGCTCGCTAGATGGATAACCAAAATATGACTACTATTTCTTATCAGCGCTGGATCAGGAGGAGGAAGAGGAGGAAAAGCAAGTTGTTGTAGTGAAAAAGGGACTTGGTGAAAGGGTCTCCTTTTAGTGGATCCATGCGGTCCAATCCTGCTCTGTCAAAGAAAGCATTAAGATGAAGATGAAAGATGACTTGTTCGATGAAGAACGGTTGCAGGAATTGGGTCTATCTAGGTTAATGAAAAGAAAGACTAGGTGTGATATAATAGCAGTCTTCTACTATTTGAGGGGCTGCCACAAAAAGAGTGGGGGGGTCAACCTAACGACCAACTTTAAGGCGCTCCATGGCTCGGGGCCTAGTTATATGCAAGACCGCCTCCTGCCCCATACATCCCTTGGACCGATACGCTCCCACAGAGAGGGCCTCCTCGGGGTGCCGTCGGTCGGACAATGCCGACTGGCGACGCCCAGGGGGAGAGCCTTCTCTGTGGCAGGACCAGCCCTTTGGAACGACCTACCCCCTGAACTCCATACCACTCTTGACCTCCGCCTCTTCCGCAAGTGTCTGAAGACACACCTCTTTCAACTGGCCGGCCTCGCGCAGCCCCCAACACCGCCAGTTATAAAATGGGGATTTTAATTACGGTTGAACACAGGCCCTTAACGGAATAAGTTTAAAAAAAGAAAAGAAAAAAAAATGTTTATATGTTCTGTATGTTTTGAGTTTTTGTTCGCCGCCATGAGTCCATTTGGAGAAAGGCGGGGTATAAATCCAATAAATAAATAAAATAAATAAATAAACCTATTCTCCAATGACTCGAAGGAAGAACGAGAAGCAATGGATGGAAACTAATCAAGGAGAGAACCAATCTAGAAGAAGGAGAAATTTTCGGAGAGTGAAAACTGTTAACCCCTGGAATGGTTTTAGGTGCTCCATCACCGGAGGCTTTTAAGAAGAGATTGGACACTTACTTGTCCAGAATCATACCGGATTGTGATGGTGAACCTATGGCATATGTGCCAGAGCTGGCGTGCCGAGCCCTCTTTGTGGGCACGCCAGGGGTGGGTTGCTACCGGCATTACTGCTTGCTTCACTCGTGCACACACCAAATGTGCGATGAGCGTGCATGTGCATTTATATCTAAAAAGTGCATGTGCAGAATGTAAGGGAAAAAAAGGAGAGGATGACATTTCTGTAATGGAGATTTTTCTGCACATGTGCAGAAGCAAAAATAAAGATGCCGCTGCCGACAATAGAACCGGTTCAGGTGTGTGGGCGGCTGAGTTGTTACCTATTCAACCGAACCGGGCCAAGCCGATAGGAACCGGTAGGAAAAAAATAAAATAAATAAATAATTTAATTTATAACCCGCTCTCTCTCCCCGAAGGGACTCGAGGCGGGGCACAGGGAAATTAAAAATGCATATAAAACCACAAACAATACAGTATTAAAAAAGAATTAAACTAAACCCTGCGCTAAAATCCCATGTTAAAACTAGGACAAACCCCTAAAAAAACCCTAAAAACAGTTAAGTTATCCCAGGCCGGCCAAGCAGAAGAAGTGTGTTTTTAATTTTTGACGGAAGGAGCGGAGGTCCGTAGTTGTTCTAATATCAGGGGGAAGGTCGTTCCAGAGGGCTGGGCCCGCCACAGAGAAGGCCCTTCCCCTGGGCGTCGCCCGCTGGCACAGCCTAGTGGACGGCACCCGGAGAAGTCCCTCTCTGTGGGAGCGAATCGGACGCAGGGATGTAGGAACCCATCTCTGGGGCACATGTGCCATCACCCCAGCTCAGCCAGCTGGTCATCGGATTTCCAAGGTGTCCATGTGTGCTGATCAGCTGATCGTTTCTGGCACACTTTCCAGTTTGGCCATTGTGCCTAAAAGATTCACCATCACTGGTATAGGATCTGGTATAGGATCTTCTGATTGAGCAGGGGGTTGGACTAGAAGACATCCAAGGTCCCTTCCAACTCTGTTGTGCTTTTAGTCCACCTTACAGGTGAAGTCCCAAGTTGTTGGATGACCTGTTGAATTTTGCATGGGCTTTATGTGAAGTATTTCACTTTTGTTGAAAGGCCAGAAATGGACTCCTTTAAGAATCACACCTGATCATGCAGAAATATCAGGGTGGCTTTGCCATGTCAACGCAATGGGCCTCTCTTTCATATATTGAAAGAGCATAAAAAGATCAATGAGATGAACATTGAGGAAATACCCACAAACATAAACTAAGAGAAACCTGGCCAGGGGGGAGGGGGGGGGGAGAGGAATGGAAAAGTGCAAGATAACGAAAAAAAGTACAACTATGAGGAATCTAGGGACGTGGTAGCTCAGTGGCTAAGATGCTGAGCTTGTCGATCAGAAAGATCAGCAATACGGCAGTTCGAATCCCTAGCACCGCATAACTAGAAGTTATGCGTGTAAAAATGCAAGTAGAAAAATAGGGACCACCCTTGTTGGGAAGGGAACAGTAGTCCGTGTGCCTTTGGCGTTTAGTCACATGACCACAGAGACATCTTCGGACAGTGCTGGCTCTTCGGCTTTGAAATGGAGATGAAACCCCCCCCCCCAGAGTCAGGAATGACTAGCACCTATGTGTGAGGAGAACCTTTAGTTTTATGAGGAATAGTAAAGAAATCATAAAGGAATCAATTTCATTGTAATTTTAGTACAATGACAATAAAGATTATTATTATTATTAATCTGTATCAGTCCAAGGTGGAGGAAAGGAAGGGGGAATGGGAGAGAACAAGAAGGAGAAGGAAGGGACAAGTGATTTAGAGAAGAGAAGGGGGAATTGGGGAGGAGTTGGTGGTGGAGGAGGAGGAGAAGGAGAAGGAGGTTAATGCAAGAATTTAAAAATTGCATCAATTAAATTTACACCACTTGGCTTTAATTTTTTTTTAGGTTAGTGCTACGTCTCATATATACAATCTTCTCAGAGAACCTGGAAAATGATTCCTAACAGGTCCTCAAAATAACATGCCATCTTCCTCACCCCTTTTACAGAAGTATCATTGCTCAACTTTTATTCCCCCCACACACACACTCCGATAGTATTTCCCAAGGGGTATTTCTTGCACGTATTCTTTCTTTCAGATGGCAGATGCTTCCGACGTCTCCACACTGACTCTCTAGTCCTGTCAGTCTCCAGATGGGTGAGGAGCACAGAACTCCAAGAAATCGGAGCCATCCTGCAATTCCCACCATGCCAAAGGCCAAAACAGCTGGGAATTGGGAAGGCTGCCCCCCCAGCACATCTGGAAGATCCCAGACTGGGGCAGCCTTCTTTCAAAGCACACCTATATCTCACTCGCGTAATGTGAAGCGCACGTGCTCAAGAGTAGGGATTGCAAATACATCTCGTGTCTAGCTTCCTGTTTCAAAAATGAAGGAGAGAACCCCAGAAAGAAGACTTGTAGAGTAAATAAAGGTAAAGGTTCTCCCTGTCCGGTTGTATCCATTTCTAGAAGGTGTTGCTCACCTCCATTTCCTAACCAAAGAGCCAACATTGTCCAAAGATCCTTCCGTGGTCATGTGGCCAACATGATTAAATGCCAAAAGCACCCAAACCAAGGGTGGGATTCAGTCGGTTTCAACCAGTTCGGGCAAACCAGGTGCTAATTTTACATCTGGTTCGCCAAACTGGTAGTTGCAAGGAGTGGCTGACCCTGCCCCCCCCGTCCACCCCCTCCCAGGAGCCTCCATGCGGCCCATTTTGGATAACAGGTAAGTGCAGGGCCCGCATGGAAGTTCTGGGAGGATGGAAAACAGGCCTCCCAGAAATTCCAGAAGTCTGGAAACAGGCTCATTCTCTACCTCCAGAGCCTGGGAGAGGCTGTTGTTGCCCTCCCAGAGGCTTCACAAGTCAAGTCAAGTCAAGTCAAGTCAAGTCAAGTCAAGTTTAATTTGTAGACCGCTCCCTCTCCCCAAAGGGACTCGGGGCGGTGCACAGGAAATTAAAAAGCATACAAACATAGAAACATTATAAATATATGAAATCGAATTAAACCAACTATATCCCTGTGCTAAAAACCTAAAATCCTTAAAAACTAAACCCCTTAAAAACCCAATTAAAACAATTTCAATATTCAGACTAAAGGCTGGAGAAGTAGATTAGGCCAGGCCGGCCTGCTGGAAGAAATGGGTCTTAAGCTTTTGGCGGAAGGAGCAGAGGTCCGAAGTTGTTCTGAGCTCGGGGGGTAGATCGTTCCAGAGAGTTGGGTCCACCACAGAGAAGGCCCTTCCCCTGGGCGTCGCCCGCTGGCATTGCCTAGTGGACAGCACCCGGAGAAGTCCCTCTCTGTGGGAGCGAATCGGTCGAAGGGATGTGCCTCCAGAGCCTTGGGAGGGTGAAAACTCCCCCCACCCGTGGTGCAAGAGGCTGAGTAGGCCACACCCACTATGGCCATGCCCACCTACTAACCAGGCAAAGAACCGGTTGCTAAAATCTTTGAATCCCACCTCTGGCCCAAACCCTGTTACCTTCCCACCCAAGTGGTACCTATTTATCTACTTACATTTGCATGCCTTCAAACTGCTAGGTGGGCAGGAACTAGGGCAAGTAATGGGAACTCACCCTATTCAACGGCACCTGGCCTTGAACCCAGCCTGTCAGCTTTCCAGTGTCTTTAACTGCTGAACACATGGCGCAAACAACAGTAATGTAACTAATAATAACAAAAGTGTGCACACTGAGGAGTGGCCTGATTTTAGTACCTCCAGACCAAAATTGTAATTTGGGAAGACCCTTCATTGAATCCTACCGCAGCAAACAATTTCAGCCAGTATCCCTAGTGTGTCTTTGGGGTGTATTACTGTTCCTACTGACGACACCTATCCTGGTGAAAAGCATCTGCCACCAGCTGTACCAGAAGCCTAATTTTTGCTCACTGTTCCTGGGGTTGGGCTGGGGGAGCACTTTCTCCCCTCCCCTCCCCGCCTCATGCCCTCCCTCTCTTTTCTCCCCCTCTCCATCTCGCCATCTCCCTTTGGTCTTTCCTCCCCACGCTCTTATCAAATGAAGAATTGTGGAGAAGGGTTAGGTGCGGATAAATATGAGTGTAGCACTCCCAGAGAGGTTGCAACCCCCCCATAAGGTGCTCCTTGTTATTCCTGACCTTCAGATTTTCATCATCGGCCCGCCTGACAACTTAATAATGCAGAGGTTCAGGATTCATCTCTCCCCTCTGAGAGAGCCAGTATGGGACGGCCTTTTCCCTGATTATTTCCCTGCTCTTCTGGCTGGCCTTTATAAGCCAAGCAGAACTCCATCAATCACGGGCTCTTCTCCTTCCCTCTTCAGCCCCCCGTCCTCCAGAGCTGCAGTGTCCCCTTTTGTCTGTAGCCTGAACGTGCTTAGAAGAACAGCAGGTGGAGGAAACAGAGCACACACGCACACACACACACACACACACACACACACACACACACACACAGAGAGAGAGAGAGAGAGAGAGAGAGAGAGAGAGAGAGAGAGAGAGAGAGAGAGAGAGAGAAGGAGAGAGAAGGAGAGAGAAGGAGAGACAGAGAGAGAGAAGGAGAGACAGAGAGAGAAAGAGAGACAGAGGAGAAACACAGAGCAAGAGACAGAGAGGAGAGACAGAGAGATAGAGACAGAGAGGAGAGTCACAGAGAGACAGAGAGAGGAGAGACACAGAGGAGAGATACAGAGAGACAGAGAAAGAAAGAGAGAGAAGGAGAGACAAAGAGAGAGAGGCAGAGAAAGAAAGAAAGAGAAAGAAGGAGAGACAGAGAGAGTTAGAGAGAGATAGAGAGAAGGAGAGACACAGAGAGAGAGACTTAGTCTGACTGATCTGTTAAAAGAATAACAGAGTCGGAAGGGACCTTGGGACCTAGTCCAACCCCCTGCTCAAACAGGAGACCTGATACCATTCCAGACAAGTTATTGATAGATCAATTAACAGAATTGGAAGGGCCCTTGTAGGTCATCTAGTCCAACCCTCCACCCAAGCAGGAGACCCGACACCCTTTCTGACTGAAGGCAGTCCAGTCTCTTCTTGAAATCCTCCAGTGGTGGATCACCCACAGCTTCTAAAGGCAAGCCGTTCCACTGGTTAATTGTTCTCATTGTCAGGAAATTTTTCCATAGTTCTAGGTTGCTTCTCTTCTTGATTAGTTTCCATCCATTGTTTTTTTTTATCCTGTCTTCTGGTGCAAGACCAGAAGACGTCACTTCTGAATTATTGCAAATGTCAAGCCCAAACCAGGTATTTCCTCAGACTTAGCCATTACCCCTGGAAGCTCTTTTTTCAATTAAACACCTGCCAGATGTAACATCATGTTCACACACTATGTGGCGCTGTTCCAATACTGCCATAAATGTAATGTACTGTAGGTCTTTTCTCTCTCTTCCACTGGATTTTGGGAATCGTATTGGCACTTATGTGTGCTGGGCCAGCGTTATATGTTTTGATGCCACCAGAGGACACCTGGTCCTAATATTGGGTGAACATTTTAAAAACAATGCCTAGAAATAATCGAAAGTCTTTTCAGTTGTGACATGTCAACTGTTCCAAGGAAAGCTGCCTTTTACAATTGACTGAGGGTGGTTTTGTCAATGCCAAAGGTGTTCCAGTCATCATCCAGATGTTTTGTGAATTGCATAACGGGATAACAGATAGCAGATTAACAGAGTTGGAAGTGACCTTGAACCGTAGGTCATCTAGTCCAATTCACTGCCCAAGCAGGAGACCCTACACCATCTCTGACAAATGGCAGTCCAAGTCTCTTCTTGAAAGCCTCCAGTGATGAAGCTCCCACAACTTCCAAAGGCAACTTCTGTTCCATGGGTTGATTGCTCTCACGGTCAGAAAAGTCCTCCTTATTTCCAGGTTGAGTCGCTCCTTGATTAGTTTCCATCCATTATTCCTTGTCTGATAACTGTGAACACCATGTGGCATCGGGAAGAGCGTCCGGCCAATAAACACTGAGCTCCATCTAGTCACCCTGACTCTACCCTAAATAATTAAGGGATTACTGGGTCGTAAAAATGAAGGTCAAGGTGGATGAGAGTAGCACACATTTCAATGCTTTTTGAGATCCCTTTGGGACAAGTTGCAACCTCATGCCTTGAAATAGGGAGAATCTCCACTCTGTTCTCTTTCCTTCCTTCCTTTCTTTGGTAGCACACCTGGATTCCCTTTGGCCTAAACTCTAAAAAAAAAAACCTGTCAGGCCTGCAGCCAACTTTTCTTTTGGTTCTTTGGCCTGCCACATTTTATATTATTCTACTATGCATTTTCTATTGTGGGAAAATGGGAGGGGGGATTGTACGGCGTTAGATGATATGTAGCCATAACAAAATTCTTTCTAGAAAGACAAGGTCATTCCTTTGTCTTTGCACCTCTGCACCTGACTGGAACTGGAGGGGTGGAAGCTGCCAGCATGGCAGTGGAAGATTGGACCATGTGATGGACATGTGGGTGTGGGGGGCAAGACCATGAACTTTCAACTGGGTGGGGGAAACTGGGAAGCCTTCAGATTGGGGTTTTCCCAGATGTGCCAACATGGCTCTCTTCATCAATTGGAACTTTGAGGAATCCTTTGCCTTGATTTAATTTTGGATGCTATTTGGAACCCTGACAATCCCACGACAAAGAATAATAATAATATAATAATAATAATAACTTTGCATTTATTAACCGCTCCCTCTCCCCACAGGGACCCGGGGCGGTGCACAGGAGAAACTAAAAACAATATAAACAATCAATACAAAATATACAGTTTAAAACACCATTAAACTATGTTATCCCGTGCTAAAAAATTAAAACCCATTAAAATACATTTAAAAATCTATAGACAGAGAGACTATCCAAGGCCGGCCAGTCGAAAGAAATGGGTCTTTAGTTTCATACGGAAGGAGCGGAGGTCCGTGGTCGTTCTAATATCGGGGGGAAGGTCGTTCCAGAGGGCCGGGCCCGCCACAGAGAGAGCCCTTCCCCTGGGCGTCGCCCGCTGACAAAGTCTAGTGGACGGCACCCGGAGAAGTCCCTCTCTGTGGGAGCGAATCGGTCGTGAGGATGTATGGGGCAGGATCCGATCCCGCAGATAGCTAGGTCTGGCTTAGATGAAGGCAAACAAATCAGTTTTTTTTCATTTTTGATCCCCTTGGTATGGACGTTAGAATAACATTCCTGGCTACCTGGCCAGTTCAACCCAAACCTAACTGTTGTTTTTTTTTAGAAACTTCAAGAGATTCCAACCCAGCTTTTGGCAATCTTTAATTCCAATCCCAGTGATTAACTAGAGGTTTTGCAGATCTTCTACAAAGCTCTATGCTTTGTACCGAATTTGGGCTGGCTCCTTTTTTTTTTTTGACAGGCAACTGAAATAATCTTGAAGTTCCCTCTTCAGAGAAGCCTGAACTTCTTTGGAATTATCAACCTTGAAATCTGCATTATCTACCTTCCACACCTTCCTTTGCGTCGATGGCTGGAGCATTGGAGGGAAATTTGCAGGCTGGCTGTGATGATGCTTTTGGATGCAATTTTCCTCTCAGTGGACCGTTAATTAGGTAGAGAAAAGCACAGGTTGCCTTTTTTCTGAGCTTTGCCAAGAGAATACGGAGGAATAGTCTGGATAAAGACCAAAGGTCTTCAGATAGATCCAAGGCCGTGCAAATTGAGTTGGCAGGAAGGGAATCTCTTGAGGAGAGAAGAATACCAGAAAGTTGTCAGTCAGTGCAGTAAACACCATATGCTTGTCTCACAGCATCAGGAAGTAGCAAAATGGAGAAAGTCTGAGTGGCTGGAAGACAGAGAGAAAAGAGAAGAGAAAAGGGAGAAGAGAGAAAGGAGAGGAGAGATGAGGAGAGAAGATACACAGAAGACAAAAGAAAAGGAGGAGAGGAGAAGGGAAAAGAGGAGGAGAGGAGACAAGAGAAGATGCACAGAAGAAAAAGAAGAGAGAAGAGAGAGGAGAGGAGAGAAGAGAAAATACACAGAAAAAAAGAAAAGGAGGAGAGGAGAGGAGAAAACGCACAGAAGAAAAAAGAAAAGGAGAGAAGAGAAGAGGAGGAGAGAAGAGAAGATACACCGAAGAAAAAAGAAGAGAGAAGAGAGAGAGGAGAGGAGAGGAGGAAAGAAGAGAAGATACACAGAAGAAAAAAGAAGAGAGAAGAGAGAAAGGAGAGGTGAGGAGAGGAGAGGAGAGAAGAAAAGATACAGAAGAAAAAAGAAAAGAAGGAAAGGAGAGAAAAAAAGAGGAGGAGAGGAGAAGAGAGAAGAGAAGAGATGAAAAGATACACAGAAGAAAAAAGAAAAGGAGGAGAGGAAATAAAAAGAGGAGAGGAGGGGAGAGAAGAAAAAGCCATACACAGATCCAAAAACATGTTACGCCATCTGTAAGAGTCATGCAAAATCCAATTCCATTTATCAGTTTGGAAAATCAATCCAACTTAATGATTTAAATACATTTGGCAAAACTCTCTAGTCTGATTGGACTGTTCAAGCTGAATCTGGCAAGTTTCCCAACCAAACCAGGGAGGAAAAAATTGTTTCTTAACCTAGGAAAGTGTCTAAATGATCAAAAATGCATTCAGAGGCAGGTAGTTCAAGGCAATGATTTGATTCGACTTTTTGATTTGATTTGGAAATTTGAAACTGAAAAAAACACATTTGTACACGCACAGTAATATACACCCCAAGATCTACGTTCGTTACTGTGGCTGCTTACACAAAAAAAGCAGAGTGAAACTTCTCATAGTACAAATTGAAAGTGTCAGCCTGATGCTATTTATCTCATCTTACAAGAATCTTATCCGACAAAACCTTAGGTCTCCGAGATATAATTCTCAAGGAACAAAAATGGGGAGAATATAATCATACGGAATAATATTGGTTTTCTCCTTAGTTCAGTGTGAACATACTTTCAATAAGAAAAATATTGCATTGTTAGATTCATCTGCTGAGCAGAATTCTCATGAAAGGATCCTTCAGCATATCTGTTTTGAAAAAAATATTACATTTAATAAGAAAAGTAAAAACAGACTCCGTGTTCCTCAGATATAGAGCTAAGATTGAATGTGGCACGTTAAAATTTGAAGAATGTTGATTCAAATAACTGCTGATTTAATGCATTTGATTTTCTGTTTTTGACTATCGTTAGAATTAGCTGATTTTATCAGTTGATAATTGTTGATATGATGACTGTCAGGGTTCCAGATAGCATCCACAATAAAATAAGAATCCAAGGTAAGAGATTCCTCAAAGTTCCACTTTATTTAAAGAGCCATGTTGGCACATCTGGGAAAACCCGAATCTGAAAGCTTCTAGGTTTTCCCACCCAGTTGAAAGTTCAAGATCCTGCCCCAAACAGCCCCATGTTATTCACATGGTCCAATCTTTCACGGCCAAGATTCCACCCATCCAGATCCGGCCAGGTGCAGAGACAAAGGTGACCTTGACTTTCTAAGAAGAATGTTATTATGGCTACACATCACCCAACTCCACAAAATCCCCCCTCCCATTTTCCCACAGTAGAAAGTAGACCATAGAAAGTGTGGCAGGCCTAAAAACTAAAAAGAAAAGATGGCTTGCGGGTCTGACAATGACTGTCTAGCCATCTCCTTCATAATCGCAATGGAAGTGGCAACTATTGGTGGTCTCCTGAAACGACTGTCACATCCACTCTTGTAAATATATCTTATGGTTATGGTTTTGGAGAGAAAGGAAAAGAGCAAGGTTCTACATTTAGGCAACAAAAATGAAATGCACAGGTACAGTATAGGTGGTACCTTGCTCAATAGCAGTAACTGTGAAAGGGATCTTGGAGTCCTAGTGCACAACCATTTAAATATGAGCCAGCCGTGGGCAGCAGCTGCCAAAAAAGCCAATACAGTTCTAGGCTGCATCAACAGAGGGATAGAATCAAGTTCACGTGAAGTGTTAATACCACTTTATAAGGCCTTGGGAAGGCCACACTTGGAATACTGCATCCAGTTTTGGTCACCACGATGTAAAAAAAGATGTGGAGACTCTAGAAAGAGTGCAGAGAAGAGCAACCAAGATGATTAGGGGACTGGAGGCTAAAACATATGAGGAACTGGGTATGTCTAGTCTAGTCTGATGAAAAGAAGAACTAGGGGAGACAAGATAGCAGTGTTCCAATATATCAGGGGTTGCCACAAAGAAGAGGGAGTCAAACTATTCTCCAAAGCACCTGAGGGTGGAACAAGAAGCAATGGGTGGAAACTAATCAAGGAGAGAAGCAACTTAGAACTGAGGAGAAATTTCCCGACAATTAGGACAATTAATCAGTGGAACAGCTTGTCTTCAGAAGTTGTGAATGCCCCAACACTGCAAGTCTTCAAGAAGATGTTGGATAGCCATTTGTCTGAAAAGGTATAGGGTTTCCTGCCTAGGCAGGGGGTTGAACTAGCTCCCTTCCAACTCTGCTATTGTATTGTATTGTATCTTATGAGATTCATGGTTACTGTGAAATACAACACAACACAATACAAAGGAAAAACCAAATATACAGTAGATTCACAGATAGGATAATGATAGTGATGGTAATGGTGAGGAAGATGATGTTGAAGATAATCATGGTGATGACCTTGAGTAATTTAACACTTACTAGACAAGTGCTCAAACTAAACTTCTGGCTTCAACTTGAAGTCCATACAATATGAATTTTATTTTACTTGTATTTTATATTATTTATTTCTTCAAGCATGTATTAGATGGCATATATAAGTATAAACATGATTTTGGATACATGAAATGGATACGAATAAAAAGAAACATTAGGACTGGGATGGTTATGCACGCCCCTTACAGACCTCTTAGAAATGGGGTGAGGTCAACGGTAGACAGTCTTAGGTTAAAATTATGGGGGTTCGGGGATGAAACCACAGAGTCAGGTAGAGCAATCCAGGCATTGACCCCTCTGTTGCTGAAATCGTATTTTCTGCAATTGAGTTACCTTAAGCAGTTTACCTTAAGTGTGTATCTATTGTGTGCTTGTGTATGGTTGTGGTTGAAGCTGAAGTAGCCATTGACAGGTAGGACATTGCAGCAGATGATTTTATATGCTATGCTTAGGTCAGACCAAAGGCATCGCAGTTCTAAGTTTTCTAAGCTCAAAATTTAAAGTCTGGTAGCATAAGAGATTCTGTTGAGAGCAAAGGAGTAGAGGACCCTTCTTGTGAATATCTCTGGACACTCGCCTCTCACTCGGGAAGGTTGAGAGGGGTTCAGCCCTAAGTAATGGCAGATATTTCTCTCCTAGGGCATAAGATAGATAGATGGATGGATGGATGGATGGATGGAGAGAGGGAGGGAGGGAGGGAGATAGATAGATAGATAGATAGATAGATAGATAGATAGATAGATAGATAGACAGACAGACAGACAGACAGACAGACAGACAGACAGAGACAGACAGACAGACAGACAGACAGACAGACGATAGATAAATTGGATAGATGGATGGATGGGTGGGTGGGTGGGTGGATGGATGGATGGATGGATAGATAGATAGATAGATAGATAGATAGATAGATAGATAGATAGATAGATAGATAGATAGATAGATAGACAGATAGACAGACAGGTATAGATATGATAGATAAAGTAGAGAGATAGACAGATGATAGAGATGATAGATAGATACATTAGATGGATGGATGGATGGATGGATGGATGGATGGATGGATGGATGATGGATGGATAGATAGATAGATAGATAGATAGATAGATAGATAGATAGATAGATAGATAGATAGATAGATAGATAGACAGGTATAGATATGATAGATAAAGTAGAGAGATAGACAGATAGACAGATGATAGAGATGATAGATAGATAGATACATTAGATGGATGGATGGATGGATGGATGGATGGATGGATGGATGGATGGATAGATAGATAGATAGATAGATAGATAGATAGATAGATAGATAGATAGATAGATAGATAGATAGAGATAGACAGACAGACAGACAAACAGACAGACAGACAGACAGACAGATATAGATATGATAGATAAAGTAGAGAGATACAGATGATAGAGAGATGATAGATAGATACATTAGATGGATGGATGGATGGATGGATGGATGGATGGATGGATGGATGGATAGATAGATAGATAGATAGATAGATAGATAGATAGATAGATAGATAGATAGATAGATAGATAGATAGATAGATAGATAGATAGATAGATAGATAAGAGATTGGACAGCTATTTGCCTGAAATGGCATAGATTTTCCTGCCTAAGCAGGAGGTTGGACTAGAAGACCCCCGAGGTCCCTTCCAATTCTGTTATTCTGTTAAGGATCATATCTCCCATTAAAACTGCAATGGGAACAACAAAGGAGGGGAGAAGCATCCTATAACAATCTCTAGTCACTTCTGAGATCATCATGTCTGTTCTGTTTGAAGTCCATGGATACTTAGTTTCGATTTCTTTGTTTGATAAAGTTTTAAACCCTTAAAAAAAAAGAGTTCAACTTTTAGGGTTTTTTTCTGCTTCTCCCCAACCCTTTCTCTCCACCCCTCCCCTCCCCTCCAATCATTTCTGCAGAGAGGAGATGAGAAACACATTTGGCCCTTCCATAAAGCAGAGCCTGAACGAATCCAAGTGCATAAGTCATGCATGCTGGGTCACTTTGAAGGGCTGCCTCTTGCCCACTTGCCATCTGGAAACGATGAAGGTCACATATGTGCAGGCGCACAGATACATATGCACTTAGTTTGGCCGGACAAGAATGTGGATTCTGCCATTTAGAATACAGAATTCCATAAGCCACAAGAAGACCTTTGTAGAGGACCTGGGCCTTCAACCATTTTTGCAATACTGACAGGTGAATCGTTTTTGTCTGGGTCCCCGTCCCCCCCCCCCCCGCTTCTGACTATGGATGTTTGCATTTTTTTTCAAAGTTTTGTGTGACATGTTTTACAGACAAATTCCCCCAACACCGTCTTTTGCCTAAGGATATCTAATATGCCTTAGGATATCATGCAGTAGGACTGTATTCTTCTTCTTCTTCTTATCTTTCCTATTACCTATTGGTATCTTATAACTATCACTTGTTGGTTGTATCTTGTGATTTCTGATTGTACCTTACGATTTATGATTGATCATTTTCTTGCTTGGAAGTATACTGAGAGCTTATGCACCAGAGACAAATTTCTTGTGTGTCCAATTCACACTTTGGCAATACGGAATATTCTGCTCTGCTCTGCTCTGCTCTCCTCTGCTCTGCTTTGTTCTATTCTATTCTATTCTATTCCATTCTATTCCATTCTATTCCATTCCATTTTCATACTCTACTCTACTCTACTCTACTCCACTCCACTCCATTTTCATTCTATTATCTAGTCACTCTACTCTACTCTACTCTACTCTACTTTCCATTCTATTCTATTCTATTCCATTCCATTCCATTTTCATACTCTACTCTACTCTACTCCACTCCACTCCATTTTCATTCTATTTTCTAGTCACTCTACTCTACTCTAAACTACTCTACTCTACTCTACTTTGCATTCTATTCTATTCTATTCCATTCCATTCCATTCCATTCCATTCCATTCCATTTTCATACTCTACTCTACTCTACTCCACTCCACTCCTTTTTCATTCTATTATCTAGTCACTCTACTCTACTCTACTCTACTCTACTCTATTCCACTCCACTCCATTTTCATTCTATTTTCTAGTCACTCTACTCTACTCTACTCTACTCTACTCTAATCTACACTACTCTACTCTACTCTACTTTGCATTCTATTCTATTCTCTATTCATTCTATTTTCTATTCACTCTATTCTATTTCTATTTTCTATTCCTATTTTCTATTCCTATTTTCTATTCCTATTTCCTATTCCTATTCCATTCCATTCTATCCGTACTGTTCCAAATTCTGTTATATTGTTCTGTTCTGTTTCGTTCCAATTTACATTCGTTTCCATTTATATTCCTTTCTACTCCATTCCCTTCCAGGATGCATCTTTCAACAAGAAATAAGAAGAACCTTGCAGGAAGAGAAGGATGAAGAAAGAAGAGGAGAGAGGAAGAGAAGAGGGAAAGGAGGAGGAGAAGAGAAAGAAGAGTAGGAAGAGAAGCAGCGGCAAATGAATTAGGGCTGATTCAATGAAAAGGAATTAAAGTTAAGCAGTTTAAACGAAGCATGAAATAGCATCTTCTCCTCAAAATTAAGGACAAGTTGTCACTTTCTGGGTCTCTATCGCTGCAATTTATGAAGCCTTTGGGTTCCACTTTCTTTCCCTTTCCTCCTCTTTTTACCTGCTGACCTCTCTTCTCTAAGAATGCAAAAGAAAAAAAAGGGCAAGAGTGAAAGTGATGGGAATAATCCTCTATTTACTGACTTCTCACTCTCTGTATGATTTTGGAGATTAGCCCTTGGGAGTGAGCAAGAAACTCCAGCCAATGCCTTGTCTGCTCTTATCTTTTCTATTTTGCAGAGAAACATGTTCAACCTGTGCTTCATTCTAAAGGAGACCAATACTGTTAAAGAGCAGAGCGCTTTGGAATAGAGCCTATCTATAAAACGCACACACACACACACACACACACACACACACACACACACACACACAGTTGGTAGCAGCTAGAAGTGAGCTGGGCTCCCACTGACTCTAGTCTATAAATAGAAGTGTGCAGATTGAGTGAGATCCAGTTTGAGCCCTCGGTTAGAACTGGGCTTCAAACCAATCTGATAGACTTTGTCGGTTCAGATTTCCTAGTATCGTTGAGCTGGATGAGGATGCTGAGTCACTCGCAAAGCGTTTTGCCTGTGTGCAAGAAACTATTGGAGTGTTGGCAATGCCTGTTTTCGTTCAATAAATGGATTGGGATCAATGAGCCAATATAGGAAATCAGTTCGAAATGAAGTTCAGTGCGCTGATGATGTCACCTCGTTTGGGTAACGAAAGGTCTGCATTTCGTTACCCCTCATTTTAACTCTGAGCTACAAATATTCTCCTTTGTACGTTGATTCATCTCTGAATTGAATCTTTGAAGTCAATCTTCATGCACCCTCACTTTAACATCTCAACTGTGGTTTATCCATACCAGAAATATCATCCATGACAAATACATTCTCTCTTTCTTGGTGTGTGTGGTGTGTGGATTTATGCACTTGTGTTTTGTGTGTAGGCGAAAACTTTTATCAGCTGCAATTTTCTCTGTTCCCAATGTTTATTTAGTTGTATTCTTTATTTGCATTGAGCATGATACTTGTGTGTGTGTGTGTGTGTGTGTAAAGGTTCCCCTCGCACATATGTGCTAGTCATTCCTGACTCTAGGGGGTGGTGCTCATCTCCCTTTCAAAGCTTCCTCTCTCCTTTCTCTGTCTCTCTCTCTCCCTCTCTCTCTACCCACTCTCTCTCTCCCTCCATCCCTCTCTCCTCCCTCTCTCCATCCCTCTCTCCTCTCTCTTCTTTGTCCTCTCTCTCCCTCTCCCTCCCTCCCTCCCTCCCTCTCTCTTCTTTGTCTTTCTCTCTCCCTCTCTCTCCTCTCTCTCTCTCCCCCATCCATCTCCCCTCTCTCTTCTTTGTCTCCCTCTCTCTCCCTGTCTCCCTCTCTGCCTCCCTCCCTGTCTCCTCTGTCTCTCTGTGTCTCTATCGCCCTCCCTCCCACCCCTCCCTCCCTCTCTCCTCTCTCTCCCTCCATCCTTCTCTCCTCTCTCTCTTCTTTGTCTCTCTCTCTCCCTCTCTCTCCCCCTTCTCTCTCCCTCCATCCCTCTCTCCTCTCTCTCTTCTTTGTCTCTCTCTCCCCCTCTCTCTCCCTTCTCTCTCCCTCCATCCCTCTTTCCTCTCTCTCTTCTTTGTCTCTCTCTCTCCCTCTCTCCCCCCTCTCCCTCCATCCCTCTCTTCTTTGTCTTTCTCTCTCCCTCTCTTTCCTCTCTTTCTCTCCCCCATCCCTCTCCCCTCTCTTCTTTGTCTCCCTCTCTCTCTCTGTCTCTCCCTCCCTCCCTCTCTGCCTCCCCTGTCTCTCTGTGCCTCTATCTCCCTCCCACCCCCTCCCTCCCTCCCTCTCTCTGTCTCTCTCTCTCTGTCTCTGTCTCTCTCCCTCCCCGTAAGCCTCCATGACGGAGCAATGGGTTTTCTGGCAACTAATTTATATGGATATCAAAGGTTCAGTTGGAGCATTTTTTTTTAAAGCAGGAAAAGAAAGACAAAGCTAGAGGAAAATATGTTGCTCTCCAAATCCCAGCGGTGTGCCACATTCGTTTTACTACAGAATTTATTCTTTAGTACTTTCATGGATTGACATGAGGGAGGAATTCGCATGTCAGGAGAGATAACATCTCTTGACTGCCAAAGGACTCTATTCAGACATGCATGTTAGTAGGATGATAACTTATTCTGTATTGCCAAGAACTCAAAGATAGACATTTCTCCTTTTATCTCCATCTGGCTGCTCCCTGCATACTAAAGATACCGCAAAATAGCTAGATACATCTTAACTAGCCCTTTCAGAGAAGGGAGAAGGTGCTTCCCCCCCACTTCACTCTGTCTCAGTCCATGCCACGAGGTGCAAATGTAAAGGAATTAGATGTAATCTAGTCTGATCATAAATGTATTTAATCTGCTTGTTTATATAAATTGAATGGGGTATGTGTGAGCATAAACCTAAGGATGAGTCTGAATATTTGCAGCCCAATTAAAAAAAATAAGAAACGTTTCACTTTTACCTCAGGTTTAAAATGGGTTGTGATTTATTTGCTCGTTCGGTTTACATCCCAATTGCCATTCAGAACTTCCAGGCAACATAAAACATTTACTCTTTCATGTTCTTGGCACAATGTCTTTTTTTTTTTTTAAGTTATTACCCAAAAGTTATCCCATGAGTTTGGATGACTAAAACAGAAGCCATCCCTGGTTGGCTCATTTATAAAAGTGTTACAAAGGAGACCTGAGCTCAATTTAAAACAAAACCCCCACTAATTTACCATGAGATGAAGTAGAGTTAAGGAAAATGGATATAAAATGATATGGTGGTGGTGCCTAACACCACGTAAATTAAATCAAATAGATGGTAAATACACAAATACACAAAGGGCCTTCTCTGTGGCGGGCCCGGCCCTCTGGAACGACCTACCCCCCGACCTTCGCACTACCTCGGACCTCCGCCTCTTCCGCCAACGTCTTAAGACGCATTTATTCCATCAAGCCGGCCTAGGATAACCCCCCATTTCTGACTTTTTATACATAAATTATAATTTTGGTAGGGTTTTAATGTGGGTTTTAGCACGGGTTTAAATAATTTAATATATTTTAATGATGTATATTGTATTTATGGTTTTAAATAATGCCTGTGCGCCGCCCTGGGTCCTAACAAGGAGAAGGGCGGGGTATAAATTTGAATAAATAAATAAATAAATAAATAAATAAATAAATAAATAAATAAATAAATAAATAAATAAATAAATAAATAAATAAATAAATAAATAAATAAATAAATAAATAAATAAATAAATATTTGTTGGAGGTGCAAGAAAGAGGTTGGAACATGCAAACACATGTGGTGGGATTGTGATAGCGCCCAAGAAATATGGGACAGGGTGTTTAGAGAAATTAGAGCACTTTTGAATGTAAATTTAGACGAGTCACCAAGAATTGCATTACTGTTGCTGGTGGAAAAACGGGATATAAATGAAACAAAAAAGGAATTGATTGTAAATTTGATAATAGCAGCGAGATTAGTGATGGCTAAATATTGGGGACGAAATTGGGATATTCAAAGAAATGAGTGGTATAATGAAATTTGAAGTATGGCAACAAATGATAAATTAACAACCTAAATTACATTTTAAAAAGGGAGGATCAAAGCAAACAATTATAATGAGATATGGGGGGATTTTATAAAATCAGGGCTGCTGGAAGGGAAAGTGAATAAACCTACTCATAATATAGATGTTGTTTTGGAGGGGATAAGGGCACAGATGGAATATATTGTATATTCTTTAGTTGTTATAGAACAGGGGTTCCCAAACTTGGCAACTATGCTGGCTGGAGAATTCTGGGAGTTGAAGTCCACAAGTCTTAAAGTTGCCAAGTTTGGGAACCTCTGTTAGAGAAGAAGAAATATAATGGGGGCGGGGGAACCAGGGTCTCCGGGGTGTGTGTACACTGTGATATTAGTTTTTTTCTTTCTTTTTTTTGTATTTAGATGTCTATGTGGGATCGCATCCTTCCCCATACATCCCTTCACTGCCCCATACACCCCGATTCGCTCGCACAGAGAGGGACTTCTCCGGGTGCCGTCCACTAGGCAATGCCAGTGGGCGACGCCCAGGGGAAGGGCCTTCTCTGTGGTGGGCCCAACCCTCTGGAACGACCTTCCCCCCAAAATTAGAACAACGACAGACCTCCACTCCTTCCGCCAGAAGTTAAAAACTCACTTATTTCAGCAGGCCGGCCTGGCTTAACTCTTATACCTAGCCGTAAAAAAATAAATTTGTTTTAATTTGAATTTTAAGGCTATTGTTAAAGTTTTTAGGGATTTTAAATATTGTTTTAGCACAGGGATAATTTAATTCAGTTTTAATATTTTGTATGTTGTATATTGTTATTTATTAGATTTTAATTTCCTGTGCACCGCCCCGAGTCCCCATGGGGGAGAGGGGGCGGTCTATAAATTTAAATAATAAATAAATAAAATAAAATAAAATATATGTTTGTATTATTTGCATCTAAAAAGATAAAATTAAAAAAAAACCATGAGATGAAGTATAGCCTGCCATCTTTCCATCTTTCCATGACCTCACATGCTCTCTGCTACCCAGCTCACCTTTTTTTGTCTTTTTCCTGACCAGATGGGCACAGTTACACAAGCCACTAGTGTGCAGCCACTCCTTTTAATTTTCCAAGAACACCTGGAGAAGCTACATTTCTGGGATTCAAATATCAGGCGATGCCTCTTTGCTCTTCAGTGAGACGAACAACAGTTTCGAAATGTACTTAATACTAGAATAATCCCTACGCAATTTTTAAAAGTTGTATGGACCCAAGGTCCAGGTGGGGCACTGAGGGAGAGATCTGTGATGCATTCTGGTAACCAAAGTGTACCCAACCCCACAGACGGTTCCATCCACAGTCCACAACCCCATCCAACTAGGAAGTGGAGGTGCAGGGGTGGATTCAGCTGGTTCGGCCCAGTTCGGATGAACCGGTTGTTACGATTTTGCGCAGTTTGGAGAACTGGTAAAATCGACCGCTGGCTAGCCCCCCACCCCCACCCCACTCCACCCTATATATTATCTTCCCTTCGCCACGTGGTCCCAGTAATGGGATTCAAATGATTTAACAACCAGTTCTCTGCCCTAATGATTAGGCAGGTAGGCAGGGCTTGGTGGTCATGTGACCTGGTGGGCGTGGCCAACTCAACATCATTCATGTCGATGGGCGCTTCACCTCAGCTGTGACAATGGAATCAGGATTAACCAGAGAGGCAGTTTCTGTAAGCAGGGCAATCAAGATGAGGTTAGAAACAACACCAGAATGTTCCCTTCCTGCCTTCCTTACAGGGTTAGCCCTGGAAAGTGGGAAAAAAACAAAAGGAGATTTCTTCCAACAACCGGTTCTCCCAACTGCTTGGAAAGTTAACAACCGGTTCTCCCGCATAGGAGCAAACTGGCTGAATCCCATCACTGGTCCAGACTGTCCAGCTAATCTCCGTGCCTCGCCTGCTCATCAATGGTAAGCATGCCATCCCCTCGTCCTTTGCCTCAACATTCAACATGGCTGCTGCTTCTCTGTGCTGCAGGATTTCTGGGTGGGACTTAGAGGAAAGCGGCGGCGCACAGCGGCTAAATTACACAAGAGACGCGCTCTCTCCCAGCAAGAGCAGTCATGGAGAGAAGCAGCCTCTGCCCTGGAGAGCAGACTTGGAGCAGAGCTGGCCCTGAAAGGCTGCTTGGTTTACCTCTGCCACGTAGCACAAGCCACACATGCACGGAAGCCATACGCACAGTCATTTTTGGTGAATTGGTTGTTAAGTGGGTTGAATCCCACCACTGTGGAGGGATATTGTTTAATTTCTACTCTGGACAATTTAATCAACCAAATCCCTTATTTTATCAAAACGGCTAATAAAAGAAAATAGACAAAAGTTTGCAAAACAACCCTGCATCTAACCTTTGACGTAATCTGCAATAATTAGATGAGAATTCGTTAATTTTTCAGTAGTCTATCCAGAACAGAATGAAGGAGTGTTGTTGTTTTTTTAAAATCATGATTTGAAGCTGCAAAGTTATGGAGGGTGAGCAAAGGGAAAGGGAAAAGAAAAAGAAAAGAGAGAAAAAGGGAAAGAGAGAAAGAGAAAGAAAGAGAAAGGGAAAGAGGGATAGAGAAAGAAAAGAAAGAGAAAGGAGAGGGGTGAAGGAAGAAAAGATAGGTGAAGCAACTTTATTTCATGGATCAATGCATTTTCCCACAGATTTAGCCTTTTCGTTTCCAAGACAGCACACCTCTTACTGCTAATGTTTGTTGCTGTTGTTGTTTAAAAAAAAGAATTCCAGCAATATCAGCTCTGCAATACAAAGAACTATAAGGTGGAGAAATTCCAGGGACTGCAATAAGCCGAAGGCCAAAGGGGTGAAGGGGGAGGAGGGGGGTGTAACAGCCTTCTTACAACCCAGATGTTTACCCTCTAACCTTCCCCTTTTTAGCCTGAGTGCCAATAAGAGGCAAGCGAGAGAAGGGGTGTGGGAGAGAAACCCCCAGAAGCATTATAAATGAAGTGACCTAATTGTCATGGCAAAAATACAAGGTTGCCCTTCTAAATCAGCACGAGTATGTATGTATACATGGGTGAGCGAACGCTGTACATTTTTCAGCTGCTAAAAGAAAATGCAGATGTAATGGTTTCCCCCCCGGAAGGCAAAAAAAGCTCAACCTATGCAGAACCAGATTTATCTAATTTTGTCGGCATGCCCAAATCTGAAACTAGACAGAGAAGAATTGCCAGCCCAAATCAGACCACTGGTTTGTCAAATTTAGTGGCTGCCTTCAGCAAAGGTGAAAGGCGTGACCTGCCATGGCATCTACCGTGCATTTACAGGAGGAGGACAATGACAATCGTCTTAGGCTCTTCAGGCAATTAGCTGGTATGAGAACATGTGCCGATCCTCCTTTTAATAATCCTTACGCATATAACAGGGAGGGGGAATCAACAGAATAACAGAGTTGGAAGGGACCGTTGGAAGAAATCTCCTTCTGGCTTCAGTTCCAAGTGGGGAAAAAGACACTGGAGACATGGAGGCTGCTTAGAAAGATGGTTTAATGGTGACGGGATCACATGGCTTGAGATCCTGGGGAAAAGGGTGATCACATGCTTCCAGGTGTTGGTTGAAGAAGAAGGGTCAAGGGAGGGGCTTGCAGGGTCTTTTATAATCTGTTCAGCCCCACCTATCTGTTTCCTGTTCCTGTGTAAGAAATGCATTCTGATTGGCCGTCAGACTTACATGGGGCCATGCAGGGGCAACTCTCTAGGCTGAATCCAGGTTTGGTTGAGTTCTCAGATGCCATGTGGGCTTATACTAGCACACCTTGATTCCATCACCCTGGAGCTGATGGGGAGGAGCCTTTTGTTATGTGACTAGACTGGCTTGGACTCTTAATGGCCCATTGACAAAATACCTCCCACCGACCATTTTATTTAATCCTAATTTTTTACTTAATTTTATTTAATCCTAGTTTTAACTTTTTTGACTGTCTGTATTTTTATATTTTATAGTTCCTGTGCACCGCCCTGAGTCCCATGTTGGGAGATAGGGTGGTATAGAAATTTAATAAACTAAACTAAACTAAACTAAACTAGACCAGTCCGCTCCCACAGAGAGGGCCTCCTCAGGGTGCCGTCGGCCAGGCAATGTTGGCTGGCGACCTCCAGGGGGAGAGCCTTCTCTGTGGCAGCTCCTGCCCTCTGGAATGACCTACCCCCTGAACTACAGACGATCACGGACCTACATCTCTTCCGTCGGGCCCTGAAGACACATCTATTTTGTGCAGCCGGCCTGTCATAGTCTTTTAATTGGGTTTTAGCATTGGGTGTTATAATTAAGAGGCCAATCTATTTAATATTTATTAATCTGCTCTCTTAACTTTTACATTTCTTCTTTTTATTGCATTTCTTCTTTTTATTGTGGCTGTTCACCGCCCTGAGTCCCGAGAGGGAGAAGGGCAGTATATAAATTAAATAAAACAATAAAACAAAAGTGGGGATAGGCAGGAAGCTGCAGGAATTAAAATATGTTTCTCCCTTTTCACATTCAGGGAAATATAATATTCTGCCTTTTCAATGTTTCCTAGGATATTTCATTTTCCTAGGAGAGGGCTGGGTGATAACTTCCTACAGGACCTTGGAGATCATCTAGTCCAACCCCCTGCTCAACCAGGAGACCCTATACAATTTCAGACAAACTGTCAACCCTGAAGGCTAGCCTAATTTATCTCACCTAGCCTATAGTCTGAAGCTACCTTTTTTTAAATTGGTTTTAAGGGGAAATAGTTTTAATGATTTTACAAATCTTAGCACGGGGACAATTATTTAATCCGGTTTTAAATATTTATAAATTGCTATGTTTATATGTTTTAATTTCCTGTGCACCACCCCGAGTCCCTTTGGGGAAAGGGAGCGGTTTATAAATCTAATAAATTGAATTGAATTGAATTGAAAGCTGGGTTAACTGTGGCCATTTTCTCCTTATAGCTTTCCTCTAAGGAGGTTTCTCTTCGCATTGCTTCAGTGATGACACAGCCTGATGTGAAGGGGCTAGGGAGGAGGGTGTAGATATAGCTGGGGTGTTGTAGCTTAAATACAATTATTTTCCCTGGGAATCAAGGACATGGGTTCAGGGGTTCGAGAAGTGGAGGCTGAGGTCAGCTAGCAACTGGACAACATGCTGATTGGACCATATGACAGAAACTCATATGGGGGGGAGTGATAAAGTTTTACTCTTAATTGGGTGTAAAACCGGTGGGAACTTAGAGTCGGTTTTCCACCAAGTCTGTGACAATTTGATATGTAACAATAAACTGTTCTTTGAGGAACATGCCTGCCTCAGAGTTCTTATTGAAGGGGATGTATTGCTTGGAACCTTAACAGAAGCAACTGTCCAATCTCTTCTTAAAAACCTTCAATGACGGAGCACACAACATTTGAAGGCAAGCGGTACTATGGGTATCACAAAATTTATTTTAAGGGTCCAATATTTGTTCTAAGTGGAGTACAAAGAAAACCCAAACTTTATTTGTGTCTCTCCAAGAGTGTCAATTTACTTTTACATTGTTTATCATTATGTTATTTCTTTACTCACATTCCAATCTTTGGTCTGCTTCCAATCTTTTCTTTGCATCATCAAATATTGTGTCATTTTTCCCCAGAAACTACAAAACTTTGGAGTATGTGGATTGCACACAATCTGCCTTGCCAAACTGTTTTACTTTGCAGCTGTGAAAGGTTCGGGTTCTAGGCCAACTCACCATGGCCAACTCTCCTTGACCGCCTTGGCATGGCCAACTAATCATGGCCAACGCACCATTGACAATTCACCACAAGTCAGCTTCCCACGGGACAATTCAACATTGCCTTAATTGTTTTGTTCAGTGACTTTTATTATTGGTGACCATGTTTCTGTCGAAATTATTGCAACTCTTGCATTTCTGATGGACACTCTGCTTGAGAAAATGCTCCAAGTGTATTTTCTTTTCAAATTCAATTTCTCTTATACTAGTCTTTTCTCAAGGTCTTCTTTTCAGTTGTGTGGACGAATTCTCAGAATTACCTTATGGTAAAATGGTCAGCCAATAAATTTTCTAAATAAAAATAAAATTGTGAATTGATTTTCATTATTTTATTATTGTTGGCCACGTTTCCATTGAAATTAATTTAACTTTTGCATTTGTTGAATTTGAAGAATGCTTCTTCAAATTGACAAAGGTCTTCTGCAGTCATGACCTAAGCCTAAAGTTGAACATCGGGCTTGTCAGATGCTACATCTTTTCTATCCTGCTCTACAGAGTGGAGAGTTGCTCTCTGGACAGAAAGCCACTTGAAGAGACTAGAAGCAAATGTGGATTTATAGACAGCTGTTATATATAAGCTGGGTTGACCAAATCAGAAATGAGGAGGTGATGAGCTGCCTGGGAAAGCCAAGGGAAATCATCAAGCCATCAAAAAGTGAAAGTTAGAATATTTTGGACATGGGTTGTGACACCCAAAAAAATATGGCATATTTCCAGTGGTGAAATTCATTTTTTTTTACTACTGGTTCTGTGAGCGTGGCTTGGTGGGCGTCGCAGGAAAAGGATACTGTAAAATCTCTATTCCCTCCCCACTCCAGGGGGAAGGATATTGCAAAATCTCCATTCCCACCCCACTCTGGGGCCAGCCAGAGGTGGTATTTGCCAGTTCTCCAAAATACTCAAAATTTCCGCTACTGCTTCTCCAGAACCTGTCAGAACCTGCTGGATTTCACCCCTGCGTCCTTCACTTAATCCTCCAGGGAAAAATGGAAGGCAATACAATACAATAGCAGAGTTGGAAGGGACCTTGGAGGTCTTCTAGTCCAACCCCCTACCTAGGCAGGAAACCCTATACCATTTCAGACAAATGGCTATCCAACATCTTCTTAAAGACTTGCAGTGTTGGGGCATTCACAACTTCTGGAGGCAACTTCTGTTCCACTGATTAATTGTCACTCACTGTCAGGAAATTTCTCCTCAGTTCTAAGTTGCTTCTCTCCTTGATTAGTTTCCACCCATTGCTTCTTGTTCTGCCCTCAGGTGCTTTGGAGAATAGTGAAGGTCCAGGCAGAAGAAGAACATCATGGCTTCAAAACCTAAGGGACTGGTTTGGACAAAACTCAGAAGCACTTTTTCATGCGACTGTTGACAAAAATAGGATTGCCATCATGATCGCCAACGTCTGATAATGGATATGGCACACAAAGAAGAAGATTTGTCCCACGGTGAGTTGTCCATAGCGAGCTTGCCATAGCGAATTGTCCCATTATGGAGAGGTTCCACCTCCATGAAGCTTCAGGGATGGGCTATAAGTTGGACACCTGGATCCAATCAGTCTAGCATCTGAACATTTTGCTCAGCATTACAGAATGTTTTGAAAGAACGCTTTAATGAGTCATCGGTTGAAGCACGAGACTTTTGAAGGCATTAACAGCCCTAGTAGAAGTTTGCCCAACTCCTATCTTTTTAAGTCAACGTCTCATTGTCTCCAAGAGAGATCAGAAAATTAGAGGCCAAAGAAGAAAATAAACCAGTAACGATGGCATTCACTTTTATTCCCCTATGACTTTACTCAATTTTCAGTTTCTGGACTAATATGAGAAAGCCAGTTCTGAATTCTGCTCTTTTCAGAAACTGACATGATGACTTTCTATTCGATCCATGTGCAAAAGATGAAAAATTGCTTACATTAAATCAGTGTATACTAAGGAAAACACAAACCAAAGCCATTATTTTGGGGGAAATCAGTTTTTAAAAAGGGCAGGCTAAGAAAAGTGAATAGGAAAGTGTACCTTTTAGAAAAATATGTAACTGTGCAGATTCCCCCCCCCCATTCTGCTCACCAGATTTACAAAGGGACACAGAAATATGGGGGGGAGGGGAGTAAACCTACATTTCCAAATATTTGTAGCCTGATTTATCCAATCACATTACAAACTCATGTTTAAAAAAAAAGTTAAAGTTTCCCCTTCTGCATATGTCTCGCACAAACTTCAAAACTAAAGAGGCAGGGCTACCCGAACACGTCTCCGTGGTCATGTGGCCGGCATGACTAAATGCCGAAGGCTGTTTCTTTCCCACCAAAGGTGGTTCCTACTTGCACTTTTTATGTGCTTTCAAACTGCTAGGTTGGCAGAAGCTGGGACAAGACACGGGAGCTCACTCTGTTACGCAGCACTAGGGATTCGAAGCGCCAAACTGCCGACCTTTCTGATCCACAAGCTCAGTGTCTTAGCTCTTTGGCTTTGAAACGGAGATGAACACTGCCTCCTAGAGTCAGGAATGACCAGCACATAAGTGCGAGGGGAACCTTTACCTCTAGTGAAAGGAGAAGAGTTAGGGGGTGACATGATGATAGTCCGCCAATATTTGAGGGGCTGCCACAAGGAAGACAGGGTCAACCTATTCTCCAAAATACTTGAAAGCAGGACAACAAACAACAGACGGAAAATAATCAAGGAGAGAACCAGTCTAGAAATTTCTTGACCGTGAGAACAATTAATTAGTGGAAACGGCTTGCCTTCAGAAGTTGTGACTGCTCTCCATTGGATGCTTTCGAGTAATGACCGGACAGTCACTTGTCTGGAATGGCCTAGGATCTCCCACTGGAGCAGAGTTGGACTAGAAGACTTTCAAGATCCCTTCCCACACTGTTATCCTGTTATTTTGTTAATCTGCATTTATTGGATGCTTGTCCTTCTGATCAACCATTTCTTTGCTTTTATGTTTGCATTCAATTTTACATTTTTACATTGCCAACCACCATTCTGGAGCCCTGGTGGTATAAAGACACATTTAAATAAGTCAACAAACGGTATCCAAGTTGGAGCAATGCAAGCTTGACAATTCTAGCACTTTTGAGTTGGCAAGGCTGAGCTGGTTTCAAACGTGAGTTTGAAGAGCATGTCACCTGCTTTCAGTTCCTTCCATCACACTGAAAATGTTGTGCCTGGCATAACATTATGCCTGGAAGCAATTTCCATCCTGCCTGTTAGAGCCTGAGGCCAGCACGGAATTAATTGATTTTTATTGCCTTCTGCGTAACTCACACCGAGCTCCTAAGTTCATCGTGAAATTAACGGCATACCATTTTAGCAAATAAGCTTATGATACAGAAGGATCTTAAGACAGACTTGAAGATTGGGAGCTATCTAACACAATGAAATTCAATTGTGAAAAAAGTAAGGTTCTACATTTAGGCAAGAAAAACAAAATGCACAGGTACAATATAGGTGGTACCTTGCTCAATAGTAGCAACTGTGAGAGGGATCTTGGAATCCTAGTGGACAACCATTTAAATAGGAGCCAGCCGTGTGCAGCAGCTGCCAAAAAAGCCAACACAGTTCTAGGCTGCATCAACAGAGGGAGAGAATCAAGATCACGTGAAGTGTTAATACCACTTTATAAGGCCTTGGGAAGGCCACACTTGGAATACTGCATCCAATTGTGGTCGTCACTGTGTAAAAAAGATTTTGAGACTCTAGAAGGAGTGCAGAGAAGAGCAACAAAGATTATTAGGAGACTCGAGGCTAAAACATATGAGGAACGGTTGCAGGAACTGTGTATGTCTAGTCTGGTGAAAAGAAGGACTAGGGGAGACATGATAGCAGTCTTCCAATATCTCAGGGGATGCCACAAAGTAGAGGGAGTCAAGCTATTCCTCAAAGTACCTGAGGATAGGATAAGAAGCAATGGGTGGAAAATAATCAAGGAGAGAAGCAACTTAGAACTAAGGATAAATTTACTGACAGTTAGAACAATTAATCACAACTGCCTCCAGAAGTTGTGAATGCTCCAACTCTGGAATTTTTTAAGAAGATGTTGGATAACCATTTGTCTGAAGTGGTGTGGGGTTTCCTGCGTAAGCAGCGGGCTGGACTAGAAGACCTCCAAGGTCCCTTCCAACTCTGTTTTTCTAATTCTAATTCAAATCCACCCCCAATGAAATAAATAGATGCACACCAGCTTCCCCAATTTGTCTCCTTTGGTATGTTAGGGACCACCCCCCTTAGTCTCCCATCCTGCCCCTTCCGTAGCGATTACACTGAATGGAAGGGATGAGATTTGTCATCTATAAGATATACGTGCATCGGAGAAGCCACAAGTTAGAAAAAGGTTGTTTTAACGTCTCCCCCACTTGCAAGGATTTGGTGGGTCTGACCTAGCGTTCGCCTTTCGAATGAGACTAATTCAAACATCAAATGAATTTTCCCCATACATCATTTATCGCAGTTGTTTTTAAAGATAGTATCTTTTTTTCCCATTCCTTCTAAAACCATCCATCTAGGTTTCAGCAAGCAGCAGAGTGAATGCTGGGGAAAAAAATGAAATGAATAATCCAGAAACTGACCTATTTTAAAACATGTTAACTGCTGGGGCTTCTCATCAAAAGTCTTTGGAATTGTAGCTGGGAGGGGGAGAAAAGCTGAAAATGCTGTTTTAGTTCTGCAGCCCCCTTTCTCTAGATTTCCTGGGAAAGAGGCTTTATTTACTTATTTCTTACTTGTTTATTTTAACAAAGGAACATGTTGGTTCAGTGGCTAAGACAATGAGTTTGCCAATCAGAAAGGTCGGCACTTCGGCGGTTCGAATCCCTAGCGCCCCATAACAGAGTGAGCTCCCTTTACTTGTCCCAGCTTCTGCCAACCTAGCAGTTTGAAAGTACATGAAAAATGCAAGCAGAAAAATAGGAACCACCTTTGGTGGGAAAATAACAGCGTTCCGTGCACCTTCGGCATTTAGTCACGCCGGCCACATGACCACGTGAGACGTCTTCGGACAGCGCTGGCTGGAGATGAGCACTGCCCCCTAGAGTTGGGAACAACTAGCACATATGTGTGAGGGGAACCTTTACCTTTACCTTATTTTAATAACTTCTAGGGCAGACCATCTCACTACCAAGATGCTTGGGAGGTGACAATTAATTAAAAATGAAAAATAGCAAAAAACCTCAATTTAATTTTTTTTTCAGTACAGTTTGAGCAAGATATAAATAAGTTCCAAAGATTTCTTTTAAAAAGATGGGCGGGATTAAAATAACATTATTGTAGCCAATGCTTTAAATATACTTATTTTTAGCTAGGGTAATTTCTCTAAACTAGCCATACGCAATTCCTGCAACTGTTCTTTGTAAGTTTTAGCTTCCATTCTTTGAATAATCTTCTCTGCATTCTTCCCAAAGTCTCAACATCATTTCTCAAAGATCTTTGGAAACAACATGGAAGCTGGTCTTGTGTTGGTACCAATGGGTGGGTTTGCTTGGCTTCTGTGCTGTAATAGCCTCCAAATATTACTGTGTGTTTTAGAGGGATGTCATGGCTCAGTGGCTAAGACGCTGAGCTTGCCGATCAGAAAGGTCGGCAGTTCGGTGGTTCAAATCCCTAGCGCCACGTAACGGAGTGAGCTCCCGTTTCTTGTGCCAGCTTCTGCCAAATTAGCAGTTTGAAAGCATGTAAAAATGCAAGTAGAAAAATAGGAACCGCCTTTAGTGGGAAGGGAACAGCGTTCCGTGAGCCTTTAGTCATGCCGGCCACATGACCACAGAGATGTCTTTGGACGGTGCTGGCTCTTTGGCTTTGAAGCAGAGATGAGCACTGCCCCCTAGAGTCAGGAGCAACTAGCCCATAGGTGTGAGGGGAACCTTTCAATTGCTTTCGAATGCTTTCAATTCCACTTTCTTCCAGCCACTAATTCTCACTCTATTTTTATTTATTTATGTTAAATCCAGGTAGTGACAAATTGTTTTATATATCTATCACACTTCTCATTTTAAATTGAGGAGGCAGAACCAACATTGTGGTTTAGCATACTTTGAAGTCCTGAGAGGCTGGTCTTATGCTGTTTAAAATGACGCTGATTGATTTAAGAGATTGTCATTATAATATTCTTCAGAATATTCAAGATACCTGATGGAAATACTTATCACAAAATAATATCTCATAAGAGAAATCTATATTATCAAAATAGATTATGGCAATAGTGTAAATGTTTGTGGAAATAAATAGATTTATTACTAAATAAGGTAAATAACACAGAGAGATAGGTGATGGAAAATTGATGATGATGATGAAGAAGAAGAAGAAGAAGAAGAAGAAGAAGAAGAAGAAGAAGAAGAAGGAGGAGATAGATAGATAGATAGATAGATAGATAGATAGATAGATAGATAGATATGATATAGATAGATAGATAGATAGATAGATAGATAGATAGATAGACAGACAGACAGACAGACAGACAGACAGACAGACAGACATGATAGATGACAGATAGATGATAGAGATGTATATATATGATACAGAATCTCTCTCTCTCTCTCTCTCTCTCTCACACACACACACACACACACACACACACACACACACACACAGGATTTTGGACCTACCAACTGATCTCAGATGTACTTCCTTTTCAGATTTATATCTTTTCTCTGAGGGAGGGAACCTGAACGGAGACCTCAACCTCACTATCTCCTCCCCCCTCACCCGAATGATCCCTACTACAGTTACAATGGGGATCTTTTCTATCCTTGCTTCTTTCCGTTGACTTTTGGGAAGAGGGGGGTGTCATCTTTTTTTTTCTTTTCCCCTATTTGTTTGTTTGTTTGTTTGCTTGTTGGCTTGAGGGTGGGTGGAGGGAGGAGGGTGGGAGGAGAGGGTGGGAGAAGGGACGCCTCCCTCCCCTGCTCTGGCGTGACCTCTTCCCTCTGGCCTTCTGCGCGTAAAGCTGAAGGTGCCCGGTGTCAAATGTCAGAACTTGTCCCGAGCTGTCAAAGAAGAGAATAGACCGAGATGATTGATGACCGCAAAGCCCGAAATCCAAGCCTCAGCTGCAAATGCTACGTCCACGAAAGAGGCAGAAGGAGCGAGAGAGAGGCTACCCACAGTGGCTGCAGCCTGAAGGTCAGCCTGCATTCCTAGACACCCACAGCTCTGGGCCCCGACTAACAAGCCCTCACGTTCCCAGGCCCTTTCCCTGGGGTTTCCCTTTCATTCCCTTTGCATAGCCCAAATTTTGCAAATCCCCCTAGAGACTGCTGCAAGAAATTTCTGTTGTTGTTGTTTTTTTAAAAAACAAATAAGGGACAAAAAATAATTTTTCCTCTCCTGGTTATTATTGTTATTCTTATTATTCTTTTTTTTTTTTTTAATCCTCCCCTCCACTAACTCCTTTCGCTCCCACCCTCCGCCCGCCTGCTCCGGGCTGCATTCCCTGCGAGATGCCACAGGCTATGTTTTTATGCTGCACAAGTCAGATGACAAGATTATTAATGGGAGCGGAGCAATGTCATATCGTATTTCATGCATATTCATGAACCACGGCGCTGCTGCTGCTGGTGGTGGTGTGTAACTGGGACCATGAGCCAGGAGGAAAGCAAAAGAACGCAGAAGAGAGGTGGGGGGAAGGAACGGGACTGTCGGTCCCCTCTCGACAGGCAGGAGTCTGAGGGAAGGGACTCCACTTTTTTGGAAGAAATACCCGTCTGGTTCAGTTCAGGGGTGAGTTGCTGCCGGCGTTGCTGCCAGTTCGCTTCGCGCTTGCATGCGCAGTTCACTGTAAATTGTTCCGCGTATGCGCAGAACATGAAAAAAAAAAGCGAGTAAAAAACAAGCCGGCAAAGGTAGCGACGATTAGGGAACTGGTTCGGGGGTGCGGCCAGCCTGCAATCTCTACTAGTTTAGTGACTCAATCCCAATTTCCACTACCGGTTCCCCCGAACCTCTGAGAACCGGTAGCAACCCACCTCTGGTTCAGGTCCAAGCTGGGAGAAAGACAGTGGAAACGTGGAGCCTGGTTGGAAAGAGCGTTTAATGGTGAAACAGAAGCACAGATGGTTGCTTTTGGGTAGCTGACCACGTGGAGTTGAGAATGAGAGTTATTGATGCCTTCTCTTGGGCCTTGCCCTTGAGCTCCCTATTCCTGTGCAAGAACTTTTCTCAGTGCCATTGCAACTTGGAACAGTCACTAAGTGAACTCTTGTACGTCGAAGACTGCCTGTATCAGCTGCTTGCTTATTTTCTTTGGCACATTGACATATTATGTGGTCTCAAACCTTGTGGCAGTGGTGTGCGGCGGCAGCCAAAAAAGCCAATGTAATCCTAAACTGCATTAACAGAGAAATACAATCAAGATCAAGGGAGGTACTAATACCACTCTATAAAGCCCTAGTAAGACCACACCTAGAACACTGCATCCAGTTTTGGTCACCACACTATAAAAAAGATGTTGAGACTCTAGAAAAAGTACAGAGAAAAGCAACCAGGATGATAAGGGGACAGGAGGCTAAAACATACGATAAACGGTTGCAAGAACTGGGCTTGGCAAGTCTAGGGAAATGGGGAGACATGACAGCAGTCTACCAACATTTGAGGGGCTGCCACAGAGAGGAGGGGATCAAGTTATTTTCCAACGTACATGAAGGCCAGACAAGGAACAATGGATGGAAACTGACCAAGGAGAGATTCAACCTAGAAATAAGGAGGAATTTCCTGAAAGTGAGAGCATTTTTTAAACATTTTTTTAACATTTTAGCCGTATTTGTATACCGCCCTATCTCCCCATTGGGACTCAGGGCGGTGCACAGAAAAGATAAAAAAGACAATACATACAATAACAATATAAAAAGGATTAAATTTAGGGGTCTGTGCTAAAATTGTGGTTAAAAACTATTAAAATCACTAAATTAAAAGTAAACCATTAAAACTATGCCAGGCCGGCCACATGAAATAGATATGTTTCTAGGGCCCGGCGGAAGAGGCGCAGGTCCGTGATGGTGCGGAGGTCGGGGGGCAGGTCATTCCAGAGGGCGGGAGCTGCCACAGAGAAGGCTCTCCCCCTGGGGGTCGCCAGCCGGCATTGTCCAGCAGACGGCACCCTAAGGAGGCCCTCTCTGTGGGAGCGGACAGGTCGGTGGGAGGTATGTGGTTGGAGGCAGTCCCACAGGTAATCAGGACCCGTGCCATGGAGCGCTTTGAAGATGGTTACTAACACCTTGAATCAAGCCATGGAACAGAAGTTGTCTTCAGAAGTGGTGGGAGCTTCATTAACTGAGACTTTCAAGAAGAGATTGGACTGCCCTTTGTCAGAAATGGTGTAGGTGTAGGGTCTTCTGCTTGGGTGGAGGGTTGGACTAGATGACCTACAAGGTCTCTTCCAACTCCGTTAATGTATCTACTGTTAACTTCATTATTTTTGAGTTGCTATAACATAATCTGATCCAATGGTCATTGAATTGACTTGAGCTTGTGGAAGTTGTGGGAGCTTCATCACTGGAAGCTTTCAAGAAGAGACTGGACTGCCATCTGTCCAAAATGGTGTAGGGTCTGCTTGGGTGGACTAGATGACCTACAAGGTCCATTTCAACTCTGTTAATACAACTCTGTATTTATTTATTTTATTTTATTTATTTAGAATTTATACCCCGCTCTTCTCCTTGTTAGGACTCAGGGCGTCCTAACTGTATCTAAATAGGTTGTAATTTAAAGCACTAAAAGAGCTGTTTGCTTTCTCATCCAAGCCAGCAAAGGAGGAGAAATGTAGGAAATTGCCACCAACAGATTAGAACAATGGGAAGAACATGACACCAATATCAGAATGAAGGAAATAACATGTTAATAGCATTTTGATTTCTCCCGGTGTCTCGTCATCAGCATTTTTATTGCCACTTTCTCACTGAAAAGAGTATCAGAATTTATTGAGCCAATATGTCTCCATCAGCTTTGATAAAATATATTTTATTCAATAAGAGATGGAATAATGTTTATCTATGAACTAAAATAAAAGAGAGGAGGGAGAGATACACATCATATCATTTTGTACCAAGGCATGTTATTACAAACTCCAGAATGTACATGTCTCTCATTCGGAGAAAAAAATTGAACGAAATCTGTGATTCTCAGATGCGACCCCCATCCCCCACCCCCGGATTAAATTTCTGTACATGCAAAATTTGGGACCACGTAATTTGGGACCATTTAACAGATGTTACAGGGAATAAAAAAAATCTTCCAGCTGAAAGAAGCTGAAAAATATGGGATAGAAGACTTCCTTCTTTCCTTCCTTCCTTCCATGCCCATCCTAGCTTCTTCTTATCCTTCCTTTCTCTCTCTCTCTCTCTCTCTCTCTCTCTCTCTCTCTCTTCCCTTTCTATCCTTTCTTTTTCTCTCGCCATTTCTTTCCCTTTCTCTTTTCCTTTCCTTCCTTCCTTCCTTCCTTCCTTCCTTCCTTCCTTCCTTCTGTGCCAATCCTAGCTTCTTCTTATCCTTCCTTTCTCTCTCTCTCATTTTTCTTTCTTTCCATTCTTTTTCTCTCTCCCTTTCTTTCACTTCTCTCTTCTTTATTTTCCTCCTTCCTTCCTTCTCTCCTTCCTTCCTTTTTGCCAATCCTAGCATCTTATCCTTCCTTCCTTCCTCTTCCTTTTTATTTCTCTTTCCTTCTTTCTATTCTCTTTCTCTTTCAATTTCTCTTTTTCTCCCCCCCCTCCTTCCTTCCTCCTTCCCTCCCTCCCTCCTTTCTTCTAACTTCACATCCAGAGAATCTTGGAGGAAGGGGTGTCTTGAAATCGCTTGGTCTTATGAAAATGGGACTTTTTACACAATGCTGCACCTATCACTTTACGAATTTAACTCTCCCACACACACACACACGTGTACACACATGTTCCAGGCCATAATTAGCATTCCCAATCATATCAATTAGCCTGTTTATTCTCTGCTAATAAATAGTCTTTGTCAAAAACCCTCTTAGAAGTTCATCTGAACCCATTCTGAGTTCTTGCGTGAACAAGTCCCAAGCAAGATTTCTCTCTCTCTAAGGAATATAGGCTGGAATGAAGATTAAAGTCCTTCCCAGCATTACTGGGTAAATAGACCTTGGATATACATTTCTCAAAAGATGCAAACTGCTAAGTCAATTCTGACTACCAGGTTGACCGATTTCCCCAAACGAAAGAATTTAATATAGCAGTCGTCCCCTGGGGAAGGAATCTAACAGACATAAAATCTCTCCTTGAAAATGTTGGTAGTTGGTTTTTACATACTGTAAGCCTCGGGCGAACTACTTGGATTTCACTTCAAAGAGACTGAGCATCACTGAAAAGGATTAGCTTCTTTCACTGTCATCCAATTTCTCAAGAACAATCTTGGTTGGCCTTTCAGCATGAAAACTTTCCAACAGGTATTACCCGGGTGTTTAAATCGCAGATCACTGTCATTGCAATAGTTATAAACTATTAAATACATCCTTTCTTCTTTCTCTCCCTCTCCCTTCCTTTCCTTCTTCCCATTTCGTTCCTTCCTCCCATCTCCTCCTTTCCTTCCTTTCCTTCTTTCCTCCTATCTCCTTCCTTCTTTTCCTTCCTTCCTTTCTTCCTCCCATCTCTTTCTTCCCATCTCTTTCCACCCCTCCCCTTCCCCTTCCTTCCTTCCTTCCATCTCCTTCCCTTCCCCTTCCCCTTCATTTCTTCCTCCATTCTTTCCTCCCATCTCTTTCCTCCCATCTCCTTCACTTCCCCTTCCTTCCTTCCTTCCTTCTTCCCATCTCTTTCCTCCCATCTCCTTCACTCCGCCTTCCTTCCTTCTTCCCATCTCTTTCCTCCTTTCTTTTTCCTTCCTTCCTTCTTCTATTCTTTCCTCTCATCTCCTTCCCTTCCCCTTCCTTCCTTCCTTCCTTCCTTCTTCCCATCTCTTTCCTCCCATCTCCGTCACTTCGCCTTCCTTCCTTCTTCCCATCTCTTTCCTCCCTTCTTTTTCCTTCCTTCCTTCTTCTATTCTTTCCTCTCATCTCCTTCCTTCCTTCCTTCCTTCTTCCCATCTCTTTCCTCCCATCTCCTTCACTTCTCCTTCCTTCCTTCCTTCCTTCCTTCCTTCTTTCCATCTCTTTCCTCCCTTCTTTTTCCTTCCTCCCTTCTTATATTCTTTCCTCTCATCTCCTTCCCTTCCCCTTCCTCCCTCCCTCCCTCCCTCCCTCCCTCCCTCCCTTCCTTCCCCATTCACACAATCGTATTTGGCCCTCTGAAAAAGGAGAATATGTTGGTGTACATTGATGGCCAGACCCTTTGGCTGACTGTACTGACAGAGCAGGGACTTGGATGGACATCAAACAGCTTTTGCAGGTCTGCTGTGGAAAGCATTTGGGGTGTTCTCAGGTGAGGAAACCGGAGATCACCTGGGGATAGCTATTAAAAGCAATGCTTGTATCAAAATCAACTCAAAAGATTTGGCCAACGACTTCTTGACCCCGGAAGCCAGCCACCACTGATGGATGAGATATCACTGAGCTCTCTGCAGCCAGAAAATATGATCGGCCATTAATAAGCTAAGTTTGTATCCTGGTGACTTCATAGACAAATTCATTTACCAGTAATCCTTGACTTATGACCACAATGGAGCCCCAAATTTCCATGGATAAGCAAGACAGTTGTTAAGGGAGTTTTGCCCTGTTTTACGACCTTGCCTGCTACAATTGTTAAATGAATTGCTGCAGTTGTTAATAACATGCTTGTTCTGTGGATCTGGCTTCTTCATTGACTTTGCATGGCAGAAGTTCCCAAAAGGGGATTATGGAACCCCAGGACATTGCAAACCGTCATAAATACATGCCAGTTGCCAAGCGTCTGAATTTAGATCACGTGACCACAGAGAGGCTGCAATGGTTCTAAGCCTGAGAAAAGCAACCGTAAGTCACTTTTTTTCAGTGCTGCCATAACTTTGAACAGTCACTAAATAAATGGTTGTAAGTCCAGGACTCTGTTCTGGCCTAAACATCCTAAAAGCATGAAGCCAACTCCTCATCCTGATAAAACCCCTTTTATATAGTTTAAAGTGAATTCCTCTCCAGCAAAGTCCTGGTCAACAGTCTTTCATGAGATTTCCCAACTACAGACCTTGATCAGGCTTGGAGAGCTGCCAGGCCGATATCTTCCAAACGCCACTCTGTAGCAGCAATTGCTTGGCAATGAGTCAGGAACAGATCTTCACCCTCATGAATTGAACTAATTGTCTCCTGCAAACTCCACTCCCCTTTTGCTCCTCTTTATTCCCTATGGGAGGGGCCATTCACCGTCCACCTGTGGCTCTACTCCTGAGTCGACCCTTGTTCCTTAGCTGTTCCCTTCCCCTGGCAGCTGAGCTCAATGGGAACAGTGCACAATGGGAACAGCTCCAGCTCTTCTTCTGCCCACTGCTGTCTACGTCTGAAGACAGCTGATAACTGCCAGTCGGCTTTGTCCCCCTCTCTGCCTCCGACACGGAGCCCTCATCAGAGCCTTCCTCAGACTCCAGGACTGGCCCATGTTCCTCCCCAACCTCCTCAGTGTCCGAATCTGCTGCAAGCTCTGCTGGCTGCTGGCGTGCCACAATGTATAATATTTTATAATGTAATATTTTGTGTTACCATGGAGGTGGTTTCTTCTCCATGCCACGGAAATGTGAATACTCCACTGGCTATCGGGCATCTCCCTTCTTGACCACATCACAAGTGATGCCATTCGACAACATTTTGGTGTGGTTCCAATTATAGAGGAGATGAGAGAAGGCCGACTTCACTGGTATGGACATGTCCAGAGAGCAGCACCTTCCACAGTTGCCAAGACTACCTACCAACTAGAAGTCAATGGCCGGTGACCTCACGGGCCACCAAAACACAGATGGCAAGACACCATCAACAAAGATAGGCAAGCCATGGGCCGGCACCCTGGAGATGCAGCTGACTGTGCAGAGTGGCATTGAATGATCTGTAAAGAGGACCTGTTGTGGCCTGCCAATGGTCAGCAGAACTGGCAGCAGAGTCAGACACTGATGAGATTGGGGAAGAACATGGGCCAGTCCTGGAGTCTGGGAAAGGCTCTGAGGAGGGCTCTGCGTAGAAGACAGAGGTGGGGCCAAGGCCCTTTGGCAGTTTTCAGCTGCCTTCAGTGCTAGACAGCAATGAGGCAGTGGAACAACTGGAGCCTGTTCCCAGCGCATGCACAGAGCTGCCAGAAGAAAAGAACAGCTAAGAAATCAGGGTTGACTTGGGAATAAAGGCACAGGTAGACGGTGAATGGCCCCTCCCATAGGAAATAAAAGCGGAGTGACAGGGGAGGGGGCTTTTGGAGGAAACCATTCATTCATTCGTTCATTGATTTGTTTCAGGAGTGTGAAGATCTGTCCGTGAATCGCCGAGACTCTGTGCCCAGTCTTTCCTTGCACAGCACCTCATTTGGAAAATATGTCCATGGCAGCTTTCCAAGCTAGATAAGGTCTGTGGTCATAAATATTCCTTTCAAAGACTGTTTGCCAGGCCTTTGCTGAACGTGAATGGGAGGAATTCGCATTCGTATAGTAAAAGGGGTTTTGTCTGGACCAGGACTCTGCCTTGTGCTTTTTTGGGGAAACCTGGGTCAGAACAGGCAGCACTGCACCTGTGGGAACACGCTAGGAAGAAGCAGAGTGGCGGTTTCTTCTGATTCGATTTTTTCCTTCCGAAGCTTAGCCTCTAGCCCTGATGTTCCTTGAGGGCGTTCTGTCCAAGGGCTAACCTTATTTCTAACCCTGCTTGTCCTCCAAGCTCAGTTACGGTTTGGCCAAGTGTTCCCATCTGCTGAGATGGATCGCATTCAGAGGCTGACCAAGGAGAGAAGAGGACACAAGCAAACAAGCACGCTTGGTTGCCTCTGATTGATCATCGCCCTCGGGACAATCAGAAGAATGGACTCCTTTGTCCTTTGCTTAAATAGCCTGTGGTTGCAGGATATTGCAACAGCTTTAAGCCTCAACTGGATAGATTAATTTAATGGCGGAAGGAGCCACCGATACTCATTACTCAACCTAGTTGATCATGTATCTCCTATATTCAGAAAATGAAAATCTCCCGGATTTATGAATCTGACTTGCAAGCCACCTTTTGTCTGGCCGCACAGCTTTTCTTTCTTTCTTTTTTTTTTTCTTTTTGGTCTTCGCTCAACCTCACGGTTCCCCTCTCCAGAGGATGACAAACAATAGATCAACTTAACGCAAAGGCATTTCTCCCCCGCATCCACCTTCTCCCTTCTTGTCCTTTGTAACTGTTGACAATGGCAGAAACTTCAGACTTGCAAAACAAAGCAAAGCAAAGCAGACCCCCAGCTCCATTGCAAACCCACCTATTTATATATATATTTTTTCTCCCTCCCTCCCGTTTTCTTTTTGAGACATTTTCTGACGACAATAATCCTCCTTTTTAAATGTTGGTTCTGCCAGTCACATAATGGACCTTCCCTCCAGTTATCTGACCGGCCAAGCTCATAATGAGCATTTAATTATAGTTTATACAGACCGCTTCGGTCTTGGGGGGAAAGAGCTGCTTTGTTACAGTCAATGAAGTATTTAAAGCTACGGTCCAAGGTAGGGACAGCTTTATTAAACACTTGGGTAAGCAATAATAAACTAACATTGATCGAGCAACTTGATAGCTCTCTTTTAAGTTCGCAGAGAAGGGGAAACGGGAAAAAAAAATAAGACTCAAGAATGTAAAGTAACTTGGCACAGTAAAAGAATGCATTCACATGACTGCCTTGGGAGGCTGGTTGGATGTAACTCAATCTTCCACTTGTCCCCCAAAGTTGCTTTACTCTTTTCTCCAAAGTACAGGGAGGGGGAAAAACCCCATAATTTGAATCTACCAAGGAGACAGAGTGAATAAATTCTCAGCTGCCCTCTAAGGAAGACTGTTGCTAAGCATGGACATCTTTTAGAATTTAGAATAACAGAGTTGGAAGGGGCCTTGGAGGTCTTCTAGTCCAACCCCCTGCTTAGGCAGGAAACCCTACACCACTTCAGACAAATGGTTATCCAACATCTTCTTAAAATCTTTCAGTGTTGGAGTATTCACAACTTCTGGAGGCAAGTTGTTCCACTGATTGATTGTTCTCACTGTCAGGAAATTTCTCCTTAGTTCTAGGTTGCTTCTCTCCTTGATTAGTTTCCACCCATTGCTTCTTGTTCTGTCCTCAGGTGCTTTGGAGAATAGTTTGACTCCCTCTTCTTTGTGACAGCCCCTGAGATATTGGAAGACTGCTATCATGTCTCCCCTAGTCCTTCTTTTTATTAAACTAGACATACCCTGTTCCTGCAACTGTTCTTCATGTTTTATCCTCCAGTCCCCTAATCACCTTGGTTGCTCTTCTCTGCACTCTTTCTAGAGTCTCCACATCTTTTGTTACATCATGGCGACCAAAACTGGATGCCTATTACTTTAGTTGAACTGGTAGGGCTGGTCTCTACTATTATAGACTCAGAGGTTCAGTATTGCATAACATTTTATGTGATTCCCTTCATTTCAAAGACTTGGAGAGCCTTCAAACTGCACTCTCAAATTTGACCAACATACATTTTGAATGTTGCAAATTAAGCCCAAGAAACTAAAACAACATTAGAAAGAAACTTAAACCAATTTTACCTCAGCTCTCTTTGGTAGAAAAAGAGGGAGGAAGAAAAACTGTCAGGTTTTCAAGATTGATGTCTGTTCTTCAAAGTGGGCCAACTCAGGAAACACATTACAGCAAAAATATCAGAACTCTGTTGATACCGTCCATAGTAGCAGAATCGTGAATGTCTGACAGATCTAAACTGAATAAGTCAATCAACAGAATTGTAATGGCTGCCTGAAGTTTTGAGTTGGGAAGCATGAAAACTGTATCGTGAGCTCTTTCGATGGGTTGCCAGATTGCAAATAATAATAATCAATACTCCTTTCTTTGTCTCTCATGAGAGTTCTACTGATTTGACATAATTATTCCCTAAATAATTTCAATTTCCACTGCTTCATACACCAATAGCCCCAGAATATTCATTCTAAAAAAACCAATTACTGCCAACCTGCCTTCCATTGAGGACGTGTATACTGCAGGAGTCAAAAAGAGGGCTGTGAAAACATCTACAGACTCCTCAAATCCTGGACATCAATTGTTTCAACTCCTACCCTCAAAATTATGCTGTAGAGCAGGGGTCTCCAACCTTTGTAACTTTAAGTCTGAAGGACTTTCAGCTCCCAGCTTTGCTGGCTGGAGAACTCTGGGAGCTGAAGTCCTTCAAACTTAAAGTTACAAAGGTTGGAGACCCCTGCTGTAGAGGACTGCACACCAAGACAACTAAACACAAGGACAGTTTTTTCCTGAACACCATCACTCTGCTAAACAACTACCTCACCACTGTCAAACTATTCACTAAGGCTGCATTACTATTACTATTAATCTGCTCATCGTTCCTATCGCCCATCTCCTCTCACTTATGGCTGTATGACTGTAACTTTGCTGCTTGCATCCTTATGATTTGTATTGATATTTATTGTTTCCTGAACACTATAATTAAGTGTTGTACCTTATGATTCTTGATGAATGTACCTTGTCTTTTTATGTACACGGACAGCATATGCACCAATGACAAATTCCTTGTGTATCCAATCACACTTGGCCAATAAAGAATTCTATTCTATTCTATTCTATTCTATTCTATTCTATTCTATTCTATTCTATCATCAATCAGCCAATCAATCAAACATAGGAAAAATAGCAATAGCATTTGGACATAAAGCACTTCATAGAGCTTTACAGACTTCTCTGCCCACTGTCAATAGTTTGATTCCGATGGGCTCAAGGTCTAAACAGTTTACAGAATCAGAATAATGCCCCCAGCAGTCTGGGTCCTCGTTTTACTGACCTAAGAAAAATGGAAGGCTGAGTCAACCTTGAGCCAATCAGGATTGGACTGCTGGCAGTGGGCAGAGTCATCTGGCAATATTACATTATAACTACAGTACAGGAAGGAAGGAAGGAAGGAAGGAAGGAAGGAAGGAAGGAAGGAAGGAAGGAAGCAAGCAAGCAAGCAAGCAAGCAAGCAAGCAAGCAAGCAAGCAGAAGACAGGACAATTGCAATAGACTTATAGTGCTCTCTAAGCGGTTTACAGAATCAGCATATTGCCCCCAAACAATCTGGGTCCTCATTTTACCGACCTCAGAAGGATGGAAAGCTGAGTCAACCTGGAGCCGATCAGAATCAAACCGCTGGCAGTGAGCTGAATTAGCCTGCAATACTGCATTCTAACCACTGCACCACCACAGCTCTTAAAAATGAAAAACAAATAAATAAACAAACAAACAATGTACTGTTTAAAAAACGCAGAGAATGCTTTCCAAGCACCGTCCCCATTTTTGTTATCAAAGGTTAACCTATTGCACTGTTGGGTGATATCACTAAATCTTGAAAGCAATGGAAAACTTGCCCTGTGAAACTTGAATACACTGGCTATTGTCTGCTATCATTTATATCTAATACAAGCCGTTCTACACAGCTCATCTTTAATCCCCATGCTTGTTAAGAAGCTTAAAGAGTAAAAAAAAAAAAAACCCAGATGATTTCAGGGTCTTTTGGAGTTCAAGGTCAATATGATTATGTCCTTCCTTTCCTTTCTCTCTCTCCCTCTCTCCCTCTTCCCCTCTTTGTAGTTAACGTCATGGTCTCATCACAGTTTGCAAAGTTCAATTCCTTTTTGGTTCCCTAATTAGGAGCTGTCCAGGAATATATCTGGAGGCTTTTATATGCGAGATCAACCCTTTGCCCTGGGACCAATTATAGAAAAATAGCTTTACATATTTCAGTGTTTGAATATCTGATGTTCATACATGCTGTCATGTTTTATGGCAAAGCATGATAAGAGCTGTGCCATTATCAGCCTGGGATGCAAACCTTCATGGAGATTTAAAACTCAGAACAGAGACATCATACTTGGATAGATATTATACAGTGAATGTCATCTTTTAGATGTGTCAACTTGACTTGTAGTAATAATTATAAGGAATAATGGGATGTTAATGACTGTAAGTATTCTCTTCTATTACTAACACTTAAATTATAAACTTAGAGACAATGCAAAGGAAATTTAAATGATTTTTTTTTAAATGTCTAGATTCTACAGGATTTGTGTGGCTCTTATTTAGGAAGCTGTGTATTGGCCTCTTCTAATCCAAATAATTGATCTGAGTCGGATCACCTAGGCTAGAGTTTCACATAGGTGGACTTTAACTCACAGAATTCCCCTGTCAACGTGGCTGGCTGGGGAATTCTGGGAGTCGAAGTCAATCCATCTTAAAGCTTCCAAGGTTGAAAAACTGACCTAGGTTATTTGAGAAATCAAGCAAATTTGGGTAAACTATCAAATCAGGTCAGGACAATCAAAGAATCATTTTTCATTCAGCAGTTGAATCCGATTCATTGATTGCATTTGGAAGCTCAAGTCAATTCAATGACTTTGGATCAGATTACGTTATAGCAACTCACAAATTATGAAGTTAATGATAGATAAATTAACAGAGTTGGAAGAGACCTTGTAGGTCATCTAGTCCAACCCTCCACCCAAACAGGAGACCCTACACCATTTCTGACAGGTGGCAGTTCAGTCTCTTCTTGAAAGCTTCCAGTGATGAAACTCCCAAAACTTCTGAAGGCAACTTCCATTCCATTGGTTGATAGTTCTCACTGTCAGAAAATTTCTTCTTATTTCTAGGTTTAATATCTCCTGTTTCCATCCATTATTCCTTGTCTGGCCATCAGATGCTTTGGAAAACAGGTTGGCCCCTTTTCTGTGGCAGCCCCTTAAATATTGGAAGGCTGTTATCATGTCTCTCCTGGTCCTTCTCTTCACTAGACTAGCCATGGCCAGTTTTTGTAACTGTTCATCAAATGTTTGAGCCTCATCGTCTTGGTTGCTCTTCTCTACACTTTTTCTAGAGCCTCAACATCTTTTTTTTATAGTGTGGTGACCAAAGCTGGATGCAGTTTTGATGATGGGAGAGATAATAATTCCCTTTACCTACTCAGTGAAGGTACAAAGGGGCAGACTTAAATCCAGCGTTATGTCTGCCATCTTGACTTTCCTGATCTTGTCTACCACAGACATTATGGACAAGAGCAGAATTCTCTTACTGCTATTAGAACTGCTGGAAGAGGCCAGGTAAATAAGGGGAAATGAAAAAAAACCCCACAATTCTTTCACTTTTAGAAAGTGGAAAGACATGACCACGTTTGATGGCATCAGGGGTACCATTGCAGGATGAAAGCAGTTCCAGGTAAAGCTGCCTTTTGCAATTGACTGATGGTGAATTTGTCAATGTCGATGATGTTCAAGTGGTGCTCCAGATGTTTCGAATTTGCACCCAAGGTGCCTTTTACTATTGGTAAAAGGCACCTTGGTACTATTTGCTTTCTTCTGCCACAGGCATCCTACTTCTATTAGCAGATCTTTGCGGTTTTCTCCAGTTCTTTCTCTTTTATTCTGCTGCCTCAACTATCCAGACATTTTTTTTTCTTTCTTAGTGACAATTGTTAAGTCTCAGGTGTTATTATGATTCATATTATTTTGCCTTCAATCAATCAATCATTGATTGAAAAAACATTGTGGAAGGGGGTAGCTTATGCATTGAAAAAGACATAAATAAATATGGACAAAATATGGACATATTATTTAACTGCCAATTAAAATATAAACCCACACGTACACACAAACACTGCATTCTCTCAACTGCTGACGGTAATTATGGCCAGAAACTTTTTTTTTTTGCCAGCTGAAAGAATCATGAATAAATGGAAACAGAGTATATTGTTCTCTACTTCTGAATTTATTGTAAAGGGGAGGGAAAAAATTAAATATCTTCTGCTTCTGTTTTATTATAGGATATCACTTTATATATATCTCGCAAAGTCATGATTCTGGTCTGAGAACGGGATTTAGAATAGAATAGAGCTGGAAGGGACCTTGGAGGTCTTCATAATTCATCCAAGATGGCGGCGCGCTTAGGCGCAGCGGCTTTGAACTCCTGGTGTCACAGCAGACTTTTCCATCAAAACTCGCTCTGAACCTACTGTAAAAGAAAAAAGAAAAAGAGACGTGCTCCTCTTCCACCAACTCCTGGGATGCCAAACAGATTTGAAGAAATGGATAACAGAAGACAGGGTGCAGTTGATCCTTTTCAACTGTCATTTGTCAGCCATTTTGTTTCAACAGTCATTGGTGCAAGTGTTGGCACGGCGCTCAAACCAATTTCATTGTAATTTTATTACAGTATTATTACAATGACAGTAAAGATGATGATGATGATGATTATTATTATTATTATTATTATTATTGTTGTTGTTGTTGTTGTTGTTATTGTCCAGCCCCCTGCTCATACAGGAGAACCTATAGCATTTCAGATAAGTGGTTGTCCAATCCCTTCTTAAAAACCTCTAGTGATGAAGCACCCACAATTTCTGAAGGCATTCTGTTCCACTGGTTAATTGTTCTCACTGTTAAGGAGTTTCTCCTTAATTCCAAGTTGCTTCTCTCCTTGATGAGTTTCCATCCGTTGTTTCTCGTCTTGCCTTCTGGTGCTTCAGAAAATAACTCCTCGTCTTTGTGGAAGTTTGTCAACTTATTTTCCGAAGCACCAGAAGGCAAGACGCGAAACAACGGATGGAAATTGTGCAGATCCTGTATAATAAGAGGCTCTGCTTATTACGGTCATGCCTTAATTGCTACCAGTGGAGCTGTACATTAAGTTGTCCTTGAGGATCACTCAGAGGCTTCACCTAATCCAGAATGCAGCAGTGCAGGCAGTGAATGGGCCGGATATGGTAGGCCCATATGGCACTTCTGTTATCTGAGCTGTCCTGAGCTGTACCATTCTACTTCAGGATGACAAGGAGAGAAGCAACTTGGAAGGAAGGAGAAACTTCCTAACAGTGAGGAGAATTAATCAGTGGGACAGCTTCCCTTCAGAAGGTGTAGGTGCTTCCTCACTGGAGGCTTTTAGGAACAGACTGGATAACCGCCTATCTGAAATGGTGTAGGGCCGTGATGACGAACCCATGGCATGGGGGCCACAGGTGGCACGCGGAACCATTTCTTAGGGCACGCGAGGCATTGCCCTGTCAGCTCCAGCGCGCATGTGTGATTTAGCTGATTTAGGCCTTCTTTTGAGGTCGTTTTTCTCCCTCTGGAGGCTTCAGGGAAGCTTCTGAAGCCTCTAGAGGTGGGGCAGAGGCTGTTTTCACCTCCCCAGGCTCCTAGAAAGCCTCGGGAGCTTGGGGAGGGCGAAAAAAGCATGCCAAAAGCAGGGGGTCGTGTGCATAGCATTATGGGTGTGGCCCCCTGCGCTCCCCCCACTTTTGGCACACAAGCCAAAAAAGGTTAGCCATCACTGGTATCGTGTCTCCTGCTTGAGCCTTCAAAGCGCTCCATGGCTCGGGGCCTAGCTATATACGAGACCGCCTCCTGCCCCATACATCCCTTCGTCCGATCCGCTCCCACAGAGAGGGTCTTCTCCGGGTGCCGTCGGCCGGGCAATGCCGGTTGGCGACACCCAGGGGAAGGGCCTTCTCTGTGCCGGGCCCGGCCCTCTGGAACGACCTACCCCCCGACCTATGCACTATCTCGGACCTCCGCCTCTTCCGCCAACGTCTTAAGACATTTTTATTACAACAGGCCTGCCTAGCATAGCCCCCCGTTTCTGACTTTTTATGGATAAATTATAATTAGGCAGGGTTTTAAATGGGTTGTTTAGCACGGGTTTAAATAATTTAATATGTTTTTAACGATGTATATTGTTTTATTGTGGTTTTAATAATGCCTGTGCGCTGCCCTGGGTCCTAACAAGGAGAAGGGCGGGGTATAAATTAAATAAAATAAATAAATAAAATATATTGGAGCATTGCTAGATTTTACTGTTTGGAAATGGATCTTCCTTACTATGAGTACGCCACTGGATTTCACCTAATCACAATAGATAAGTAGCTCACTGTCATAACAATCTGCAGGGAAAAATGTGATTTGAGAACATCTTATTGGCAATTATAGAAACATTACTTCTCTTCCAGTATATGTATTATTCTTCAGCATTACCAAAATCTAAAGTGCATGATTCAGCAAAGTACAAGTCCTTTAAAATGAAAGAATAGGCGAGACAAAGGGACACAGTGGCTCAGTGGCTAAGATGCTGAGCTTGTCGATCAGAAAGGTCGGCAGTTCAGCGGTTCGAATCCCTAGCGCCACGTAACAGAGTGAGCTCCCATTACTTGTCCCAGCTTCTGCCAACCTAGCAGTTCGAAAGCACGTAAAAATACAAGTAGAAAAATAGGGACCAGCTTTGGTGGGAAGGTCACAGCGTTCCATGCGCCTTTGGTGCTTAGTCATGCCGGCCACATGACCACGGAGATGTCTTTGGACAGTGCTGGCTCTTTGGCTTTGAAATGGAGATGAGCACCGCCCCCTAGAGTCAGGAACGACTAGCACACATGTGCAAGTGGAATCTTTACCTTTATCTTAGGCGAGAAAAAGTCAAGCACATTTATTTTAATCTCTTCAGATAAATATTTCATGAAAAATAATGGCTGAACATCAGCTCAAGTATTGTGGCCATCTTTAGGAAATATTCCAAAGAGTTATTCCCAAATATACAAGCTCTGTCTCTTCACTTCCCCTTCCACTTGGGGAGAGTTTAAAAATAGGTTTTATATGATCTTGTAAATGTCAACTTTATTCTGTGGTTCTCTTACTGTCCCAAAGGCATTGAATTAATTATGTTGGGTATTTGGTGAAAGAATTATATACTATACAAGAAGGAAAAGTAACTAAAAAAACCTGAGCTTTATTCTCATGATAAAAAACTCATAGAATTGTAACAGAAGTGCTCCTTCAGTAATATATTAGATCTAAATCTAGATTCCCATCAAACTAAACAAATAATGCACTCAGATAACATGATGAGCGTTCAAACCCTATAACTGTCCAAAATTTGTGGAAAATTGGAAACATCAGAATAAAGATGAAAGGAATGAAAATTATATACAATCTAATTGAAATACTGATTCAATTTAGATTTACATGTTTTGCACCCCTGATTTAATTTGTAAAATCAGTCTGCTCAGATATGGAAACTGGATAATTGGATGAAATCATATCCATTTGGATTTCCAAATCAATGCAAAGCAAAAACTTTTGAGTATGTGAAGAAGTCACCGATTCATCCTTGTCAACTCAAAGATATCTAGTTTAATTTGATTTAGTCTCACTGATTTGCTGATTCTGTTGGAAAGTCAACTCATTTTGGACTTTTTATATTTATTGAAGTCCGAGGACATTTAAAAAAATGCATACAACATATTTGGAATAAATTAAAAAAACACACACAATCCGCAAACCATATTCAAAAATCCAAGCTGTAGAATAATAAAAGGTAAACAATAAGGCAGTAGCTCATATTAGCGATATTTAGATCAAATCCCCTAAACCCATAAAGTACATTCAAGACGGGATAAGTTTAATTCCCTTAACTTCTGGTTTCTATTATAATGGATCAGAACCTAACCAGCTTGATACAATACAATAATACAATAGCAGAGTTGGAAGGGACCTTGTAGGTCTTCTAGTCCAACCCCCTGCGTGGGCAGGAACCTTATACCATTTCAGACAAATGGCTATCCAACATCTTCTTAAAGACTTCCAGGGTTGGGGCATTCACAACTGCTGGAGGCAAGCTGTTCCAGAGGTTAACTGTTCTAACTGTCAGGAAATTTCTCCTTAGTTCTAAGTTGCTTCTCTCCTTGATTAGTTTCCACCCATTGCTTCTTGTCCTGCCCCCAGGTGCCTTGGAGAATAGTTTGACTCCCTCTTCTTTATAGCACCCTCTGAGATATCGGAACACTGCTATCATGTCTCCCCTGGTCCTTCTCTTCATCAAACTAGACATACCTAGTTCCTGCAACCGTTCTTCATATGTTTTAGTCTCCAGTCCCCTAATCATCTTGGTTGCTCTTCTCTGCACTCTTTCCAGAGTCTCCACATCTTTTCTACATCGTGGCGACCAAAACTGTATGCAGTATTCCAAGTGTGGCCTTACCAAGGCACTATACAGTGGCATTAACCCTTCACGTGATCTAGATTCTATCCCTCTGTTTATGCAGCCTAAAACTGTGTTGGCTTTTTTGGCAGCTGCTGCACACTGCTGGCTCATATTTAAATGGTTGTCCACTAGGATTCCAAGATCCCTCTCACAGTTGCTACTATTGAGCAAGGTACCACCTATACTGTACCTGTGCATTTTGTTTTTCTTGCCTATATGTAGAACCTTACTTTTTCCACAATTGAATTTCATTTTATTAGATAGTGCCCAATGTTCAAGTTTGTCAAGATCCTTCTGTATCTTAAGCCTATCTTCTGGAGTGTTGGCTATTCCTGCCAGCTTGGTGTCATCTGCAAATTTGATGAGTTCCCCATTTATCCCCTCATCCAAATCATTGATGAAGATGTTGAAGAGTACTGGGCCTAAAACAGAGCCTTGGGGTACTCCACTGCATACTTCCTTCCATGTAGATGCAGTTCCATTGAGGACTACACGTTGAGTGCGGTTGGTCAGCCAGTTGCGAATCCATCTGGTGGTGATGCTGTCTAACCCACATTTTTCTACTTTATCTAATAGTAGGTTATGGTCTACTTTATCAAATGCCTTACTGAAGTCCAAGTAAATTATATCAACAGCATTCCTCTGGTCCACTAATTTTGTCACTTTGTCAAAGAATGCAATTAGATTAGTCTGGCATGATCTGTTTTTGACAAACCCATGTTGGCTTTTGGCTATTACAGTGGTACCTCGGATCACGAACTTAATTCGGGGTACTTTGTTTGCTTCTAGGTATTCGCTTATTTGTTGCTTAATTATCTTTTCCAGAATCTTTCCTGGTATTGAGGTCAGGCTGATGGGTCTATAGTTTCCTGGATCTATTTTTTTCCCTTTTTTAAAGATGGGAACCACATCAGCTTTAATACAATTAATACAATTAATTAATCACATCAATTTAATACAATTTTGTATTAAATTAATCAAAAGGTAAATCAAAGATAATTTAATCAAATGCTTACACACCTTTGATAAAGATATTTAAATTAATTCATAATTGTCTAAGGGAGATAATCCCAAGCTCATGGCAGAATCAGCTGTATGCATTAAATTAAATAAACTAGCTATTATTTGTCATTAATTATTTTTGGCTGTCAGGTTCTTTAGAGCTTTCACCTTACAGATAAGTTCAGGTGTGAATCAATAAGGTCAGCATTTCATTAAGGTCTGTTCTAACTTTAAAGTTCTTTTTATTTAAAATAGAATTGGAAAGGACCTTGGAGGTCTTCTAGTCCAACCCCTTCCCTACAGAAGACCTATACCACAATTTCTGAAGGCAAGCCATTCCAGTAATTAATTGTTCTAACTGTCAGGGAATTTCTCCTTAGTTCTTGGCTGCTTCTCTCCTTATTTTCCAAACTGTTAGGATAATGATCCTGATGTTGGGTTGACAATATATATATAAGCCAGGATTATTAAAAAGAATATGTATCTTTAAAGACTATGTGGAATCTGATTGGCTTCCCAGCTCAATCATACAAGGCAGCTGGAAACACAGTTCATTCCCTTTTGCTTTCCTTTGCTTCTTGATTGCCACTGAGGAAGGAGCTGAACCTGAAGACGGAAGAGAATCATTGTTTTGACTGTAAGATCACTGTGGTTTTTGGCGAAGGACTGTTTATTGTTAGAGGAGTTAGTATCACTGTTTGGAAGAAGTATTTTAGTTACATCAAGAGTAAAGACTATTTATTTTTCTACTATCAGTGTTTGATAGTTCTTGTGTGGTTTAAGCAATGTATCTCTTGCTGGCCAGTGTATTGCACTATTCCACCTGTTTTTTTTTCCAACAGGGGTTGTTTTACCCCTAACACTAACCATTATTTCCTGCCTTGCTTTCTACTGCTTTAAGAGAATAGGTTGATCCTCTCTTCCTTGTGGCAGCCCCTCAAGTATTGGAAGACTCTTATCATGTCTCCCCTGGTCCTTCTCTTCACTGGACTAGCCAGGCCCAGTTCCTGCAACCATACATCATATGTTTTAGCCTCCAGGCCCCTATCATCTTGGTTGCTCTTCTCTGCACTCTTTCTAGAGTTTCAACATCTTTTTTATATTGTGGTGGCCAAAACTGGGTGCAGTATTCCAAATGCGGTCTCACCAAAGGCTTTATAAAGTGGTATTAACACTTCACGTGATTTTGATTCTATCCCTCTGTTAATTCAGCCTAAGGTTGCTATAGCTAGAGGCATTTCTCTGCCTTCAAACGCTTTATTTAAAAAAGCTGACAGAGGTAAACCTCTATTTGACTTATACCAAATTACTTGAACGTAGCATTTTGCTAGCCAATGAAGTCCTAGGCTGCATTAGCAGAGGAATGCAAGGAAGATTACATGAAGTGTTAAAATACAATAAAGGTAAAGGTTCCCCTCGCACATTTGTGCTAGTCGTTCCTGACTCTAGGGGGCGGTGCTGATCTTAGTTTCAAAGCCAAAGAGCCAGCGCATCTGAAGACGTCTCCATGGTCATGTGGCTGGCATGACGACATGCCAAAGGTGCACGGAACGCTGTTCCCTTCCCACCAAAGGTGGTTCCTATTTTTTTCTACTTGCATTTGTACATGCTTTTGAACTGCTAGGTTGGCAGAAGCTGGGACAAGTCACGGGAGCTCACTCCATTAAGTGGCGTTTGGGATCCGAAGTGCCCAAATGCCGATCCTTCTGATCGACAAGCTCAGTGTCTTAGCCACTGAGCCACCTTGTAGAATACAGTATTGCAGGCGAATTCTGCTGACTTCCAGGGGTTCGAGCTTGACTGGCTCAAGGTTGACTCAGCCTTCCATCCTTCCGAGGTCAGTAAAATGAGGATCCAGATCATTGGGGAGGTAAGAGGCTGACTCTGTAAACTGCTTAGACCAGGGATGTCCAAACTTGGGAACTTTAAGACTTGTGGACTTCAACTCCCAGAATTCCCCAGCCAGCATAGCATAGCTGGCTGGGGAATTCTGGGAGTTGAAGTCCACAAGTCTTAAAGTTCCCAAGTTTGGACATCCCTGGCTTAACAATGGCTGCAAAGCTCCATGAAGCAGTCTATAAGTCTAAGTGCTTTTGCTAGTGCGTTCTTCAATTTGTACAAGGTTGGTTATTGCAGGTTGCAAATGTTAGGCTTTTGCAGAAATTGGAACCAGTAGAAGCGAAATGCAAACATCAAAGGCCAAAAGTAAATGATTATCATCAGGAAATGATCCCTCCAAAGTAAAATATTGTTAAGAATGAGACGAGTCCTTCCAATAATATTAAAGAAATTTTGCATTGCTTAACTTTCGCTAAATCATGTTCCGGGGGGGTGGGGTGTGTCTGTCCTATTACATGAATACATTCCTTGCAAGATTCTTGGGCAGGGGTCTCCCTTTCCCAGTTTTTCTTTCTCGCCCTTAAAAGGAGTTTATAAATTATGGAAAAAATCTTGACAGCTTGTCCTTATAAATATGAAGATTACCTTTCCTACCCTCATGAATCTGAAAAGTCATTGCTGTTTAAAAAAAAAATACACAAAACTACTGATTCAGCAAACTAGGAAAATAATGGGCACATTTTTTGCTGACCAGGGAATGCTCAGGAAATTTAATTCTTTTTTTTTTCCCCACTATAACATTTACTGTACTTTTTGCCATCCAAATATTATTATGTTTACAGAAAATGTCCCCATTTCCTGAGGAAAGGTCCTGTTATTGACAATATGAATATCGCAGTGAAATATGCTCCAATACCTGGAGATGCTCTGGGAATCCAGTTAGAGTCCCCGTGGAATAGTCTTTATTTGCTTATTGCATAGAAACCTCTTAGGGGTTTGGCTATTTCTTTGTATTGTTTCTATAACTTGCCATCGGTGACCTCATGATGCTATTACAGAAACGGCTACGGAGATCTGCATTCCCACAATTAGGAACCGTAAGCGGTGGTTGTAGCGTTGGCAAAATGACCGATATCTCCTCTCATCAATATAAAGCAAAACAAGTTTCTAGAGCTCAGGGTTCCCTCGGACAGACATCTCCTAAAGTTCCAATCCAATTTAAGCGTGTGGAAGACGGCTATATAAGACATCAAAATATGGGTTCATCTCATTTGATGGTTGTGTGCCTCTTATCACTAAGACTTTGCATGGCAGAGAATACGCTTAGGGTTTTGAAAAGAAAAAAATGCTGAGGATAGCCTCACAAAATGATTATAAGGGATAAGTACGAAAATAAAGATGATGCCAGAAGCTATATGATATTATTATCTAATATAAAAGCCAAATACCACTCAATCATCATGAAATCTCCAGAACCACACAGCCTACAAACTTGAAATTTGGCACACATGTTCTAGGTGCTCATTAAGAAAGGATTTTTCAAAATACAATACAATACAATACAATACAATACAATACAATACAATACAATACAATACAATACAATACAATAGCAGAGTTGGAAGGGACCTTGTAGGTCTTCTAGTCCAACCCCCTGCGTGGGCAGGAACCTTATACCATTTCAGACAAATAGCTATCTAACATCTTTTTAAATGACCATCAGATCATTAGTATTTCTTATACAGTAATTAACATGTGTTGATACTCAGGAGTACTACTCCCCCTCCCCAGCTGAAAAGAATTCTGTTCCAACTGCCAGTTGCCTCACATTCAGTTCAAATGGACAGACATTCCAGTCCTTCACTCAGGAGCGGTTTGGGGCTCCTTACAGTACTAAACGCTGGTACCTAATCACAATGTCTATGCCTTCCATCTATTGAACTGCTTCCGGACTCAAGGTGATGGGAGCGAAATTCCCTTATGCGTTTCAATCACCAACCACCACTGAGCCAACGGATTGAACTGGATTTCTCCTGCATTGTCCGATCACATAGTTTCATTGCGAAGTAAGGGTATCCAGCTAGTAGTCTAATGAAAGTCAGGCTGAAGTGGGAATCTGAACGGCGCCAATATCAACAGTCTACAAAGGGACCCTGATGCATCCAAATATGTTGCCAGTGTAATCTCTTTTTTCAGTGGGCTTTCAAAACATCTCCCCATCCCTTGGCTTCTGCAAACATGCTTCCTTTTTAAGAGGGCTTAGCGCTATCAATCTTAACTGCCGCCATCCTGCCATTAACACACTTTAAAAACATTCCTCAATTCTAAAGGAAGAACCGAGGCAGGAAGTTAAGGTTAGGTTTAATCAACATAAACCAACATCAGTGGGAAGTCAGCCAGTTGGATGACGAATTGAAATCTTGCTGCTCAGTCAAGACTTCAATCCAGTTGTTCCATGGGAAAAATGGGAAGGCAAGAAGAAATGCGCCTACCGAGTTTTGAAAAAAACATACGCAATGAAACGGCCCATTTCTAATACGGGTAGCATCTTTCTGAACTCTTATCTAACTCAGATCCATCTGGTTCACCTGTGCAGGTTCTGGAAGCTGAAAGTAGGAAGTACGATCACGGCAGCATCCACATTATCAAAATTCAGATCCTTGGCAACTGGCTCATCTTTATGACGGTGGCCGTATCCCGAGGTCACATGATCCCTTTCCGACAGGCAAAGTCAATGTGGAAGCCACATTCAGACTTAACAACCAGGTTACCAGTTTAACAACTGCAGTGATTCACTTAACAACCGTGGCACAAAAGTGGGTAAAATGGGGCAAAATTCACTTAGCACATGCTTCACTTAAGAACAGAAACTTGGGGCTCCATTGGGGGTCATACGTCAAGGACTGCCTGTACTGTAGAACAGGGGTCAACTATCTTTTGGACTTCAGGGACCACTAAATTCATAATTTTAAATCCCGCGGACCACTAGTATGATTTTTTTAAAAAAAGATAAATGGTATTTAACGCAATATAACAAATGCAAATAATTTTTCTACGGGCCACCAACATTTTCTCGTGGACCACCAGTGGTCCACAGACCACCATTTGGTGACCAGTGCTGTACAGAGATCTTGACCCCTCAAATGGCCCGTGGTCTTGTATTAAGACCTTCTCATTTTGATAGAAGAGGGAAGATCATGCAGGAAATTGATTTCCTCCTGACGTCTCCATTTCGAACCTACCTTTTGTAGACTTCTCCCCGTTCCTTTCAGGCGAGGAGATAGATTACAAAGTCACTTGGTCAACAAAGGGCAGTAGAGGGCACTCCAGGCCAGTGAAGGTTAACCTCTGGTCACTTTCCTCTCTTCTTGTTGATGCAAAATCACAAGGACGTGGCCCAAGGTTTTCCTACAGGGAAAAAAAAAGGTTTTACAAGCAGGTCAAGGACTTGTTGGCAGATAACCATTAGCAAAACAACTTTGCTATTGACAAAAGGAGCGGGGGGTGGGGAATGTGTTTGCAGATGCAATCTTTCTTTTTGTGGAAGAAGGTTAAATCATAATGGCATTTTGGACTGTGGCTTCCTTTGCCTTACCATCCCAATAAACTCTTATAAAGATGAGATCCTTCCTTCTGGGAAAAGTTAAAAAAAACACCACATCTTACTACAGTATGTATTTGCACTAAACTTTTAAAATCGTGTACTAAATCCCTTCTGGAATGTACTTGAGTACAGAGGTGGAAGGGGCCTTAGAGATCTTCTAGTCCAACCCCCTGCTAAAGCAGGAGATCTTTCTACCATTCCAGGTGGCTGTCCATCATTTTTGTAGTCACCAGGAATCAAGAATGACTCAAAGGTATAATCTGTTTTGAATGTCTCAGTTGTAGAAGTTAAAAGCACCAAAGAGCCAGAAGTCTGTAAATTCTAGACTATATTAGACACCAAGCCAATTGGGTAATTTTGGATCAATTCATCTCCCTCTCAGTCCATGGTTGCCCATTTCTGATGAGATAGAAAAATGCTCTGTTGCCTTTAAGATGGGCACAGTTTCCTGGGTTTTTGCCACCACTAAGATGGAATTCTGCCCTAGGAAAATAGTTGCTGGGTTTCTATTTTCCATAAAGAAACTTAAAATAAATTGTCAAAAAAGCCAATGCAATCCTAGGCTACATCAAAAGAGGGACAGTATCAAGATCATATTAAATATTAGTAATACCATATACTGCACTGGTAAGACCACCCTTGAGATATAAATACAAATAAAATCAAAATCAAATCAAATACTGTGCCCAGTTTTGGTTATCTCAATCCAAAAAAGAATGTTGAGACTCTAGAAAGAGTGCAAAGAAGAGCAACAAAGATGATTAGGGGACCAGAGGCTAATGCATACAATGAATGGTTATCAGAACTAGATTATGGTTATTATTTATTTATTTATTATTGGTTGTTGTTGTTGTTAGTTGCAAAGTCATGTCCTATCCATTGTGACCCCTGGACAACGTTCCCCCAGGCCTTCATGCCCTCTACCATCCTCTGGAGTCCATTCAAGCTCATGCCTACTGCTTCAGTGACTCCATCCAGCCACTTCCTTCTCTGCCGTCCCCTTCTTCTTTTGCCTTCCATCTTTCCCAGCATGAGGCTCTTCTCCAGGGAGTCCTTCCTTCTCATTAGGTGGCCAAAGGATTTGAGTTTCCTCTTCAGGATCTGGTCTTCTAAAGAGCAGTCAGGATTGATCTCCTCTAGGACTGACCGGTTGGATGGCCTTGCAGTCCAAGGGACTCGCAGGAGTCTCCAGAGTTCAAAGGCCTCCATTCTTTGATGCTCAGCCTTCCTTATGGTCCAACTTTCACAGCCATCCATTGCAACTTGGAAAACCATAGCTCTGACTATCAGAACTGTGTATGTCTATTGAAACAAAGAGAAGGACTAGGGGTGACATGTTAGTAGTAGTCTTCCAGTACTTAAGGGACTGTCATAAAGAAGAGGGAGTCAACTTATTCTCCAAAAAACTGAAGGAAGGTCAAAGAGTAATGGATGGAAGATTAACAAAGATAGATCCAACCTAGAATTAAGGAGAAATTTCCTGCCAATAAGAACAATTAATTAGTGGAACAGCTTGCCTCTGGACACTGTGGTTGCTCCATCACTGGAGGTCTTTAAGTAGACTGGACAGCCATTTGTTTGGAATAGAATAGGGTCTCCTGCTTAAGCAGGGGGTTGGGCTAGAAGACCTCCAAGGTCCCTTCCATGTCTGTTGTTCTGTATTCTCTCCACCCAATAAATGCCTTTGCCTGCAAATATAGTGGAGGATTTCCAAAGAACACTTGTTTCTAAGTTCTAATGAAAGCCAAGTGGCAATCAATAAATTCTTCCTATTATAGATGACAGTTGCAATTCAAAGTGTGATGTATGTTTTAACATGGACTATAATCTTGCTCAAAATGAGAATCACTTCCACAATTTCCCAATGAAGCCGTTAAAGAAAGGCTCTGTATGATAAAGCTTATATCCTAAATTTGTTCTCTATCGTCTAAATGTACCTTAAGGATTACTGAAATAAAGATTGGTTCAGTGAATGGCAGTTCATAATCTGCATTATGGAGTGAAGGTTTCTTTTTCCCTGTCTTAGATAGATGATCCTCTCGTTATCCTCACCACCGACATCATAATTTTATTTTAACAATACAGTCAACGACTTGCTTAAAGACCCCGAATCGAATCAGAGGCAACTGCAGGAAGTGAAACAATCAATCAAGATGCCTAGCGGGTTCCAAGCATTGTTTTAACCCTGAAGCAGAATGCCAGAGGATGGTAAAGGCTTCTAGGCTCTAGGTCAGTGTTGGCAAAACCTCTTGGCACTGAGTGCCAAAATGGGAGCACGAGCAGGGGGGAGCGCCAGAAACTGGAAAGGCTGAGCTTCCTGTTTTCAGCATGCAAATGGACGCCAGTCACCTGGCCTTCCAGTTTCTGGCATGCATGCACATGCCTAGACCAGCTGGCCAGCGCGCATGTGCACACTGGAACCCAGAAGAGCAATGGCAATGGCTGGTGTGCCCAGAGAGATGGCTCTGCATGCCACTTTTGGCACATAGGTTCACCATCACGGCTCTAGGTTCTAAGCTACATTAACAGAAGGATAGAATCAAGATCACATGAAGTGTTAATACTACTGTATAAGGCCTTGGTAAGGCCACACTTGAAATCTTGTGCCCAGTTTTGGTTATCACAATCCAAAAAAGAATGTTGAGACTCTAGAAAGAGTGCAGAGAAGAGCAACCAAGATAATGATTAGGGGACTGGAGGCTAAAACATATGAAGAACGGTTGCAGGAACTGGGTTTGGCTAGTCTAGTGAAAAGAAGGACTAGGGATGAAATGATAGCAGTGTTCCAGCATTTGAGGGGTGGTCACAAAGAAGAAGAGGTCAACCTATTCTCCAAAGCACCTGAAGGCAAGACAAGAAACAATGGATGGAAACTAATGAAGGAGAGATCCAACCTAGAACTAAGGAGAAACTTTCTAACAGTCAGAATTAACTAGTGGAACGACTTGCATTCAGAAGTTGTGGATGCTCCATCACTGGGGGCTTTTAAGAAGACATTGGACAATCATTTGTCTGATATGGTATAGTGTTTCCTTTCTGAGCAGTGGGTTGGACTAGAAGATCTCCAAGGTCCCCTCCAACTCTGCTCTCTACTATGCCTACGCTTACGCCTACGCCTACTCTACTCTACTCTACTCTACTCTACTCTGGATTCTATTCTGTTCTGTTCTATTCTAATTCTATTCTCTATTCCATTCATGGGCATTCATTGTGGCCGCTGCTTTTCTAAAAGGGCCACATGGAAACTGTTCAAGGGCATCTACACTAAAGATGACTCACTCAAGAATCCCATAGATTCTGGAGCTGGTACTAGAAGCTGTAACAGAAACGTTCAACAGTGGAACTGATTCCCCCATGGTGTGGTGAGCTCCCTTTTCCAAGATGTGTTCCACTAAAGGGTGGGAAGTCAATTTCCAAGGATGCCTTAATTTGTATTCCAGCTGGACTCTCATGATGGGCGCCCCTGATTCATTTTCAGCCTTGGACATCTGTTAGGGAGATTACATAAAACCTTCCTCTGTTGCCTTGGATTGCTTTGAATAGTCAGTGCAGGTAAGACAGAGTCACAGGGAACCGTAGTGCTGGCCAGTGTTTGATGCTGCATTGGTGGAGGTAGAGAAGTAGAGGAGATGTTTGGCATAATGATCAAATTCAGTTTTCCAACATCTTTGGGCAATGTGGAGGGGAGGGAGGAGAAGGTAAAGGAGAGGGGAGGGGAGGAAAGGAGAGGCTTGGGAAGAGGAGGGGCTTGGAGAGGGGAGGGGAGAAATGAGAAGGGTGGGGAGGGTAAAGGAGAGGCTTGGGGAGGGGAGGGGAGCAAGGGGGAGGAGAGGAGAGGAGAACTGAGGTGAGGAGAGGTGAGGTGAGGTGAGGAGAGGAGAGGAGAGGAGAAGAGAGGAGAGGGACTTACCTCTAGAAATATAGAAAATTACTACATCTTAGTAGAGAGTAGAAGAATTATCAGGGTTAAATAACATCATTCTAAACTTTGTTGACACTGTACTTAATAATTAGCATGGTTATCTTTTCCCCTATACCAGGGGTCTGCAAAGTTGGCTCTTTTAAGACTGGTGGACTTCAACTCCCAGAATTCCCCAGCCAGCCTCGCTGGCTGGGGAATTCTGGGAGTTGAAGTCCACTAGTCTTAAAAGAGCCAACTTTGCAGACCCCTGCCCTATACCATTATACCTGCTCTTTTGAATTATTACCTTTTCATATGCAAACTATTGATTAAAGGACTTTTGTTTAATTGACTCTCAATAAGAAACTAAGTAAACATCTTAAATAAATGTGGGGTGAGCATGCTCAACAAGTTCAGGCATTTCTTCTGAAAATATGAATATATCAGTCGGTATTGACACCTATCAGATAAGGGAAATCTACAATAATGATGTAGATCTGAAAAGTGGGCAGACACAGTGAATGTTTTTGAAAGCTACCAATGTCCTTCTAGATACCAATAGCAATAATCTTAAATGGTTATACTGCTTCACGGTGCTTTTACAGCCCTCTCTAAGTGGTTTACAGAGTCAGCCTCTTGCCCCCAACAATCTGGGTCCTCATTTTACCCACCTCGGAAGGATGGAAGGCTGAGTCAACCTTGAGCTGGTCAGGATCGAACTGCCGAAGTGCAGCCAGCAGAAGTAGCCTGCAGTCTTCTAACACTGCCACCCCAGCTCCTAGATGGTCAACATTCATACAAAAATGTTGGCGGATACTTCACATTTAGATGTTTGCAATAGCATCGTTACCGCTCGGAACATAGGACATAACAGAGTTGGAAGAGACCTTGGAGGTCTTCTAGTCCAACTCCCTGCATGATCAGGAGAGTTACTCTATATCATTCTAAGGTTGACTCAGCCTTCCATCCTTCTGAGGCGGGTAAAATGAGGACCCAGATTGTTGGGGACAAGAGGCTGACTCTGTAAACCACTTAGAGAGGGCTGTAAAAGCACTGTGAAGTGGTATATAAGTCTAAGGGCTATTGCTATTCAAGGCAACTGGCTGTCAAGTCTTTTTGTGAAAGCCTCCAGTGATGGAGCACCCACAAGGCAAGGCATATTTACAATACAATAGCAGAGTTGGAAGGGACCTTGGAGGTCATCTAGTCCAACTCCCTGCCTAGGCAGGAAGCCCTATACCATTTCAGACAAATGGCTATCCAACATCTTCTTGAAGACTTGCAGTGTTGGGGCATTCACAACTTCTGGAGGCAACTTCTGTTCCACTGATTAATTGTTGTAACTGTCAGGAAATTTCTCCTCAGGTCTAAGTTGCTTCTCTCCTTGATTAGTTTCCACCCATTGCTTCTTGTTCTGCCCTCAGGTGCTTTGGAGAATAGTTTGACTCCCTCTTCTTTGTGGCAACCCCTGAGATATTGAAACACTGCTATCATGTCTCCCCTAGTCCTTCTTTTTATTAAACTAGACATACCCAGTTCCTGCAACCATTCTTCATATGTTTTAGTCTGCAGTCCCCTAATCATCTTTGTTGCTCTTCTCTGCACTCTTTCCAGAGTCTGCACATCTTTTCCACATCGTGGTGACCAAAACTGGATGCTGTATTCCAAGTGTGGCCTTACCAAGGCCTTATAAAGTGGTATTAACCCTTCACGTGATCTTGATTCTATCCCTGTTGATGCAGCCTAGAACTGTGTTGGCTTTTTTGGCAGCTGTTGAACACGGCTGGCTCCTATTTAAATAGTTGTCCACTAGGACTCCAAGATCCCTCTCACAGTTACTGCTATTGATATATAGAAGCTCAGCCCCTGTGGTGACCAGATGCCCAGCCATTCAATATCCACTTTTGTCACATCATGGCTGCACATAAAGCTTTTTTTTTTTAGCCACTCCATGATCTGAGTATGCTCTGAAGTTAATAAAGGAAGTTTCCAAAGGAAGAGAGAGCGAATACACAGCATCAAGGAAAAGTATGATATGGAAGCCTGGGCCTCATTTCTTGAAATGGCATCTTTCTTTCTACCTGTCAAGGCTCAGAAGTTTTATTACCAAGAAATTTCACTTCTGCCTCTTCTTCTTAACCCACTGCCCAGTCCTCAGCTGGAGAGGATTTGCTGATCTAATATAGATAGCGATTTTGTAGGTTTGTTGAGATTTATATAGACAGCACCTTGGGATCAGGAATTACATTTTAAAATGTAATAAAATGTTCCTTGGCATTTTTTAAAAAAAAAAGAAACTTACAAATACCATACTTAAAAAAGTAAACATCAAATAATCTGTGATATCTTTCAAGAAAATGTTGACATAGCTCAAGCAGCTTCTCCCTGATCCCCCTCAGTCGTTTGCTAAAGTCAACTTAATACACTCATTTTTCTTCGCTCCGCCACTGGACTGTGAAGTTACCTATCACTAGGAAGACGGAAGGCTGAGCCAAAGATTGCGATCTTTTCCGTATGCATAAAAGGACATAATCCAGCAGTTTCGCATAAACATCACAACTCGGTTTATGCAACACAGTTCGGTGGAAAGGAGAGAGGTAGAACTCATTTCCGAAAAGGCATTAAGAGTTGTTCACCTAATCTTGCGAAGCTTCTTCTCCGGTAATATTGAACTGCAAACTAGGGCAGACAAAACTTTTGCTAGACCAATTCTTGAATACAGCTCATCTGTCAGGAACCTGCACTGCGTATCAGGTATTAATACAATCAAACAAATCCAGAGACATTTCACGAGAAGAGCCCACCACTCCTCTGCTCGTAACCGGATACCTAATGCCACCAGACTCGAAATTTTGAGCTTGGACAACTTAGAACTTTGTTAACTTCGATCCGACATAAGCGTAGTACATAAAATTATCTGCTACAATGTCCTACTTGTCAATGAACACTTCAGCTTCAACCACAATAACACACGAGCACACCATCGATACAAATTCAAGGTAGACCACTCCAAAGTTGATTGCAGAAAATACAACTTCAGCAATAGAGTGGTCAATGCCTGGAATGCTCTACCCGACTGTGGTTTCTTCTCCAACCCCCCAAAAACTTTAACTTTAGACTGTTTACTGTTGACCTCACCCCATTCCTAAGAGATCTCTAAGGGGCCTGCATAAGTGCACCAGTGTTCCTACCCTCTCTGTCCCTTGAATTTGTATTTGTTTCATGTATTCATAATCATTATATATGTTTTATGTTTTATTTAACTTATATACCGCAGCCCTCTCCCATAAGGGACTCGGGGCGGTGCACAGGAGATTAAGAACACGGATACAAACATATATAAAAAGAATAAATACGTCGCAAATAATCAATATAAAATCCTATTAAATTAAACAATACCCCGTTTAATTTAAGACCCACTTATTAAAACTTTAAATTAATTTAAAAACAGTTGATAAAATAGTCTCGGAAATTAGGCCAGGCCAGCTAGATGGAAGAAGTGTGTCTTTAGCCATTGGCGGAAGAGGCGGAGGTCCGTGATGGTCCTGAGATCAGGGGGTAGGTCGTTCCAAAGGGCAGGGCCCGCCACAGAGAAGGCCCTTCCCCTGGGCGTCGCCAGTTGGCATTGCCCGGCCGACAGCACCCGGAGAAGACCCTCTCTGTGGGAGCAAATCAGTCGGAGGGATGTATGAGGTAGGAGGCGGTCTCGCAAGTAGCTAGGACCCATGCCATGGAGCGCTTTAAAGATGGTAATCAACACCTTGAAGCGCACCCGAAAGACCACAGGCAGCCAGTGCAGATCGTGCAGGAGAGGTGTTACATGGGCGTGCCGAGAGGCTCCCAAGATCCCCCGTGCGGCCGCATTCTGCACTAGCTGTTATCTAATTCATGCTTGATGAAATAAATAAAATTAAAAATAGAACATGGAACACAGAATAATAGATTTGGAAGGGACCTTGGAGGTCTTCTAGTCCAACTCCTGCTCAAGCAGGAGTTTGACTTTGCTTGTCAGAAGATTGCCAAAGAGGATCATGTGACTCTGGGACACAGCAACGGTCATAAATATGACTCAGTTGCCAACAGTCTGAATTTTCTGTCGCTAAGCAAGAGAGCTGTTTAAGTGACTTTTGACCCATTTTAGGACCTTTCTTCCCACAGTTGTTTTTATTTATTTATTTATTTATTACATTTGTATTATATAACCAATTTCATTGTAATTTTTACAATGACAATAAAGATTATTATTATTATTATTATTATTATTATTATTATTATTATTATTATTATTATTATTATTATTATTATTATTATTATTATTATTATTATTATTATTATTATTATTATTATTATTATTATACCGCCCTATCTCCCTGATGGGACTCAGGGCGGTGCACAGGATATGATAAAAAGCAACAACAATAAATACAGTAAAAATATTAAACATAGATTAAATTTGGAAACCCGTGCTAAAATTGTAATTAAGAATCCTTACTAAAATCAACATTTAAAACTATGCCAGGCCGGCCACATGAAATAAGTGTGTTTTTAATGCCCGGCGGAAGAGGCGCAGGTCCGTGATGGTGCGAAGGTCGGGGGGCAGGTCATTCCAGAGGGCGGGGCCTGCCACAGAGAAGGCTCTCCCCCTGGGAGTCGCCAGCCGGCATTGTCCGGCAGATGGTACCCTAAGGAGGCCCTCCCTGTGGGAGCGGACAGGTCGAAGGGAGGTATGTGGTAGGAGGCGGTCCCGCAAGTAACCAGGTCCCGTGACATGGAGCGCTTTGAAGATGGTTACTAACACCTTGAAGCGCACTCTGAAGGCCACAAGCAGCCAGTGCAGCTCGCACAGGAGGGAAACATTGCCATTATTAAGCTAGTAACATGGTTGTTGAATGAATCTGGCTTCCCCATTGTCTTTGCTTCTCAGAAGGTCACCAAAGGTGATCACATGACCCCAGGACACGGTGACCATCATGCATGGGAGTCAGTGGCCAAGTGGCCAAGTTTTGATCATGTGACCATGGGCATACTTCAATAGTCGTATGTGTGGACTTCCGGTTCCGCCTTCCAGCGTTCCAGTGTTCTTTTTTCTGCCCCCCAAAGGGGGCGAGGCACCCCCTTTTTGGGGGCCTTCCGTAGGGCTGGCTCGCCTGGGTCTGTTTATCCCAGCGGCGGCGGGAAAACGGCCCTTGTCCTCGGCCTAGGTGAGAGGAGACATGCTGCGGGGGGTTTTCCCTTCGCCAATGGAGGATGGTAACGAATGAGGAATTTGAAAAGAGCTGAGTGTTCGGGTCGGAAGGCTTCCCGGGGCTTTGACGGCGAGGTGAAGAGTGAGTGATTGATTTATTTGTGCTGGCAGCCTGGACTGAAAGAACATAGAGGGGGGTGTTTGTTTGTTAAACCCCCCCTTGGATTTAAAGCGGCGCTTAGAAATGGCTCCTCATTGCGAGGAAGCGGACATTTCACATCCGGACTGTTTTGAATGCAAGTGAAAGTGGTTTGCGGCTTGTTTCTTTACAATGTATCTAAGTCCGGCTGGCTTGAAACAATTTTTCTTTTGTTACTTTCTCCTGCTGGCTCTCAGACTGGGTGGTGGAGGATGGCTGCCCTCTGTTCCTGAATGATTATTTTTACTTATGGAAAATTACCAACATCTCTTTGTGATTTGGACTCCCTCTCTCTACTAATGAAGAAATTTCTGGATTAATTGATTCCTTCCCTGGAGTGCCTTCTTTGCTATAATTATTGACTGTGAAAAGTGTTTCTCTTCTGGGTCTTGAACTTTTCACAACTCTCATTTGAACTTTTCTCCTGACCTGCTTCAACGACCCCACCCAAAAAACGCCATCTTAGTGGCACTGACTTTAACAGCTTACCATGGCATCAAAATCAGAATTGGCAGGATTGGAACAAAGAATGACATCAATGGAATCAGTGTTACAAGCTTTGGTGCAGGAAATTAAAGCTTTGAGAGAAGACAATAGCAGCTTCAAAAAGGATCTTTTGGAAACACGGAAGCAAGTGCTGGAGAACACACAGAAGACTGAGGAGCTGGAAGGGGGGCTGGTTGGGGCAAAGGGAGAGCTTAAAAATGTTAGTAGTGAGGTTGGAGAACTGACTGGGCATATGTCTAGGATGGATTTTGAAAGGATGTCATATTTTTTAAGATTTCAGAACATTTCTGAAGAATCTGGTGAATGTCTTCCTGAACTCATGAGTACAATTTTAGCAGACTATTTACATAAACCTAAAGATGAGATCAGGGGGGACATTGACCTAGTCTACAGAATAAATTCGACATATGCCAGGATAAATGAAGTATCCAGAGAGATACATATTCAATTTGTTAGAAGGTCTACCAGAGAGGGAATTTTGAAGGCGCAGAGAGAGGGGCCGTTAATTTACCAACAAAAGGAAGTCGCCATCTTGAAGCAGATCCCAAAAAAGATTAGAGAGATGAGAAGGAGGTACTCCTTCTTATCCAAAAAATTGTTTGACCACGGGATTTGGTTTAAGTGGGCGATGCCGGAAGGGATGTTGGTGTTCTGGGATGAGGGAAGAGTAAGGATTAAAACAGTTGTTGAGGCGGAAGCCTTTCTTAAAAAACATTCCTCTGTCCTGGAGGACGATTCAGGGGGGGCAGGGGGGACCACGGCCCCGCCCACTGGGGGCCAGGAAGGAGGAAAAAAAGATACAATTGCCAAGAGACTTAGATCGAAAAAATAACTTTGCTTTTTTATTAACATTGTATAACCTTTATATCTGGATGTTTGCACACAACTGCCAGCATAGAATTGAGAATTTAGGAAACATGTACTTATTTTCACCTTGTAGTATTTTTGAAAAATGTTTTTTCTTTAATGTTTTATTATGAAGCCCTGGAAGGGCCAATGATCCCGACGCGAAAGTTCTTAAAATATTTCTGTATCCCTTACCCTACCCTTTTGGAAAATTGTAAAAACCAATAAAACTTTTTCAATATAAAAAAAATAGTCGTATGTGTGAAAAATGGTCCTGTCACTTTTTTCAGTGCTATTGTAACTTTGAATGGTCACTAAATGAAAAGCCAAGGGCTACCTGTATTATGGAGATATACCATATACTTACTATTACACAGTTGATAAAACTTGAGCATTGGAGTTCATTGTTAACCCATCTTTCAGATAGGGAAGTGGCAACTTCTAGGTGTGAGGATCGTAGCCAGTGGTGGGATTCAGCCGGTTCGCACCTATTCGGGAGAACCGGTTGTTAACTTTCTAAGCAGTTCGGAGACCCGGTTGTTGGAAGAAATCTTATTTTTTTTCCCCACTTTCCAGGGCTAATCCTGTAAGGAAGGCAGGAAGGAAACATTCTGGTGTTGTTTCTAGCCTCATTTCTATTGCCCTCCTTACAGAAAATGCCTCTCTGGTTAACCCTGATTCCATTGTCACAGCTAAGGTGAAGCACCCATTGACGTGAGTGATGTTGAGTTGGCCACGCCCACCCAGTCACATGACCACTGAGCTCCACCTACCCAGCTGGTCATTAGGGCAGAGAACCGGTTGTTAAATTATTTGAATCCCACCACTGGTTATAATCCAGTCATTGTACGACTAAATGGAAGATCTTTTAGATCAAAAAATTGCAAACTTGATGTGCTTTTATTATTACAAGAGGCCAACAAATCACCACATACGTGTGAATGAAAAAATTTCTTCCAAATGGATTTAACTTCTGATGGTTTTATATTCACAAAACCTGATGCTAGCAAAACATTCAGAATTAGAGTGTTTATTTCCATGGAAGAAAGGGAGGGAGGGAGGGAGGGAGGGAGGGAGGGAGGGAGGGAGGGAGAGAGAGAGAGAGAGAAAGAAAGAAAGAAAGAAAGAAAGAAAGAAAGAAAGAAAGAAAGAAAGAAAAAAAGAAAAAAGAAAGAAAAAAGAAAGAAAGAAGGGAAAGAAAGAAGAGTAAGAGAGAGAGAGAAAGAAGAGTAAGAAAGAAAGAATAGAAAGAGAGAGAGGGAAGAGTAAGAGAGAAAGAAAGAAGAGTAAGTTAGATAGAGAAAGAAGAGTAAGTGAGAGAAAGAAAGAGAGAAAAAGGAGAAAAAGAAAGAAAGAAGGAAGGAAGGAAAAAAAGAAAAAAAGAAAGAAAGAAAGAAAGAAAGAAAGAAAGAAAGAAAGAAAGAAAGAAAGAAAGAAAGAAAGAAAGAAAGAAAGAAAGAAAGCAGGGGGGAGGAAAACCTATGTAGAAACAGAAGAACATATTGTTGGATGACTTCTTGAAACAATCAGAAATTAGAAATAAACTCCCCCAAAATTTGGACTTAGAACAAAAAAAGATTAAAGTAATTTGTAATCAACCAGATGTAATAAAAGTAAACAAGACTTGTAAGACGGAGAATGTTGTTAAACAGAAATATTTTTGAAAGAGGAAGTAAGTCAGATAAATTGCTGGCTTATCAACTGCATGAGGAACAAGATAAAAGAAGTATTATTACCTCCATTTGAAATGGCATTAGGCATGTTTCTACAATGAAGGAACTGATGGAGCAATTTGTCAATTTTTTTTTTCTGGATTAAATAACAGAAAACAAAGTAATTTTCTTGGCCAGGGATTGCAATATTTATTCCATTTTTTTTAAATGAGCTGGAAGGGAACTATAAAACTGAGATTCTATTAGTCCAGTTGCGCCTTGGAATAAAAACACCTTTGGGACAACCTTCAGTTCTGCACCCTAACTGTAGGCTGAAAGCCTTCTGCTAGATTCAGTAGCTTTCTTCTATGTTCTTCTTGAAAGCAGAACAAGAAGCAACAAATGAAAAAGAATCAAGGAGAGGACCAACCTGGAACTATGGAGAAATTTCCTGATAGTGAGAAGAAATAACCAGGGGGAAGTCTTGCCTTCAGAAATTGTGGGCCCTCCATCACTGGAGGCTTTCAAGAAGAAAATTGGATAAGGTCTTCTGCTTCAGCAAGGGATTGAACTAAAAGACCTCCTGGGTCCCTTTAAACTCTATTATTCTATTATTTCTGACCTTCCATTAAATGTAAAGGCTCCCCTTGCACATATGTGCTAATCATTCCTGACTCTAGGGGGCGGTGCTTATCTTCGTTTCAAAGCCGAAGAGCCAGCGCTGTCTGAAGACGTCTCCGTGGTCATGTGGCCAGCATGACTCAATGCCGAAGGCGCACGGAACGCTGTTCCCTTCGCACCAAAGGTGGCTCCTACTTTTCTACTTGCATTTTTATGTGCTTTCGAACTGCTAAGTTGGCAGAAGCTGGGACAAGTCACGGGAGCTCACTCCGTTACGCGGCGCTCAAGATTCGAACTGTTGAACTGTCGACCTTTCTGATGAACAAGCTCAGCTTCTTAGCCACTGAACCACTAGGTCCCTTCCATAAATAACATCAAAATCCTCTTTCTAACTTCTCCTCCTGGTCCTTCCCATTCCTTCCCTTTGAAGCAATAGAAGGTTCGTGGAAACCAAACTGGAAATGGCTCACCCCATGAGCCCGTTTCCTAGGATAACCTGGGAATTCCTTTGGAAAAAAAGGAGAGGAGGGAAATTTTAGGGTCCCTCCCTCCCTTTCCAGTGACTTAAAGCAGGGGTCTCCAACCTTTGCAACTTTAAGTCTGAAGGACTTCAGCTCCCAGAGATGGCATACACATAGGGGTGGGATTCAGTCGGTTTGGACCAGTTTGGGCAAACCGGTAACTCCGATGATCAGCTGAGAGTGAATCAGTTCTCTCCAACGATCAGGTGGGCCCACCTGCCCACTGGCCCCTGCACTATACTGACCTATATTTGTTTGAAGTCCAACTGATAGGTGCAGCAGAGCTGATTGATGCCCCTCAACTATTTTACTCACCAGCAAAGCTGGCTGGAGAAGTCTGGGACCTGAAGTCCTTCAGACTTAAAGTTGCAAAGGTTGGGGACCCCTGACTTAAAGGATTAGAAGGCTGCAGAAACTGAAAAAAGCAGGAAACTAATGTTGACAGGAATGCCAAGCAACTGTTGGAGTGTGTAACAATCTTTCCTCCCTCAGTCCCTTCCTTTTTTCCTCTCTCCGGTTAATGAATAACTCTGGATGTTGTAACTTATCTTGCTGGGACGTGGAAAAAAAAATGCATTTAGCCAGCATTCCTTCACTGGTGTCTTAAGCATGTTAGACATATCTGTCTTATCACAAAGCTTGTAAAAAGAATGAGGAATAGGGTTGCCCCTTCTCCCGAATGTGGGAGCAATTGTTTTGACTTCTAAGATGAAACGTTTGGGAGAAATCAGATTTTTCTCCTTTCTCCTTGCTCATCTCTTCTAGCTATACATTCACACGCCCACGGGTTACTTGAAAAGGTGGCTTGCGCCATCAATCCACCCATCAGAGAGAGCTTTGTTTTCCGGCCTGCAAAAATCAAAGCAAAAATAAAAACGGGGAAAGTATTAATGTCATTTTTAAGGCGCCCGTGCTCTATCAACCGCAGGGGTTGGACTAGACGACCTCCAAGGTTCCTTCCAACTCTATTACTCTGTATTCTGTATACTGCTCTCAAGGGTTTTCTTTTCACATTTTTAACTCCGAAATTAAAAGGAAAAACTACCACAATGACTCAAACAAACATCAAAAGTCTATGTACAAAAAAATACCAAATGGCAAATATGTCCTTAACCCAAACATAAAATGTCCATGTTGGCTGAATGCTAAAAATATATATCTGAAATATCTGCTCTGTTCTCCCCCACATTCTTACACAACAGGTCTACAAGTAATTGTAAAGTTTCCCCTCTAGGTTTAATAAAAAAGTTATGTTGCATAGAAAGACATCACTAACGTGGAAAATCTATTTATCTGTTTGTCTATCAGTCAAGCTGACCCACCATCTATTCACTCTAAAAAAAAAAGCAGTCAACAGGTAACTCCAAAGAATAAAACTAGCCTTCAACGCTCTCTTTACCATCTATTATTGAATTCAAATATGCAGAATGTCCATAAATGGCTTCCAAACTCCTATAAATTTGTCTAATCTGTTGCCTCTAATGAATGCTGGTTAACAAACTGCATCCTTGTTTGATTTGGTTTGGTTTGGTGGCAGCAGTGGCTCAGATAGAAAGTCCATTCAGAGAGTGCTAAGGACAGTGGAGAAGATCATAGGAAGCTCGCTTCCTTCTTATTCAGGATACTGCTTATAAGTGCTATGCACTTAGAGCTCAAAGCATTGTAAGAGACTCCACACACTCACTTTGCGGTCTGTTCCTGTTGCTCCTCTCTGGGAGAAAGTTTCAGGGTATTTCGAGCAGGACGACCAGATTCTGTAACAGCTTTGTTCCCTATGGCATCCATCTGGTAAATTTGCAAGATTAGTTTTTCTCGCCATATACAGGTTTCTCTGTGTCGTATAATAAACAGTACGTGGGTATATGCATAATTTTATATTTATTTATTTATCGTTCGTTCATTCATTCATTCATTCTGTTATGGTCATGTAGTGTGCATTGGAAGTGGTGACCCTTTGACAGCTGTATGCAACAAAATTTCATTTTAATGTACACCAATTAGTGTACATTCAAAGTGAAATAAAGTTTCTGTTGTACTCTAACTCTCCAACTTCAACTCCAACCTATCTACTCTGGTCTATTGACACTAAAACAGAAAAAATATATATGTGTTGTGTCACCACGCCAGTTCCAATCTGTTGTACTTGTTTCATGATCTTGCACACAAAGAGAGAGGGATTTGAATCCAGATGTTTTGCTGCAAGTTCTCCCTTGCTCCCTTCCTACTCTAACTCTAACTCTACTTTACTCTACACTTCTCTGGAGGGTTCAGGTCTCCTCTTGGTTTTGACCAGCTGAGAATGGGTTTTTCTGCGTCTTGGATTAGTTTATTAAGAGATCTTTTGGGTCTTGCCAGAAGGGGTCAGTGTGGCGCACACTTCTTCCACCTGGGTAAGCGGAAGGAGAAGAGGATGCTTGGGAAGGGCCAGGAAGGTGGAAAGACCCTATAAGCCCTTCTTTAGAAATGCAATGTTTGGCCAAAGTCTAAGGCGGAAGCTCTCGTATTGACATTGCAGCCCTTTTTTGTGCATCTAATCCCTAGAGTCGGAACCTTCAGTCTTCCAGCTCAGACGCTGGGTTATTTCCTGCAGGCTGACCGTGGATGGCAACCACGCCGGAGGAGAAGAATCAGGCTGGAAGGGTTGGTGGAGATTTCCATATATATGGAGGTGGACAGCCTACTGAATGGCCGGGCAGGAAATCAAAGGCACCTTTGTGCTGCTGTGCAAACACAACTTCCAACACAACGGAGTGCATTCCACTGGGTGGGGAGGGTGGGGGGGACGGACAGCAAGTCTTTGCACAGAGCAATCTCTCCTCCAAACAGCCTCTTCTTTCCATTTTCCTTCAGAAGAGGTTTTCAATCAGTTATTTTCAACCGATTCTCACCTCCCCTATCCAGGAGGTTAAACCACATTTTCTAAGGTTGTCTGTCTTGAACTGCAGCTGGTAAAAAATATCTAAGATGAAATGCACCTTCTTAAAGAAGGACAAGAAAGACCCTATAGCGTTTCAGAAGGGTGGCTGTCCAGTCTCTTCTTAAAAACCTCCAGTGATGGACCATCCACAACTTCTGAAGGCACTGAAGGTTCCACTAGTCAATTGTTTAGGACAGGCCAACTATTTAATGTATTTTTAATTGTATTTTATGTTTTATATTATCGATTTTACCTGCCTGTACACCGCCTTGAGTCCCAGTAGGGAGGTGCGGTATATAAATTTAATAAATTCTAAATTCTAATTCTAATTAGGAAATCAATCAATACACTTTCAGCCTGCCTATTCTGCAAAGACCGGAGACTGGAATCCCAGCATTTGATTCTATTGTATTGCAATTTTTAGTGAAATACCAGAAACCTAAGACCTAAAACCCATCTTTTAGCCCATTTCCAGATTGGTCCGACTAATTCTACGTGCAACTTCTTTCTGCTGAGAAAGTTCCAAGGAAGAAAAGATTATATTTATATTCTGTAGAATTTGTGGGCTGTTGTTACTCAAGTAGAGGAAGCACAACTATAGGTTTCAGACTATGACGCGCAGGATTATAAGATCCACCTAGCTTTTGGGAAGGGAAAAAAAAATCTGCCTCTGCCTCCCAGCATCTATTCATCTGGCCCGTTTGCTGCCACCACAGCCCATTTGGCATGGCTGCTCATTTGACTCTGCCCATTTGCCACCACCCATTCACTGTGGCCCATTCGGTGTGGCCTGTTTGGTGCCACCCATTTACCACCTCCTTGGCCCATTCTCAAACAGCTGATCGTTGCTGCATCAACCCACCTCCCACCCGCCTCAATATTCGCTTTATAAGACACATAGACAATTCTACTTTTTTTTGGGGGGGGGGTACATCTTATACTCTGAAAAATACAGTATTTTTATTATGTTTTCTACCTTGTACTGCATAGTGCCTTTTTCTTTTCTCCTTTAAAAAATAAAATAAAATCTGAATCCGTGTTTCACAATGAAATTTCTGTCTGTCTGTCTATGTCTAATTATTCCAAGCCAGGGTGCACCAGAAAGGTATTATAGTTAGTCCCTCAGTCAACCAGATGTTTAGACTGGGTTTGGCATTTTTATTCTTCTATCAAGTCCTTCCCAAGGACTTAGGATAGCAGGTGTTGCTGTTTGATAGTTATTATTACAATTTTCATTGTCTTGTGAATTACTGGAATTCCAATTACTGGAAACTTGACTGGGAACTAATAATGTTTACTTACTTACTTTCAATCACATATTCAGATTGAAATGGAAAATGAAATATAGTATTTTATCCTGGCCCATTTTTTTCCCTTCAGAACTCTAGACAACAATCAAATGATCTTCAATACTAGCAAAAATGATGTCCTTCCAGAATTGTCTGGACCGCCAGTTTGACCAAACTGGTCCGAACTGGTAGAATCCCATCCCTCATCTTATCAGAAAACATACCAATAAAACTTTAGAGATTTGGTAGAAATCTGAAAGGAAATCATTTAGTTACTTTTTAGTTGCTCTAAAAATTAACTAAGAGTCGGTTTGGTTAAAGGGGCTAGGCTAGAAACCAGGAGGTTGTGAAATTTTGTCTTGCCTTGGGGATAAAGCCAGCTAGGGTTAGGGATAGTTAATCTTGCCCCAAAACTACAGGACCCTTATTCAAGAATCACCAGGAGTCAAAATTAATTAATAGATATATAGGAAGTAGATAAAGTAGATGATAGATAGCTAGATGATAGTTAGATGATAGCTGGATAGCTGTATAGATAGGTAGCTGGATAGCTGAATAGGTAGGTAGGTAGGTAGGTAGGTAGGTAGGTAGGCAGGCAGGCAGGTAGATGGGTGGGTGGGTGGGTGGATGGATGGATGGATGGATGGATGGATGGATGGATGGATAGATAGAGGGATAGAGGAACAGATGATTGATGGATATAGAAGATAAAAGAGAGAGAGAGAGAGAGAAAGAGGGAGGGAGGGAGGGAGGGAGGGAGAGAGAGAGAGGGAGGGAGGGAGGGATTAACCATAATGAACATTCATGAATAATCTGTTTGGGAGCATGTTACAAACTGCTTGAAGCAAACTTTTAAAGTAGGCAGTGTTTGAAATGGATAAGAATATCCATTTTCGCCTCTGACACCAATATTTTCTTTCTCTCGCTGCCTTCTCTCCCTAAGCAATACATACCTTTAAAAACAAATCCCTTTCTGTAGAAATCTCAACAAAAGTCTTCTATAAAGATCTCATCATTAGCCCAAGAGCACGACAAGACCTCAACACTGTCACAATCTCTCCCTCCCTCCCTCCCTCCCTCCCTCCCTCCCTCCCTCCCTCCCTCCCTCCCTCCCTCTCTCTCTCTCTCTCTCTCTGTCCTTTCCTTGATATCCCAAGGACTATCAAACTGTATCCTGCAGGCCGACCACCATCACAGGCCCTGGGAAGAAGAAAAGGATTCCAGAGATGTCCCTCTCACCGAAAGCATTACCAACTCTAGTCAACATATTGATTTTCTGACGACCGCGCTGAGGTTGCTTGCCTTGGCAATTCACTTCTCTCAGCATGGATTTCGACGCCAAACATTTGTGGAGAAAAGGCAACGAGGCAGGACTAATCTTACCAACTGAGATATTTACCCTCCTTTACAGCTCGGATCTCAAAGAAGGTCACATGTTGTTCTCCACAAAGAACTTCATCACATTTTCCCCACAGTTGGTAGATCAAGATATTTACATCACGTTTTAGGTCTCCAGATGCAACTGGGGGAAAACAGGTCTCCCTCTGCGAATCGCCTGGAAGGAGGGAGCTGGGGACCAAGGCTGGAGGAAAAACACCGGTGGAGGGTCTGTTGACAATAAACGCCCATGTTGGGTCATGTTCTGACCTAGGCTTCCCCAGCAGCATGAAGCCGAGTCCTTGTTCCGATAAACCCCTTTTATTTAATTGACAGTCAATTCCTCTGCAGCAAAGTCTTTCCTCTCCTACCGTCATTCCAGATAGTTCACAATTACCGACTTTTATCAGGCTTGGAGAGGGGCCAGGCTGATATCTTTCAGATGCCCCAAAACTTGGCAAGAATGCAGGAATGAACTAATTGTCTCCTGCAAACTCCGCTCCCCTTTTGCTCCTCTTTTCTTCCCCATGGGAGGGGCCATTCACCATCCACCTGTGGCCTTACTCCCAAATTGACCCTTGTTCCTTACCTGTTTCCTTCATCTGGCAACTCTGCACATGCACACACTGGGAACAGGTTCCAGCTGTTCTTCTGCCTCACTAATATCCAACTCTGAAGGCAGCTGATAACTGTCAGGTGGCCCTGGCCCCCGCTCTGTCTCCGACGCAGAGCCCTCATCAGAGGTTTCCCCAGACTCCAGGACTGTCCCATCTTCCTCCCCAACCTCCTCACTGTCCGAATCGGCTCCCAGTTCTACTGGCCACTGGCGGGCCACAACAGGTCAGCTGCAGTGGGGCCCCCCACAGTGAAGTGGGCACAGCTATTGGTTAATTGTCTCATTCTAGGACCAGCACTCCTGAGGGCTTCAGAATTAAGCATTCCCACTCTTTACACAATAATAAACCTATCACCCCATTAAGTTAGGCTAAGCCAGGGGTCTCCAACCTTGCTGGAGAAGTCTGGGAGCTGAAGTCCTTCAGACTTAAAGTTGCAAAGGTTGGAGACCCCTGGGCTAAGCATTCAAGTGCCCAAAGGCACACAAAATAAAAGGAACTGGGCTCTCCAACAAACAATCGCCACTGGAAAAAAGCAAACCTTGGCCTCTGAAGACCAACTTGCTGTAGTTTTAAAGTGACAATTAATTCAAGGCCAGAAATAGTTCTGTTGATTAGACTCTTCCACATTTTTTTTTTTAAAAAAGAAAAAAAATTGAAAAAAAATTCCGATCCATCCCTGGAGACAAATGACTAAAAATGCCCCATAGATCATACAAGGGGATAATATACTTTACTTGGGTCCCTTCTGGAGCATAGTACTAATAACATATTTGTTTTATTCTGGAAGGAGACTCGCTATGTTTAATTTTGCTCAATTTCTTTGAATGGATGCTTTGGAAACTAAGAGAATAAAAATGGTTTTATTGTTATGAAAACGTCGTTCTTATACATTTTGTGTTATAGGCACAAATCCTGACCAGAGGCTTACGATACTTCTCTAGGTTTTCCTCTTCCTAACCTGTCCTCTCTTTTTTGCATATACAGATAGTCCTTGACTTAAAACAGTTCTTTTAGCCACTGTTCAAAGTTACAACAGCACTGGGGGGGAAATTGACTTACGACCATTTTTCACATTTACGACCATTGCAGCATCCCCATGGTCCGGGTTCCCCAATAGCATCCAAAATTAAATCAGAGTCCGAGGCCTGCAGCCGTATTTTCCTTTGGATCTTGGCCCTGCCATACTTTCTATTATTCTGCTATGCCTTTTCTATTGTGGGAAAATGGGGATTGTATGGAGTTAGATGCTATGTAGCCATAACCACATTCCTTTCTAGAAAGCCAAGGTCATCCTTTGTCTCTGCACCTCTGCACCTGACCGGAACTGGATGGGTGGAAGCTGCCAGCATGGCAGTGGGAGATTGGACCATGGGATGGACTTGTGGGTGTGGGGGGCAAGATCTTGATCTTTCAACTGGGTGGGGAAAACCGGGAAGCTTTCAGATTTAGGTTTTCCCAAAAGTGCCAACCTGGCTCTCTTAAATAAATTGGAACTTAGAGGAATGCTTTGCCTCACATTTCAATATTCAGATGCTTGGCAACTGACCCATATTTATGACAGTTGCAGGGTCTTAGGGTCATAAGGGTTTGTGACTTCCTGCCAAACCAAGTCAATGGGGAAGGCAGATTTACTTAACAACTGTAGTGATTCGCTTAACAACTGCGACAAGAAAGGTTGTGAAATGGAGCAAACGTCTCTTAACAAACGTCTCTCATAACAACCTAAATTTTGGGCTCAATTGTAGTCGTAAGTCGAAGACTATCTATACAGTAAAGACCATCTAGTGTTCTATTTCTGACTATTGATTGTCTCAGAATGTGTACATGAACGATTCCAATGAAAGTTTGCTGAGGTTGCATATTATAAAAAATACCCTTTAATGCAGCTACCTGAAAAAAGCTTCTTTGGGACAACCATGACCTGCATGGCTGAGAATCTCTAAAGACTTTTAGCTATGCAATTTGGGATGAAGACCCTTTGAATGGTGTGGGAGGAGGAATGGATATCCAGAGGGGGTGAAATTGCAGACTACAAGAACCAGGAGCATCACTCAGGTGACCCCTGGGCACAGATAAAATCTCCTGGTGGCCTCAAGGACCCTCTAAAAGGATGCAAAGGACCAGCTGTCTGCAAGGAGTATCAATCCTTCCATTTCCTCCCCCTCCAGTCAGAGCTGAAGAAGCTTCCTGGATGAGAAGCGAAGCGTCTTCAAAGAAAAACCAGAAAGTCCAGTTGCCTCCTGAAAAAGCATCTTTGGGACACTGCTGTAGAACGTTTTTGCATAAGATTTTCGCATGTATTGAAAAACCAGCTATAGCAGGGGTCTCCAACCTTTGCAACTTTAAGTCTGAAGGACTTCAGCTCCCAGAATTCTCCAGCCAGCTTTGCTGGCTGGAGAATTCTGGGAGCTGAAGTCCTTCAGACTTAAAGTTGCAAAGGTTGGAGGCCCCTGAGCTATAGTACAACCTTTTAAGTACCATATCACTGGGAAAGCCTGTTTCCTGCCTTTAGGCTTGCAATGAAACAAAAAAGACCAGGAAGAGTGTGGGGGGGCCGTGGGGGGAGAAGGAGGGAAGAAAAATACTTTCTGGTTATGTTAGAATGTTTATGGAGGAGTGGATGCTAAAGATTCTTCAATTGCAGATCTATCAAAGTCACTGCATCAAACATCTGCCTCTCCTTGGATGGTGTATATATATCAAGAGAAGATTACCAGGAAGGCAAAACACAACCGTTCTAGAAATGCAAACGTACACATTTGTTTTAACCATCCAACTTTAATGAAATCTACCTTACGAACCCTTTGAAGCCTTTACCAGGGGTCGAACTGCGAGTGAAAAGGAGTGAAAAGGAAAACAAATCTCTTAGGAACCGATATATTATAACTCAGAAGGAGTAAAGAAAACAGGGGGAAAGATCTGAAAACTCTGGTTTCTGATTTATTACATTTTAATAGAAACTCACGGCAGGCCTTTATCTGATGCTATTTGGTTTTAAGTTCTGTGGTTTGTATATTGATCAGATTCCCTTATCTTCTCATTACTTGTGTTGGGTTCCGCTAGGACCCAAGAATTTCCTGATATTCTTATCTTGTGTTTTATAATAAAGCTAAAAATTCCACGTCCTGGAAGGAAAGCAAAGGAAAGAGACGGGGAGAAAACAAGTGGAAGATGCCAAATTTTATCAGGGTCTGGCTGATATTTTTTTGAGCAAAGACAAAACAAAATAATATTAACAAGTGGGAGGAATACTCGAAGCCAAGTAGATTTCTACAGCGGAATTGATTTAACTCCGAACGAGGATAAGGTCAGGTTATATCCTTGACTCTGCAAAGTATGTAAAGGAGATTCTTAAGGATTTACAACGGGCTTTGAAACTCTTCCAGTGAGCCCACCTGCCTCGGTGTTATTTGTCTGGTGGCATAATAAAAAATTGAGCAGGACTTGGGCAGAATATTATGAATATTAAGGTCCTGAACATTTAAGGTAACCAAGATTCTGATGGACGAGGCACACTTCCTTCTTTGCAAGTAAACCTCTCCAAGAAAATGGACAGCCTATCAGAGCTTCCCTTCCAGAGCAGTTGGTCACCTGGCCACTCATGTTTGAATACAAAAAAACCCCAAATCCTTATCCTGCTTTGATAAAAGATATTTTGGATTCTTATCTAAGTGGCAGGCTGTTTGACTTTTGAATCTTTTTTTTTTTTCAAAAGGAAAGCACCTATCAGTAAATTACACCTAGGAGTGGGATGTTCTTGATGGATTGTAAAGTGTGTGTGAACATAGAACATAGAATAACAGAGTTGGAAGGGACCTTGAAGGTCATTTAGTCCAACCCCCTGCTTGAGCAAGAGAATCCACGATGTAGAGAAGCAACGATGTAGAAAAGACGTGGAGACTCTGGAAAGAGTGCAGAGAAGAGCAACCAAGATGATTAGGGGACTGGAGGCTAAAACATATGAAGAACGGTTGCAGGAACTGGGTATGTCTAGTCTGATGAAGAGAAGGACCAGGGGAGACATGATAGCAGTGTTCCGATATCTCAGAGGGTGCCACAAAGAAGAGGGAGTCAAGCTATTCTCCAAAGCACCCGAGGGCAGAACAAGAAGCAATGGGTGGAAACTAATCAAGGAGAGAATCAACTTAGAACTGAGGAGAAATTTCCTGACAGTTAGAATAATTAACCTCTGGAACAGCTTGCCTCCAGAAGTTGTGAATGCCCCCACCCTGGAAGTCTTTAAGAAGATGTTAGATAGACATTTGTCTGAAATGGTATAAGGTTCCTGCCCACGCAGGGGGTTGGACTAGAAGACCTCCAAGGTCCCTTCCAACTCTGCTATTGTATTATTGTATCTACAGCATTTCAGACAAATGGATGTCTGGTCCCTTCTTGAAAGCCTCCAGAGATGGAGCTCCCACAATTCCTGAAGGCAAGCCATTCCACTGGTTGATTGTCCTCACCGTTAGGACGTTTCTCCTTAATTCCAGGTTGCTTCTCTCCTTGGTTAGTTTCCATCCATTGTTGGGTGTGTGAAACAGAAAGGCATGGTGGGTGCCAAGGGTCGGACACGACTGAATGGCTGACAATGATGACGGTGATTTCTTGGAATGGAAGTCTCTGCATTATCCACAAATGTTTTTGAACATGGAAGGTACAATGAGACATTACCATGTTTTTAAATATATGTTTTCTTGATTTTTGCAGCTTGGCACAAAATGCAATGCCTTCTCATACACTTGTGTACTTTGTCACAGCCTTCCATTCATTTCCCCGATATGAATATTCTTCTTCTTCTGTCCTCTGAGTAGCCAAGACATCTGTATGAAATGCTAAATCTCTTTCTCAAAACCAATGAATCTTGATTAAATGATCTTTTCAATATCCATACTTCTCTCTCTCTTTCTCTCTTTCTCTCTCTCTCTCTCTCTCTTTCTATGTTTCCCTCTCTCTTTTTCTCCCTGTCTTTTTTGTCTCTGTCTCATTCTCTCTCTGTTTCTTTTTCTCCCTACCTCCCTCTCTCTGTCTCTCTCTCTCTCTATCTCGTCTTTCTCTCTCTCTTTCCTTTTCTCTGTCTCTCTTTTTCTGTCTCTCCCTCCCTCTCTCTCTCTCCCTCTCTTTCTGTCTCCCTCTTTCTGTCTCTCTCTGTGTGTCTCTTTATCTCTCTGTCTCTTTCTCTACTTACCTCCCTCTCTCTGTCTCTCTCTTTCTCACTCCCATCTTTCTCTCTTTCTCTGTCTCTCTTTCCCTTTCTCTTTGTGTCTTTCTCTTTTTCTGTCTCTCCCTCCCTCCCTCTCTCTCTCTCTCTCTCTCTCTCTCTCTCTCTCTCTCTCTCTCTCTCTCTCTCTCTCTCTCTCTCTCTCTCTCTCTCTCTCTCCCTTTCTCTGTGTGTCTCTGTCTTTTTCTGTCTCTCCCTCTCTTTCCCTCTCTCTCTCCAGGACAAACAAAAATCAAATACCAGATTTGACCTGAAGAACAACTCCTCAGTAAGATACTGTAGATTATTGCAAGTAAGGATAAATGGCATATCATTATGCCTCCCGGCTGTATCGCTGACACCAACTTGATTTTATTTTGGCACTATGATTTGTTTATGATGATCACAGACTAGCAAATTCCAAATAGAGATATAATTCCCAAGCATAAAGAGGTTAATAAATCTTCTTGTTACTATACTGAAGAAGATGAAGATGTTTCGGTTTCCCAAAGGTTTTGTTTTCGTTCACATATCAATTAATATGATTTTAACTTGTCTCTCTATGTTTTATTGTGTTGCCACTTTGCTTTATAGTAACTGTTTTACAGAAATACTGCCCCTACTTAAGATTTGTGTATTTTTAAACTTTTACTGTTTCCTACCGTGGAATCATTTCTGAAGGGCAAAAGAAGAAATGCCTTAGGTAATGAATAAATAACTAAATATGATTTCACATTATTATTATTATTATTTTGGGGGGGGGGAGGATGTAGGATTTAATCAATGTATTATGATCTTTGTGGAGTCAGGTCATGGTACCCTGAGATGCCCCAAGCATTTTAAGTTGGTTTTATTGCCACTGTCTGCGGTTTTATGTGTTTGTTGCATTCTGGGTTTTATGCTATATGAAAGATGATGATATTTACGGCATCCTCTTTTGATTATTATACGTTGCCCCAGAATCCATTCAGGTGAAGGCTGTCCTCAAAATGGTTTTAAAATGAATACTGAAGGAAAACGAGGTGAGAGAGAGGCAGCCAAAACGGTCTGAATTTTAATTTTAGAAATCTTATCTCTCCACCAAAAGTCCGGGAAAATATCACCGAGCAGGATGGATATTTGTTATTTCCAATTTCAACAAAAATTTGGCCATGTCTTCTATTCAGTTTCCCCCCACCCCCCACCCAACATATTAATTTAAAAGATAGGCAGCAGAAAAAATTGCTATTCACCAAGTTGAATATTCTGTTGGAGGAGGAAATATTATCTAACAGATTAACAGAGTTGGAAGCAGTGGTGGGTTCCTACTGGTTCGGACTGGTTTGGCTGAACGGGTAGTGGTCTGGTGGCCTGGGTTGCTGGAACCGGCAGTGACCCAGGCCTGCCATGACCCCAACCCACTTCTCTGGGCGGTGCCATCGGTGCCACAATCTTGTATTTTGGTTCTGCGCATGTGCAGAACAATTTAATTGCACTGCACATGCATGCATGCAAACCATGCGTATGCATGGTGCAACACAAGAGCAAATCAGCATTAGTGCCTGCTAGAATCCATCCCTGGTTGGAAGGGACCTTGTAGGTCATCTAGTCCAACACTCCCTTCCCCAAGCAGGAGGCCCTACAGCATGTCTGACAGATGGCAGTTCAGTCTCTTCTTGGAAGTCACAAGCAATGAAGCTCCCACAACTTCCAAAGGCAACTTCTGTTCCATGGGTTGATTGTTCTCACTGTCAGGAAATTTCTCCTTATTTCCAGGTTGAATCTCTCCTTGATCAGTTTTCATCCATTATTCCTTGTCTGGCCTTCAGGAGCTTTGGAAAATAGCTTGACCCCCTCCTCATATCTGTGGCAGTCCCACAAATATTGGAAGATTGCTCTCCTGTCTCCCCTGGTCCTTCTCTTCCATAGACTAGCCATGCCCAGTTCCTGCAACCGTTCATCATATGTTTTAGTCTCCAGACTTCTGGTCATCTTAGATAGATTCAGATTAACAGAGTTGGAAGGGACCTTGTAGGTCATCTAGTCCACCCTCCCCACACAATCAGGAAACTCTACACCGTTTCTGACAGATGGCAGTCCAGTCCCTTCTTGAAAGCCTCCAGTGAGGAAGCTCCCACAACTTCCAAAGGCAACTTCTGTTCCGTGGTTTGATTGTTCTCACTGTCAGTTCAATTCTCTCCTTGATCAGTTTCCATCCATTATTCCTTGTCTGGCCTTCAGGTGATTTGGAAAATAGCTTAACCCCCTCCTCATATCTGTGGCAGCCCCTCAAATTTTGGACCACTTCTATCATGTCATGGCTGGTCCTTCTCTTTACTAGACTAGCCATGCCCAGTTCCTGCAACCATTCATTATAATGTTTTAGCCTCCAGTTGCCTAATCCTCTTGGTTGCTCTTCTCTGCACTTCTCTGCATCTTCACAACCTGATCCTCTTAAAACGAAAGGTAGATACAAATTGAATAAATAAATAATGCTCAGCACATTTTTCCCTGACTTATGTACTACTATTGCAAGCGTGCATACAGGTAATCCTTGATTTACAACCATAACGGTGCCAAAAAATTGCGTTGCTAAGTGAGTCATTTGTTAAGCGAATTTTGTCCCTGTTAGGACTTTTCTTGCCACATTTGTTAAAAAACACTGCAGGTGTTAAGCTGGTAACATGTCAATGCAATTCAATGCAATACAATATAATACAATACAATACCAGAGTTGGAAGGGACCTTGGAGGTCATCTCTGGAACCCTCTGGAATGACCTACCCCCCGAGCTTAGATCTACCACAGACCTCCGCTCCTTCCGTCAACAATTAAAGACCCATCTTTTCCAGCAGGCCGGCCTGGCCTAACCTAATCTACCGTACCAACCTAGTTGTAGTAAATATTACCTAATCGGGTTTTTAAGCTATAAATTTAAATGAGATATTTTAACACAGGGTAAAACATTTAATTTAGTTTTAATTATTTATAATTGTTTTATGTATATGCTCTTAAATTCCTCGAGTCCCTTCGGAGAGAGGGGGGCGGTCAATAAATCCAAATAAATAAATAAATAATAAATCTAGTCCAATCCCCTGCCCAGGCAGGAAGCCCTATACCGTTTCAGACAAATGGCTACCCAACATCTTCTTAGAGACTTCCAGTGTTGGGGCATTCACAACTTCTGGTGGCAAGCTGTTGCACTGTTTGCAAAATGGGTCTGGTTTCCCCATTGACACAAAACATGATCACATGACCCTGGGACATTGCACCTGTCATCAATACATGAATTTTGATCATGTGACCAGGGCAATACTGAAAAATTGGTAAGTGTGGAAAACAGTAATAAGTCACCTTTTTCAGGGCTATTGTAACTTTGAATGACTATTAAATGAACTATTGTAAATCGACCACTATCTGTATGTACATAAACTCTCTCTCTCTCCCCCCCCCCCACCCCTTACAATATTTTAAGTAATGCAAATGCGGGTAAGACTGAATCACGATTCAGACTGAAATATTTCTCCTCCATCTTCGGCAAAAAAACCCGTGGAATTTTCTAGGAATGGAAAATAGTTCCATAACTGGCCCACATTGTTGGATCTTGCTGTGGGAGAACAGTTTCTACCCTATAATCTGCGTAGGAATATTAGCATCTATCCTTTAAAGTATAATACTAATCCCTGTACATTTACTATGACAAAACAATATAATAAAATTTGGTTCGTAAAGTAACATTAGAGGCAGTAAACATTCTTCGTCCAAGAAACAAAACCAGCCAATAAAATAAAGCCATCCTTGAATTGAGCCAAGCTCTTGATAATCGCATGCATGAATTAAACAACAACAATACAAAAATACTGCAGTAATTTATTATCCCCATCTTCCAAGAGATTTTTGACCCTCCCGTGCCTTGGAATTCTCTAGCAATCTCCCACCCAAGTATTAACCAGGATCAACTCTTGAGCAGTTTCCCAGATCCACAAAGGCAGCTAGGAAATGTGGTCTTATAGGTCATTAGTTTGTGTAACTCAACGTGTCGGTGGTAGAAAGGAATGAAATCCTAAATTAAACACTTTTCAACACAAAATGAAAACAATTGTAAGGAAGAAATCGCCTGCATCAGCTCATGAGTTTAGATGCAGGGAAAATAACACCGAATTTCAGGGGGAAAAAATTGATATATGTGCCTATAGAGCTGGTCATTTTTTGCCTAATTTGGTTTTCTTTCTCGCTAAAGCCACTCCCATGGGTTTTCCAGCATTCCTGAGGTTTCTAAGAACCTACAATTATGGGGAAAACAGCAAATATTCAGAAGCAAAGGCAAAGTCACATAACAACACCCAAACACATCAATTCCTCCTCACCCCCCACATACACACACAAATTGTGAGATTCAAGATTCTTTAGAACCAAGAAACTCAGAGTGAATGTTGATGCAATTTGCAAGGAAATATTTTTAATGGACTGTGGGTTTTTTTTTTTAGTCTATCTTTGCCAGATGGTTTTTTTTATTTTATCCAAAAAGGCCTGGAAGAACATGATAGAGCTATATTCCTAAAGGTCATCAGACAGATCCTGTAATCTTGCTGGAGGAGACACAGCCTCAGAAATACACACCACCAGAAAGAGCTTGTTCGGTTGGTGTGGGGTGTTTTTTTTTTTTTTTTTAGGACAATGGATTTCAAAGGCGCCGCATATCTATTTACACTTCCTTGCTCTTAGCTTCAAGTGCATTCAATAGCATATATAGCTCCTGTGCTAGAGATGGGTGACCTCATCCTGTGGCTCTGTGAACCTGGATTGTCTAGAATGCCCTGTAGGCAGAGAGATGGGATAAAAATGGAAATAATAATAGTCATAATAATAACTGCAATTAATCCAGGGAAAAGACAGCGGCAGCAAACAGCCAGAAGAAAGGCATCACTACAAGGGAACATAAAGAAACGAGAGGCATGGTAACAGGGGGGTGAGTGAATCTTCACTTTAAGAGCTTTTTTATTTTAAAGCACAGTTCATGGACCGAAGAGGAAGCTGCAATGGAGAAGGAGAAGTGAAGAGAAAACATTGCAAGCTCTTAAGGTAGAAAATCAAAATCCGTTTACCTGTATCTGTGTGGTCCATTCTGACCAGCAGCAATACATCAATATGGATTGATGTTAGAATCTTCTAACATAATTAGATTATAATTAGAACTAATAATTATATAATATAGAATTGTAAAAAAACATCGGTCGAGGACCTCCTGTATACTGCAGGAGTCAAAAAGAGGGCTGTGAAAATATCTATAGAACCCTCGCATCCTGGACGTAAATGGTTTCAACTCCTACCCTCAAAACAAAGCTATAGAGCACTGCACACCAGAACAACTAGACACAAGGGCAGTTTTTTCCTCGAATGCTTAACAACAAATTCCCAGAACACTGTCAAATAATTTACTAAGACTGCATTACTATTATTCTTCTCATCCTTCCTAGTACCTATCTCTTCCCACTTATGGTTATAACCATGTTGCTTGCATGTTTAACACTTATATTGGTTTATTTCTTTCCTAGTATGATTTGATAGTAACCTATGACTTTCACTAAGTGTTGTATCTTATGATTCTTGATGAATGTATTCTATTTTTCTTTATCTACACTGAGAGCATCTGCACCAAAGACAAATTCCTTATGTGCCCCATCACACTTGGCCAACAAATAATTCTATTCTATTCTATTCTATTCTCCATTCCATTCCTTTCTATTCTATTATGTTCTATTCTATATTCTATATTCCATTCCATTCCATTCCATTCCATTCTATTCTATTCTAGCCATATTTTTGCCAGAATTAAACCCAGAATTTTCTGTATCAAAAGACAGGCTCCCGCCTGGAAGCGCTATCTTCCCCTTGTAGAGGTCTTAAGCAAGTGGTTTGCAAGTGATGAATGGGAAGAAATTACCTCAAATTAAACTCTAGCAACCAATTGTTTATCCCTTCCACAAATAATCAGTTCTAATTGTAGCTCTGGATGGCATTCCATCTCCCCTATTCTATGACTGGGAGACTCCTGCAGTTGCCATTGCCTCCTTCCTAGGGCAGAGAGTGAGTGACTGGCCCAAGGTCGCCCAGTTGGCTTTGTATCTAAGACAAGGTCCCGAGGTGCTTTTCAAGAGGAAATCGGACTTTCTTTGAAGATGCTTTGCTTCTCATCCAAGAAACTACTTCTCTTTGGAAGCTTCTTCGGAGCTGAAGAAGCCTCTTGGAAGAGAAGTGAAACATCTTCAAAACAAAAACCAGACAATCCAGTTGCCTCTTGAGAAAGCACCTTGAGACAACCATGACCTGGGTTGACTGGGAATCTCCACAGCCACCTAAGTAAAGGCTAGAACTCACAGTCTCCTGATTTGTAGCCTGATGCCTTAACTACTACACCAAACTGGCTCTCGGTTATCACCTGTAACACCATAAGTGGAATGTAAATTACTTCTCATGTGGTCAGAGGAACATGATATCAGGTTTGTCTGCTACAAAATAAACAACAGGTAGAAATTGAGCCCTGTCCAGAAGAACTGACTGTCCAGCCTGTGGCTGATCTTGGGAAGGAGTAACAGATGGAAGAATCTGAATATTAATTTAATTATGACTAAGATTCACATAGGATATGGGGCAGTTGTTGCAATTGTTCTTGTAGTCCGGTTTAATTGTTCCCTGCCAAATGTATCAGGAAAAGCCTGATTGCCTTATGAATAATGAGTCTGTCTTTCCAGACAAGTTCTGCTTGAAAGTGTGTTCCTATGTGAGATGGGAGGGGGACTTGTCCTAGGACAGGGGTCGGCAACCTTAAACACTCCAAGAGCTACAAAGGCCCTAACCGGAAGCCCCCCATTCAATTCTGGAGCTGACCCAGAAGTCCAGTTTCCCCACAATAGAGTCTCTTCCTAGCACGGTGCCCTTTTTCCTCTGCCAATTGGAAGTCCAATTCCCTACCATAGAGTCTCCTCCTAGCATGATGTTCTTTTTCTTCTACTTGTCCTAACCAAAAGCCCTATCAATTGTGGAGCCAACCGGCAACAGGGAGCCACAGCAGAGGGATGAAAGAGCCACATGTGGCTCCAGAGCTGCCCTGTCCTAGGAAATACATATGGCCTCAATGTTTTAGGAGATTCCTCAAACCTTGTCCATCTCCATGGCTCTTTGATTGTTTTATGCTGATTGACAATAAGGGTGACCACTTGATTGATCCTGGATGTTTGGCTGTTATTCTAAATGGCGAGAATGCATATGCCAAAATTCTCCTCTCTATTGTTCTTTAATATATTGAGTTAGAGGGAGAGAGGGAGAAAAGATGAACAAACCAGTCTCCTACTACTATAGCATGGATAAAACTCCCCAAAAGTTCCCATTAAACTCTTAACTTCCTTAGATAACCCTTCTCGGGGACCAAAAAAAAATATATGAAAAAAGAAATGTTTATCAAGATGAAATGGAAAATGGCAGAGTTAAGGGCACACGCTTTGCATTTGTGGAGTGGAGCTATCAAATGGCTGCGGTGTTAGTTACCAGACCTTGAGAATGGGGAATAAGGGTAAATAAGAGGATTGCTTTGATTCCATTGGAGTGCAGAAATGAGAAGATCCAGTGTACATTAGTCAAAGAAAGAAAAATAATATCCTAGAAAATGAATAAGGGATAAGTAGCCTTGGAATAATGCTGTATAAATACATTTGCTGTAGGTCACATAAAAGATTCATGATACACACATGTTCAGGTCAAATTACCTTTAAATATTAAATGTCTTCCCAGCAGTGGAGAATTTCCAATTTATGCTGTTTTCACAAGGAAAATGGAGGCAACCGGCCCATTACTGTTTGCTGACAACCATACAATCTCTAACTCAACTCCATTTCTAGTTAGGCTGGAGACAAAATGAATAACAATGGTATTTGCTATCTGCGGGTCCCAAATCTAAGCAACGTTGATGCCCCCATATTGCCACCAAAAGGGTCAACATAGCCATTGAAGGATGGCTTTGAGTTTCACCTCACCTTCAGTGACATCATCTTGCAGGCAGGAGAACAAGAATGGATTCTTCTTAGATTTGCATCAAATAAATACAGAGGCAGTAATGCTTTGGCTAATGCCAACCTTATGAGTTTATGATGGATGCGAGAGTTTGATCGTGACTGGAGAGGCCTACAAGCACAGATTGTTTTTCAGCCAATATGCCTAATCAGAATTCATTGGGTTTCTTTTTTGTAATACAAGCAGATTGGTGAGTTTATCTACTCAAAATACAAGAATACAATGCAATAGCAGAGATGGAAGGGACCTTGGAGGTCTTCTAGTCCAACCACGTGCCTAGGTAGGAACCTTATACCGTTTCAGACAAATGGCTATCCAACATCTTCTTAAAGACTTCCACGGTTGGGGCATTCACAACTTCTGGAGGCAAGCTGTTCCCCTGATTAATTGTTCTGTCAGGAAGTTTCTCCTTAGTCCTAAGTTGCTTCTCTCCTTGATTAGTTTCCACCCATTGCTTCTTGTCCTGCCCCCAGGTGCCTTGGAGAATAGCTTAACTCCCTCTTCTTTGGGGCAACCCCTGAGATATTGGAACCATAGTTGACCCATTTTTCTTTTCTTCCTCATATGTTATCTTCTATGTCTTACACTTAAGGGAAAGCAAGGCTACACCCAAGGGTATCACAAAACCTCCTGAGATACTTAATGTTGCAAAGGATAAATTAACAGCAGAAACAGTGTTCTAGCTCACAATTGCCACATTTGGCTCCTTCATTTTCTTTTCACAGTGTTCCTTTGGATCCCATGAGGCCTTTGACCATGTTTTTTCTTCCTCTGCAATTCAGCCGTGTCTAATACATGGGCACTGCCTGAATAAGTCTTCTGGGAGAGGTTTTTCAGAAGTGGTTTGCCAATGCCTCCTTCCTAGGGCTGAGAGAAAGTGACTGGCCCAAGGGCTCCTAGCTGCCTTTGTGACTAAAATGTGACTAGAATTTAGATTTAGATTTAGATTTTATTCGATTTGTATCCCGTCCTTCTCCAAAAGGACCCAGAACTCACAGTCTCTTGATTTCTAGCTGATGCCTCAACCACTAAACCAAACTGGCTTATTTGACTGGGGAAGAGAGAAGGGAAGGGAAGGACAGGAAAGGGTGGGAAAGGATGGGAAGGAAAGGGATGGGAAGGGAAGAAGGGAAAGGAAAGGATGGGAAGAGAAGGAAAGGAAGAAGGGGAAGGGAGAAAGGGAAGGGAAGGAAGAAGGGAAAGGGAGAAAGTGGAGGAGAGGAGAGGAAAGGAAAGGAAAGGAAAGGGAGAAGGGGAAGGGAGAAAGGGAAGGGAAGGAAGAAGGGAAAGGGAGAAAGTGGAGGAGAGGAGAGGAAAGGAAAGGAAAGGAAGAAGGGGAAGAGAGAAAGGGAAGGGAAGGAAGAAGGGAAAGGGGGAAAGTGGAGGAGAGGAGAGGAAAGGAAAGGAAAGGAAAGGAAAGGGAGAAGGGGAAGGGAGAAAGGGAAGGGAAGGGAAGGAAGAAGGGAAAGGGAGAAAGGGGAGGGGAGGAGAGGAAAGGAAAGGAAAGGGAGAAGGGGAAGGGAGAAAGGGAAGGGAAGGGAAGGAAGAAGGGAAAGGGAGAAAGGGGAGGGGAGGAGAGGAGAGGAGAGGAGAGGAAAGGAAAGGATGGGAAGGAAAGGGATGGGAAGGGAAGGGAAGAAGGGAAAGGAAAGGATGGAAAAGGATGGGAAGGGATGGGAAGGGATGGGAAGAGAAGGAAAGGAAGAAGGGGAAGGGAGAAAGGGAAGGGAAGGGAAGGAAGAAGGGAAAGGGAGAAAGGGGAGGGGAGGAGAGGAAAGGAAAGGAAAGGGAGAAGGGGAAGGGAGAAAGGGAAGGGAAGGGAAGGAAGAAGGGAAAGGGAGAAAGGGGAGGGGAGGAGAGGAGGAGAGGAGAGGAGAGGAGAGGAAAGGAAAGGAAAGGATGGGAAGGAAAGGGATGGGAAGGGAAGGGAAGAAGGGAAAGGAAAGGATGGAAAAGGATGGGAAGGGATGGGAAGAGAAGGAAAGGAAGAAGGGGAAGGGAGAAAGGGAAGGGGAAAGGGGAGGAAAGTTGACAGGGTGTTGCCCATAAGTTTGAGAGAATGAGAGATAGAAGAGACCTATTTAAGGATTGGTAATGGGTAATAAAAAGAGGTTGGAGAAACATATTTTGGTCATTGTCCTATCACTGCATTTCTTTGCTTTCATTTGCAAGGAGGGTTTTGTCTGTGTCTGGCCCAGAACTATTCTGAATGAGTGCTTCCTTTTTATGACCAAATACTATTCCCCCAAATTCTAAATAAACTTACTGGCCCTTCCACCCTCACAAAATTGGAGACCCTTGACCTTTCTAGAATGCTGTTCTATAAACCAGCAACAGTTTTTCTTCTGGGGTTCTCTCCTTGGAATATTTCCCCAATCCTTAAATACCCCCCCATCATCAAACAAAGAAATAAGCTGTCTTTGCATGGGTGTGTGTGTGTGTGTGTGTGTGTGTGTGTGTGTGTGTGTGTGTAAAATATAGGGACGTGGTGGCTCAATGGCTAAGATGCTGAGCTTGTCGATCAGAAAGGTCGGCAGTTTGGTGGTTCGAATCCCTAGTGCCACGTAACGGAGTGAGTTCCTGTTCCTTGTCCCAGCTTCTGCAAATTTTGCATTTCGAAAACACGTAAAAAGTAGAAAAATAGGAGCCACCTTTGGAGGGAAAGTAACAGCGTTCCATGCACCTTCGGCATTTAGTCATGGCGGCCACATGACCATGGAGATGTCTTCGGACAGCCCTGGCTCTTCGGCTTTGAAACGAACATGAGCGTCACCCCCCTAGAGTTGGGAACAACTAGCACATAGTTGTTGTGCGAGGGGAACCTTTACTTTCACACACACACACACACACACACACACACACACACACGTGTGTGTGTGTGTGTTAGGTTTTTGAGCTGATCAATAAATAAATCAGGGAGACTAGGATAGATCTATTTTGAGCTATTTAGCTCTCATCAGCTAGCCATACCCTTACTGGGATTCGAACCAGGGAAGTATTACATGTGAGGCAGTTGTAATTGCCACTAGACTAGCTGAGGAGAGCTAAATAGCTCAAAAACATAACACACATATAAAAAAGTACACAACGGAACTCAAAGCTTTCTGTCTAGATGGTCTCTGGTGATGAGCCGAAAGGCAGAAAAGGAAAGCAGTATGCTTCCTCCCTTAATTGGGGCTTAACAGGGTATTATGTGTGTGTGTGTATGTGTTAGTTTTATGAGCTGATCAATAAATAAATCAGAGAGACTAGTATAGATCTGTTTCAAGCTGATGAGAGCTAAAAAGCTTGAAATAGATCTATCCTAGTCTCCCTGATTTATTTATTGATCAGCTCATAAAACTAACACACATATTTAAAAAATCACACAACGAAACTCATGGCTTTCTGTCTAGACGGTCTCTGGTGATGAGCCGAAAGGAAGAAAAGGAAACAGTATGTCTCCTCCCTTAATTGGGGCCCTAACAGGGTGTTGTGGAACAATTATATATGATCAGCTCATAATACTAACACACACACATAATATCATGTGGGGTTGTATATTCAGGCATTACCACACATGAAAACAGTGCAGAGCATCTCACAATAAGCATTTTGTTCATCTAACATTTCACTGTCTGTGTCCTGTCGTAGGAAAACTATCATCTTCACGCTAACAATATCCCTCCGTAAATGATAAAGTCACGTCTGGAGTAAAACTAGACGTTTTATCAGCATGTTTAAACTATCTCCTTACAACTCCGTACTTGCCAACTGAGCCTCCTTCTCTCTAAATAGAGGTGGCTCCGTGCTTATTAAAAAGGCACTTTCCAAAGGTGGTGTTTGTTTTCAGAGAAAGTGTGTGTGTGGGTTTTTTTTTTTTAACCTGTCAGAGTAATCAAACAGGCAGATTCTTTTGTTAGAGCAAAGAAAAAAAAAGAAAGGGAGTGAGAAGGAAAACTGAACTTGTGACACCTTCCTGGCTCCAATTTAATGTTATCTGTCTGTCTCATCATTCCATCCTTCCATTTGCCTCGCCTTGGGAGGTTAAACCAATTTGAAGTTGGACTGTAATATTAACAGAAGGCGAGAACCAAGATCACGTGAAGGGTTAGTACTACTTTATCAGGCCTTGGGAAGGCCACACTTGGAATACGGCATTCAGTTTTGGTCACCACGATGTAAAAAAGATGTGGAGACTCTAGAAAGGGTGCAGAGAAGAGCAACAAAGATGATTAGGGGACTGGAGGCTAAAACATATAAAGAATAGTTGCTGGAAATTGGGTATGTCTAGTTTAATAAAAAGAAGGACTAGGGGAGACATGATAGCAGTGTTCCGATATCTCAGAGGGTGCTACAAAGAAGAGGGAGTCAAACTATTCTCCAAGGCACCTGGGGGCAGGACAAGAAGCAATGGATGGAAACTATTCAAGGAGAGAAACAATCTAGAACTAAGCAGAAATTTCCTGACAGTGAGAATAATTAACCAGTGGAATTGCTTGCCTCCAGAACTTGTGGGTGTTCCATCATTGGAGGTTTTTAAGAAGAAATTGGACAGCCATTTTACTGAAATGATATACAATACAATACAATAGCAGAGTTGGAAGGGACCTTGTAGGTCTTCTAGTCCAACCCCCTGCGTGGGCAGGAACCTTATACCATTTCAGACAAATGGCTATCTAACATCTTTTTAAAGACTTCCAGGGTTGGGGCATTCACAACTTCTGGAGGCAACTTCTGTTCCACTGATTAATTGTTCTCACTGTCAGGAAATTTCTCCTTAGTTCTAAGTTGCTTCTCTCCTTGATTAGTTTCCACCCATTGCTTCTTGTCCTGCCCCCAGGTGCCTTGGAGAATAGTTTGACTCCCTCTTTTTTGTGGCAACCCCTGAGATATCGGAAGACTGCTATCATGTCTCCCCTGGTCCTTCTCTTCATCAAACTAGATATACCCAGTTCCAACCGTTCTTCATATGTTTTAGTCTCCAGTCCCCTAATCATCTTGGTTGCTCTTCTCTGCACTCTTTCCAGAGTCTCCACGTCTTTTCTACATCGTGGCGACCAAAACTGTATGCAGTATTCCAAGTGTGGCCTTACCAAGGCACTATACAGTGGCATTAACCCTTCACATGATCTAGATTCTATCCCTCTGTTTATGCAGCCTAGAACTGTGTTGGCTTTTTTGGCAGCTGCTGCACACTGCTGGCTCATATTTAAATGGTTGTCCACTAGGATTCCAAGATCCCTCTCACAGTTGCTACTATTGAGCAAGATACCACCTATACTGTACCTGTGCATTTTGTTTTTCTTGCCTAAATGTAGAACCTTACTTTTTTCACAATTGAATTTCATTTTATTAGATAGTGCCCAATATAAGGTCTCCTGCTTGAGCAGGGGGTTGGGCTAGAAGACCTCCAGGTTCCTTCCTACTCTGTTATTCTGTTAGTTCCCTATCTGGCTAGACATAAAAAAAAAATTAAAACAGCAGCATCTTGGGGAAATCAAACAAAGAAGGAAACAAAAAAACTGAAGACGTTGTCAAGAGCATACAGTTCAGTAACATAGCTATGGAAGCTGGGCTTGTATTATAACAGGTCCTAAGTCCAAATCCCTAGCGCTGCATAACGGAGTGAGCTCCCGTTACTTGTCCCAGCTTCTGACAATCTAACAGTTTGAAAGCATGTAAAAATGCAAGTAGAAAAATAGGAACCACCTTTGGTGGGAAGGTAACAGCATTCCGTGCACCTTCGGCATTTAGTCATGCAGGCCACATGACCATGGAGTCATCTTCAGACAGCGCTGGCTCTTCAGCTTTGAAGCAGAGATGCGCACCACCCCTTAGAGTCGGGAACGACTAGCACATATGTGCGAGGGGAATCTTTATCTTTACCTTGAAGTTCACAAAACTGAAGAACTCAGGAAAATGAGAAGAATGAGCAGGATTCCTAAGATTCCTTCTAAAGGTGATCATTCTGGGGATGGCTGCGATGTCCATGTCAAGGTCAGAAAAAGAAACATCCATCCTTCAAGGAGAAGGTTTGGTTCCAGATGTTCTTCTCCGGGCCCAATGGAAATCTCCCCAGTGTTATTGCTCTGATGTTAGCCCAGGAATCTAGTGGCCATCTCAGAGACTTGCCTTGAGAGATTCAGACAGATGGAAATGAAGGAAGATTACTCCAGCTTGTACAAAGCACAGGCAATTTGCTCCTGTTTGGATCCTTTCTGCCCTATCTTCACCATGAGAAGGGCATTGGATTAGAGACTTCTTCCCATCAGTGTATCACACCTGGAAGCCAACGTTTACATTGGGCCTTCAGGCCTGCCACATTTTCTGCTGTGGGAAAATGGGAGGGGGGATTATATGGAGTATGGGAGATATATAGTCAAAATAACATTCCTTTCTATGAGAGTCAAGGACATTTTACCTGCATAACTGGTCCAAACATCTCCAGTTTTGGATGCTGCCTTATTGGATTATGTGATGGACATGTGGATGATGGGCAGGGACTTGGACTTTAATTTGGGTGGGGAAAACCCGTAAACTTTCCGATTCAGGTTTTCCCAGATGTTCGAATATGACATCTCTAATAAAATGGAACTTTGAGGAACCTCAAGCCTTGGAGTCTTCTTTTGTTGGGGGTGTTACTTTGAACCCTGACAAAGTGGACTATATATTTTCTGACCATATTTATTTATTGGTATCCAACCTGTATTATTTTTTACAAATAAGTGAAAGTGGTAAGCATGCCTAGTGCTCCTCCTTCTTCCTATTTTCCCTACAATAACCATGTAAGGTCCCAAAGGTGCTTTTTCGAGTGGCAATTGGAATTTCTGGTTTTTCTTTGAGATGTTTCACTTCTCATCCAAGAAGTTTCTTCAGCTCTGGTTGGATGGTAGGGAATGGAAGGATCTGGTCAGCGATGAAGCATCTTTTTGGATGAGAAGAGAAACGTCTTCAAAGAAAAACCAGAAAGTCCAGTTGCCTCTTTAAAAAAAAAAAGCACCTTTGGGATAACCATGACCTGGATGATTCAGAATCTCCATACAGAACTATCTGAGGTGGGTTGGGCTGAGAGAAAGACTGACTGGTCCCAAATGGTATTCCTGAACTCGTGGTCTTCCATTTTTTAGCCTGGAATCTTAACCTCAAGAACAAACTGAGTCGGTCCACTTATTGCCATTTAATGAACATCTTAACTTCATAATACCTACTGTTTATTGATGTGTTGGGGCCCAGATATGAAACCAGACCTGAGTCCCAATTCCTCTAAAATTCTATTTGTTTCAGAGAAATTCTGTTGCAGACAGAATCACAAAACAACAATTGGTTTCATGCCTGAAAAGTCATTCTGGAATACAGTACCCACGCCTCATCCGCTGACCTTTTAAAGTGGTATCTAAACTGTGTCAAAATCGAATTTATATTTTCTCCTGTTTTCATTGTGTTTATTATGCCTTTTATGAGCCTGCATAAAACACCACTGTTGAAGAAAGAATGGGACAATAGGAAGAGATGCATAAAAGCATGCCTCTCCCACATTTCTCCAGATTAGTCAATTGCAAATCAGTACATTCTTTATAGATGCAAAATAATGACATGTTTATGTGATACAATGCCTGTCTAGAAGCATCTCTGATTGTTTGTCCTCAAGTTCTTCTAGTCTTAAAATTCACAAATGATTCTGTTGAAGTATCAGAGTCTTCCTATGAAAGAAATTTAGAAGTACACTTTACCTAAGAAGTACATTTATCTATTTTAGAAACAGTCTCTTCTATTCACCATTCACAATAAGTTTTAAAGACTCCATTCAAGTTTTACGACTTTCCCTGCGCTCCATTTTCAGAATCCAACATGTGGCACGCATACTGCTACTTGACAACCAGTGTCCTAGATAAAGCTTTGTTCTGATCCAGCAGTTTTTTTAAATCAACATTTTGTTCCTTGTCGTAGATCTATGACTATTTATGCACACATTCCACTGATTGACAGTGTAAACCGAGTGTAATGACACATCCCTTGAGATATTTCCCCAGTCTCCTTGATGCTTTTAAGCTTGTTTAGAAATTTGCCAGAGGTTTTGATTGAAAATGAGACCTCGAATTCATTTGTAATTGGGCTACATATTAAGAAGGGGTACCCTGTGGTCCCCTAGACATTATATGTGGCCTCGAGAAAGGGGATTCATCAACTTCTGAAAGGACCAGGGATGGAAAAATGACCTTCACACAATCTTAGGCAAATGTTTTGAGAAGACAGGTGAGATGCGTTCCAGTAAAAGAATCCCACCAAAATAACTCACATGTTAGGATTAGGATACACAAGAGACCGTACGATCTTCAGATCTCTTGTAATAATGCTCCTAAAATGCTTTGTTCCAGAGGCAATATCACATCCGTGTTCTCCCAAACAGCGCATGGCAATTGCTCAAATAATATCGACCGAGCCAAAGCAGAGAAATATTAATTGTAGATCAATGACGCTTTGATTAAAGTTCCATTTTCTGCCCCGGCAAGCAAGGTTTATCATTATTCCCCACACTCAGGAAATGACAGGAGCCTTTAAGAAAAAAAAAGTGATATATCTGTTTAGCTAGTTACACTTCAGTAGAGCTTTGCTTTATCTGGTTACTTAATGTCCTGGGAGAATGACAGGTAACATTCGGTATCTACATAAGAGTTTATGAAACAAATGTTTATCAGCCATCTTCATCATAGCTGGCATGTACAGGAATCGTTCCTATCGTTCAGGACACAGTGCCACTAAAGAGTGCAATTGCACAGCCGCTCGGCATTTCAAATGGAAAAAAGAATTAAATGTTTGTCTCCAACCAGGCTGTCCTCTTCCCCATTAACAATAAAATGTCACTGAAGCCCTATTCATAAGCTAACAAGGCACAACTATAATGGATCGTAAGTCTGTTAGATTAGACGCCTAAATTACGCGGCTTCCTGAATTCTACATATGTCAGTGGAGGATCTGGGTTTTTGGAAATGCATGAAGTGGCGTTTGTAAATTATAATAAATCACACGAAGGGCTAGTATCACCTTATACTGCACTGGCAAGGCCATGCTTGGAATACTGCATCCAGTTTTGCTCAGTGGTGGGATGCCACCGGTTAAACATCTGGTTTGGTGAGTGCGTGTTTAAAAACTGACCTTTTTAAGCTTCAAAACTTACCTTCCATATCAGCACCGGTGAGTAAAAAGCTGACGTGCCCCAATCCCAGCAAGAGCATGATTTAACTTTAGGATCCAGGGCAGTAAAGTGATTAGCCATGTGCCTCAGGTGAGGCATGGTGCTTGCTAACTTTGATGTCGCAATCTGACTGCAATCATCTGGTAGGTCCTGGATGGCGAACCTATGGCACACAGGCCACAGGTGGCACATGGAGCCATTTGTCAGGGCACATGATGCTTGCAACTGTCAGCTGGCCAGCGTACGCATTTTGAGGCCGTTTTTCACCCTCCGGAGGCTTCAGGAGCTTCCCTGAACTGTTGGCACGCCAGCCACAAAAGGTTCACCATCCCTGTGGTAAGTCATCTCATTCTAGCAATGACGGCAGTGGGAACTGTTTATTCTCCTCCAACAATTCTAGGCAGATTCCATCGACTTTCCTTCCTGCCATGAGCTGGGAGCCAGGGCACGTTGATATTGTGAATTGCGTATCTGTGTTTTGTATCTGTGTGCGTGAATCAGCTGAGCTAAAAAACAGGGAAATATAGGAGAGGAAAGTGCAGGGGTGGATAGATGGGGCCAAATGCTCACCAGAACTAGTAGTAACTATGAGAGGGATCTTGGAATCCTAGTAGACAACCATTTAAATAGGAGCCAGCCGTGTGCAGCAGCTGCCAAAAAAGCCAACACAGTTCTAGGCTGCATCAACAGAGGGATAGAATCAAGATTACGAGAAGTGTTAATACCACTTTATAAGGCCTTGGTAAGGCCACACTTGGAATATGGCATTCAGTTTTGGTCACCACGATGTAGAAAAGATGTGGAGACTCTAGAAAGAGTGCAGAGAAGAGCAACAATGATGATTAGGGGACCAGAGGATAAAACATATAAAGAATGGTTGCAGGAACTGGGTATGTCTAGTTTGATGAAAAGAAGGATGGAATGATAGCAGTCTTCCAATATCTCAAGGGTTGACAGAAAGAAAGGGGAGTCAAGCTATTCTCCAAAGCACCTGAGGGCAGGACAAGAAGCAATGGATGGAAACTAATCAAGGAGAAAAGCAACTTAGAACTAAGGATAAATTTCCTGAGAATGAAAACAATTAATCAGCGGAGCAACTTGCCTCCAGAAGTTGTGAATGCTCTAACACTGGATGTTTTAAGACGAGATCAGATAACCATTTGTATAAAGTGGTGTAGGGTTTCCTGCCTAAGAAAGGAGTTGGATTAGAAGACCCCCAAGGTCCCTCCCAACTCTGTTATTCTGCGTTTCTATTTCTGGATTTATTTATTATGTATTCATGATTAGACCATCTCACCAAGATGACTCTAAGTGGCTTATTGTTATATAGTTAAAATACCACATAAAACAAATGAGACATTAAAAAAAAAAAAGAAGCATACTGTTAAATATTCAGATATATAAGGTAAAAGTGAAGGTTCCCCTCACACATATGTGCTGGTCATTTCCGACTCTAGGGGGCAGTGCAAATCTCCGTTTCAAAGCTGAAAAGCCAGCGCTGTCCGAAGACGTCTCCGTGGTCATGTGGCCGGCATGACTAAATGTCCAAGGCACATGGAATGCTGTTCCCTTCCCACCAAAAGTGGTCCCTATTTTTCTACTTGCATTTTTTACATGCTTTCTACCAAACGCCATCATTGCGCCACTCTCATAGCATCCGCAGATAACCGCCCTGCCGCCCTGTTTAGGGTGACCCGTACCCTCCTTCAACAGATGGTGCGGGAAGCCCCCTTACAGGGTAGAGCAGAGGAATTTGTGTCTTATCTGCAGGAGAAAATCGCTCAGATACAGAATGAGTTAGCCCCCATTGCTGGTCCAGTGGATTGCCACGAGGGGGATCTTGTTTGGGAGGAGTTTGACTCCGTTACTTCCGAGGATATGGACAGGTTACGTGGGCGACTGCGAGCCACCACATGTTTATTGGACCCGTGTCCCTCCTGGCTTGTACTGGCATCCTGGGAGGTGACACGAGGCTGGCTCCAAGAGGTTATCAACGCATCCTTGAGTGAGGGTTCCTTGCCTGCCTCCCTAAAAGAGGCCATGGTGAGGCCCCTCCTCAAGAAGCCCTCTCTGGATCCAGCTTTATTAACCAACTATCGTCCAGTCTCCAACCTTCCCTTCCTGGCGAAGGTTGTTGAGAGTGGTGGCACAACAGTTTCCCCGTCATCTGGAGGAAGTTGATTATCTAGACCCGCGCCAGTCCGGCTTTCGGCCCGGGCATAGCACCGAGACGGCATTGGTCGCGTTGGTGGATGATCTCTGGAGGGCCAGAGATGGGGGTTGCTCCTCCATCCTGGTTCTGTTAGACCTCTCGGCGGCTTTCGATACCATCGACCATGGTATCCTATTGCATCGGCTGGGGGGGTTGGGGGTGGGAGGCACCGTTTTGCGGTGGTTCTCCTCCTACCTCTCTGGCCGATCGCAATTTGTGTTGACAGGAGAGCAGAGGTCGACCCCGAGACCCCTTACATGTGGGGTGCCTCAGGGGTCGGTCCTCTCGCCTCTCCTGTTCAACACATACATGAAGCCGCTGGGCGAGATCATCCGTGGTTTTGGGGTAGAGTATCATCTCTACGCTGATGATACTCAGCTGTATATATCTACCCCAAACCACCCCAACGATGCCGTAGCGGTGATGTGCCAGTGCCTGGAAGCCGTGCGGATCTGGATGGGAAGTAACGGACTCAGGCTCAACCCGACCAAGACCGAGTGGCTGTGGTTTCCGGCTGCCCGATTCAACCAGCTGACTCCATCGCTGGCCATAGGGGGCGAACATCTTGCCCCTGTGGATGGGGCGCGCAACTTGGGTGTCCTCCTGGATACCCGGCTGTCCATGGAAGATCAAGTGACAGCCGTGGCCAGGAGGGCGTTTTACCAGGTTCGCTTGGTACGCCAGTTGCGCCCCCTATTGGATCGGGACGCCCTTCACACAGTCACTCATGCTCTCGTGACATCCCGACTGGACTATTGCAACTCTCTCTACATGGGGCTCCCCTTGAGGTGCACCCGGAGACTTCAGTTGGTCCAGAACGCAGCCGCGCGAGCAATAATGGGAGCCTCTAGGTTCACCCACGTAACACCGCTCTTGCGCGAGCTGCACTGGCTACCTGTCGTCTTCCGGGTGCGCTTCAAGGTGTTAGTCATCATCTTCAAAGCGCTCCATGGCTCGGGACCTAGCTATCTGCGGGATCGGATCCTGCCCCATACATCCTCACGGCCGATTCGCTCCCACAGAGAGGGACTTCTCCGGGTGCCGTCCACTAGACTTTGTCAGCGGGTGACGCCCAGGGGAAGGGCCTTCTCTGTGGTGGGCCCAGCCCTCTGGAACGACCTTCCCCCCGATATCAGGACAACCACGGACCTCCGCTCCTTCCGCCTAAAATTAAAGACACATCTGTTTCGCTTGGCCGGCCTAGGGTAGTCTCTTTTTAGATTGGGGTTAGTTTTAATATGGGATTTTAGCGCAGGGTTAGTTTAATTTCATTTTATTATTGTATACTGTTTGTATTTTATATGTATTTTAAATTCCCTGTGCCCCGCCTCGAGTCCCTTCTGGGAGAGAGAGCGGGTTATAAATTAAATTATTATTATTATTATTATTATTATTATTATTATTGCATTTTACATGCTTTCAAACTGCTAGGTTGGCAGAAGCTGGGACAAGTCACGGGAGCTCACCCCATTACGCAATGCTAGGGATTCGAACCGCCGAACTGCTGACCTTTCTGATCGACAAGCTCAGCGTCTTAAGCCACTGAGCCACCTTTATTCAGATATATATTCAATATACATCTTTGCAGTGGTCAAAGGATGGGTTTCAAAGGCTTGAGCAGGGGGCACTGGACTAGACAACCTACAAGGTCCCCTTCAACTCTAGTATTGTATGTTCTAAAGTCAATGGGAAAGCCAGATTCTCAATAAGGGTGGAGATAGCATCCATGTATGGGTTCAACCTATCCACACTCTGATTGGACTGAGTCAGATTACTAATTAATTAACCACGGTATATAACCCCCTTCCGGGGATCCCTTGCCCAGTTTCCGACTCAGTTCAGCTCTAGGGACTATTCGGTGACCAACTTCCAGATTGCGAAATTTGATAAAAGAATTTTTTTTTTTTTTTTTGCAGTAGTATTACCAGAGCTGTAAGTAGACAGGGGACCCCCCTCCCTCTGCAGCAGCCCGAGGCTCAGGCTCCCCTGTCGTTCCCAGCCACAGGCCCAGGCCCTCGGCTGCCCTTTTCGCCCCGTTAGCCTCCTACCTGAGCTCTCCTGGGGGTCTCTAGGACACGCTGGGGCTGCTGCTAGCTAGCCAGGGAGGTTGAGGTCTGGCGTTCCTAGGAGGCGGGCCGCACACACAGCTTGGCTGTGAGGCCTTTCCCCTGCCTTTTCGAGACCAAGGCAGGAGTGTGAGCTGCTCCCCGACTGGCCTGGCCGGTCGCGCAGCCGCAATCCCACCAGGGGCTTTATCGGGCCGATCGCTGGCTGTTTTGACAGCTCCCAGCTGAGAAGCGGCGAAATCGGCCTCCGGAGCCGCGCGGGAAGCCGCGGAGCGCAGCGGGGCCTCTGAGCGCTTTCGGGCTTGCCCTCTGCTTGGGAGGCCCTTAGGAGAGGGGTGGCGGCCATTTTGCGGGCCAGGGCGCCGCTAGAGCGGCAAATTCGCGCCCTTTTTCGCCCGGCCGCCATTTTGTTTTTTTTTTTAAAAAGAATTTTTTTATTTTTTTTTTTCTCTCCTCTCTTCCTCTCTCTCCTCTGCCGCTTGATATATACCAGGTGGGAGCATGGCTGAATTGCGCGATCCTGCTCAGGGCCCGTCCCAGGCTGGGACTACCCCTCCAGCCCCCTCAGCAGACAAGGGACGCTCGCAGACCAGGTCCCGCTCCAAGTCGCGCCCAAAGGAGACTTCCTCTGCCTCCTCCTCCAAAGGTGGGTCCTCCAGGGCCCAAGCCTCCCAGACGCCTGTACCTGCCTCCGTGGAGACCCCTCCTATAGTCAGGCCCCTGCCTGAAGCAGCTCCTACCCCAACCCCGCCCGTGGCTCCCCTCCGCCTGGACCTGACCCAAGGGCCCTTCAGCCCCTTTATGCCCATAGACACATCGGCGGTCTGGGGCCAGGCAGCTGCCAGGGCTCCATCCAGACAGCCCGAGGCCACTTTCACGCCCACGGCTGCTGGGCTGCGCCAAGACATTTCGTGGGCCGCTGGCCTCCCGCCTCCACTGGCAGCCTGGCAACCCCTTCCAACGGGCCCGTCGGCTGTGCAGGATCTAATCTCGGAGGCCATCCGACAAGGGATCGCAGCGGGCATGCAGGGGCAGTCACAGGGGTCCCTCCTGACAACGGCCCCTCCCCCCGCCCCCCAGGCGGCGGCCCCCGGGCCCCATCTCTCCCCGGCAATGGCGGATGAGGACTCCCCCCCCATCTCAGAGGAAGGGGACTTCCGAGAGGCTAACCTCTCGGGGGACGAAGATCAGGGCCCGGAGAAACCGTCCAGCGCGGGCCTATTTCCACAGGCCCTGTTTACACCACTGTTGGCTAAGGCCAAGGCCACTACGTGCTTCACCCAGGAAGCACAGGGATCCGCCCCGACCCAGGCCCCACGTTCCTGGTACTCAGAGCCCACGGTGGAGACGGAGGCCATTCCCACCCCGCAGATGTTCGTGGACGCCATCCGGCGCCCCTGGTCCACCCCAGGAGCGGGGCCTAGCGCTTCCTCCCTCGAGAGGCGCTTTTACAATGTCGAGCCGCTCCTGGAAGACGCCTTGGCCTGGCCGCAGGTCGACACCCCCATTGCCGCGCTGTATTCGGCGACGACCCTTCCCGGGGGCCAGGAGGATCTTCTGAAACCTGAGGACAGAAGGGCCGAGCAAGTCCTTCGCAAGGCACACCAGTCGGCGGCGTGGTCGGTGAGGGCCTCTACGGCGGCCTCCTTTTTTACCAGGTCCAGCTTGACCTGGCTCCAACAGCTCCAGGAGAGGATCCCGGTGGCGGATGGGAGAGCCCACCAGGACTTGAACAAGATAGTGGCCTCCGTCCAATTTACCGCCGATGCCACCCTGAGCGCAGCCAAGTTCTCCTCCCGGGCTTTGGCATCCACGGTCACATCCAGGCGCCTGTTGTGGTTGCGCCAGTGGCAGACTGAACTTCGCCATAAGTGGAAGCTGGCGTCGGAGCCCTACGCCGGGGTCAATTTGTTTGGGGACTCCCTCAAGCCCCTCCTGGTCGAGGGTAAAGACAAGAAACAAACTTTGCCCAACAACCCCAGGCGGGGAGCGGGTAGGCCGGGCCCATACCCCCGACGCCAGCCCCCCAGGGGGCAGTCCTTTGGGGGCAATTTCCACCCGGAACCCCCCAGCTCGGGGTTTCGGGCCCAGGGGGGCTATAATCAGCGCCCCAGGGGGCAGCAGCATCAATACAGACAGCAGAGGGGTGGGGGCTCCAATCGGCCCTTTCGAGGGGGCGGTAGCCGTCCCTACCGCAGAAACTAGTCCCTCCCTGGGCTCCACGCCCATTGGGGGCAGGTTGCGTCTGTACGTTTCCCAGTGGGAGAGGTCAACTTCAGACGCCTGGGTCTTGTCCACTGTCAGGGACGGTCTGACTCTGGACTTTGAGGCCCTGCCGCCCCCCACCTTTGTCACCTGCCCGGTCCCCAGCAACCCGGGGTCCAGGGCCCTGATGACCCAGGCCATATCACACCTACTGGAGATAGGGGCCATTCAGCCGGTCCCCTCTGGCCAGGCCGGACAGGGGTTTTATTCCCGTCTGTTCGTGATCCCGAAACCCTCCGGGGGGTGGCGGGCCATTCTGGATTTGAAACGGTTGAATTTGTATATTCGTTACAAAAGGTTTAAAATGCATTCACTGTTTACTATTCTAGAAGGTGTGCGTTGTGGGGATTTCCTCACATCTATTGACCTCACTGAGGCCTATTTACATGTACCTGTTTGCGTTGATTTCCAACCGTATTTACGTTTCTGTTATGCATCAGTTCATTATCAATATACTTCTCTTCCGTTTGGCCTTTCGTCCGCTCCCCGAGTGTTCACTAAAATTATGGCCGCCCTGGCGGCCCATTTACACTCATTGCCGGTAAGAGCTCAATTTTACCTGGATGATATCCTGCTCCAGTCTACCTCATACGAGGCGGCCCTGGCGGATCTGGCCACCACCGTCAGGGTCCTTGAGGCCCATGGGTTTTCGGTTAATGAGGCCAAGAGCCAATTCACCCCTTCCACCGGGATTCTCCACCTGGGTGCCTGGATAGACTCCTTAGCGGGGCAAGTGTTCCTTTCAGAAGAGAGGGTCGCGAACATCGACCAGGTGGTAAGACTGGTCGAGGCCGATAGCAGACCCTCGTTGGCCACGCTGTCCAAGCTTCTGGGAATGATGGTCTCCGCCATTTCCATCGTGCCCTGGGCCCGCCTTCATTCTAGGGACCTCCAGTGGTTCCTGCTCCCCTATCAAAAGAGGAGGGTGGCCCACTCCCACTTGCGGGTCTCACTCCCCCCTGGGGTCAGGAGGTCGTTGAGGTGGTGGAGGTCCGTAGCGATCGGCCGCGGTTGCCACTTCAGAGTGTCGGACAGGGTCACAGTCACTACGGATGCCAGCCTCCAGGGGTGGGGCGCCCACATGGAGGGCAGGGCGGCTCAGGGAAGGTGGTCCCAGGAGGAGTCAGCCCTCCCCATCAACCTGCTGGAGCTCAGGGCTATCAGGCTAGGGTTGCTGGAGTTTGCAGAGGCTCTAGCCGGTCAGCACGTGCTAATCTTGACTGATAACATCACGGCCAAGGCCCACGTCAACCGGCAGGGTGGCACAAGGTCCAAGGACCTAATGGCGGAAGCCGACCTGTTGGGGGTCTGGGCGGAGCACAATCTAGCGTCTCTGGTAGCAGAGCACATCTCCGGGGTGGACAACACCTGGGCGGATTGGCTCAGCAGGGTGGAAATAGATCAGACGGAATGGAGTTTACACCCTTCTATTTTTCAGGAGGCCTGTCGGAGGTTCGGGAGGCCCCTGGTCGACCTATTCGCTTCCCCGGAGAATGCCCAGCTGCCGAGGTTTTTCTCCAGGTTCCCCACGCCGGGGGCGGAAGGGGTGGATGCCCTTCGAGCACGGTGGCCTCAGGGCCTTATGTATGCCTTTCCACCTACCTCTCTTATTCCTAGGGTAATCCGGCGGACGATAGCGCTGCAAGCGGAGGTCCTGCTAGTGGCACCGTACTGGCCCAGGCGCCCATGGTTTGCGGACCTGCGAAAGTTGTCCCTGAGGGATCCTTGGCGGATACCGGCGGACAGAGTGACCCTGGTCCAGGGGTCACTGGAACACCCGGAGAGCCGGTGGCTCCAACTAGCCGTCTGGAGGTTGAGCGGCTCGCTCTGAGGAGTGGCCTCTTCTCAGACAGGGTCATCGAGACCATCCAGGCTTCCAGACGTGCGTCCACCACGCGCATCTACGATGCCACCTGGACCATCTTCTGCAAGTGGTGCGCAGAACGTCAATTGTCCCCCCAGTTGGCCACAATCCCACAGGTCCTGGAGTTCCTCCAGAATGGGTTGGAGAGGGGCCTGTCTCCTAACACCATCAAGCGACAGGTGGCGGCCATTGGATCGGTCCTCTCGTGGGGCAGTGGGTCATCCCTGGCGCAACACCCAACGGTTCGACGTTTCCTCAGGGGGGCCACGAACTTGAGACCTCCCCCGGTGCACAGGTACCCCACGTGGGATCTGCCTAAGGTGCTGAGCGCCCTCACCCGCGCCCCATTTGAGCCGCTGGAGGAGGTACCGTGGCAGTACCTTACGTGGAAGGTGGTGTTTTTGGTGGCCATCACCTCGGCCAGACGGATTTCTGAGCTAAACGCATTGTCTGTCAGGGAGGACCTTTGCAGGTTCCATGAGGACAGGGTCGTCCTCCGGCTGGACCCGTCCTTCGTCCCGAAGGTGGGGTCCTGGTTCCACCGCGCCCAGGAGGTGGTCCTACCGGCGTTCCAGGGAGACCCGGACCAGGCAGCGGGCGGTTTGTGGCATCTCCTGGACGTTAGGCGGGCTTTGCAGGTATACATTGACCGCACGGGGCCCATCCGTAGGTCGGAGTCCCTCTTTGTTTCCTTCTCACCAGGTTCCCTGGGAAAGAAAGTGTCAGTCGCCTGTATTGGACATTGGGTGCGCCTCTGCATCGAGAATGCTTACATCGCTTGTGCTGAACCTGTCCCTCGGGGGATAACGGCCCATTCGACCCGTAGCGCGGCTACCACCTCCGCCTGGGCCACACGGGCCTCCTTGGAGGAGATCTGCAGAGCGGCGGCCTGGTCCTCGCCTTCACCGTTTGTACGACACTACAAACTGGACAAGTTTGCGGCTGCTGAGGCTAACTTCGGACGCCGGGTGCTGCAGTCCGCGGTTTCACGTTCATTGGCGCAGGCTTGACCTCATCCCTCCCGGGGGTGGCGCAGGGGCTTTGGTATGTCCCATACATGGATGCTATCTCCACCCTTATTGAGAAAGGGCGTTGGTACTTACCTGATACGCCTCTTCTAATAAGGGGGGAGATAGCATCCGGCCCATCCCTATTTCGCTCAGCCTGCTTGTTGTTCTGTATTTTCCTATGGTTACGTTTTGTCTTCAAGTTACTAAAGAAGTTGGTGGTACACCGGTGAGTCAGTCTCTTTTCTTCGTCGTAAACTGGGCAAGGGATCCCCGGAAGGGGGTTATATACCGTGGTTAATTAATTAGTAATCTGACTCAGTCCAATCAGAGTGTGGATAGGTTGAACCCATACATGGATGCTATCTCCCCCCTTATTAGAAGAGGCGTATCAGGTAAGTACCAACGCCCTTTCACTTAACAACTCCATGTGATACCTTCCCTCCAAAGCCTGGCTAATATTGAGAATAAGGAAGATAACTCCCCATTCTGACACATTTTCTGGCCTTGAAAACAAACCAAAGCAGGTGGGGAAAAAAAGAGAAGAGAAGAAAAGAGAGGGGTAAAATAGCAGAGTGAAGAGGAAATTGGAAAAAGGGACCTTTTATGTAGATAAAACTATATTATTCTGGTATGTCAGGGCTTCCCCAACTACTAACCTTGATAAGCACTTAAATCCATATGTGGGGAGGAAGAGAAAGGGGATGAGAGAGAGAGAGAGAAAAAATCCCAGAATCAATTTGCATTTTCTTTTCTTCGGGCAAACATAATGCTCCATTTTAGGGATGCCATTAACCGCTATTGCTATCTTTACACAACACATTAGACGGTCTGTGGCTATTGTGGGTTGTCTGCCCCATCAGAAGGTTTCAGTGTGACGGGGTTTTGTACTGAAGTAGTTTTTGTCCCGTCTCCCCCTCCCACCCCCGGACCAATGCTATTATATCCAATCTGTTTATTCCAACAGGACCCGCAAACGGTCCTCCGTTAAAACAAAAGAAAACGAGAGAAGATGTCATTCATCACTCCACCCACCCCTCCCTTGTGTGGCCTGGTGGAACACGCCAAAGGCCTTCTCTAACGCCTTTGTATGAAATTGCTGCCCAAGGTGAGCGCGGAGAGACAGCATCTTCAAAGAGTGAAATCTATCTTGCAGAGGAACGATTCTGAATTAAATTAAGGTGTGGCAAGTGATGATGACAGCTGTGTTTTCCTCTGCTGAGCAAAACCGAGATGTTAACTATAAGCTTAAAGCTTATAAAGTATGAGCCGTGGTGGCCCAGTGGTTGGAATGCAGTATTGCAGGCTACTCCTGCTGTGCTGGCTGCTGGCTGCTGGTAGCAACAGCACTTACTTATATACCGCTTCACGGTGCTTTTACAGCCCTCTCTAAGCGGTTTACAGAGACAGCCTCTTGGCCCCCAACAATCTGGGTCCTCATTTTATCGACCTTGGAAGGCTGAGTCAACCTTGAGCCAGTTAGGATTGAACTGCTGGCAGTGGGCAGAGATTGCCTGCAATACTGCATTCTAACCACTGTGCACTATGAATGGATGGCTGGATGGATGGCTGGATGGATGGCTGGATGGATGGCTGGATGGATGGATGGAAGGAAGGAAGGAAGGAAGGAAGGAAGGAAGGAAGGAAGGAAGGAAGGAAGGAAGGAAGGGCAAGCAATAGCACTTAAATTTATATACCACTTCACAGTGCTTTTACAGCCCTAAGAGTCATCCTACTGTCCCCAACAATCTGGATCCTCATTTTATCCACCTGGTAAGGATGAAAGGCTGAGTCAACCTTAAGCCTGGTTAGATACGATCTGCCAAATTGTAGTCAGCCTGTAGTCAGCAGAAGTATCCAGCAGTACTGCACTCTAACCACTGCGACACCAGGGTAATTTGATCCCGATCAGCTTCATATTGACTCAGCCTTCCAAGGTCAATAAAATGAGGACCCAGATTGTTGGGGGTGATATGCTGATATCCTGAGTTCTGATGATACAAAAGTTAGAACATGGAATAATAAGGTTGAAGGGAACCTTGGAGGTCTGCTAGTCCATCCCACTACCAGAAATCCTATACTATTTCTGACAAATGGCTATTATAGGGCATGTCAAATTTTTCAACTTTCAAACATTAGATAAAGGTTCTCCATGCACATATGTGCTAGTCGTTCCCGACTCTAGAGGGTGGTACTCATCTCCATTTTAAAGCTGAAGAACCAGCACTGTCTGAAGACATCTCCGTGGTCATGTGGCCGGCATGACTAAATGCCAAAGGCGCATGGAACGCTGTTACCCTCCCACAAAAGGATGGTCCCTATTTTTCAACTTGCATTTTTATGTGCTTTCCAACTGCTAGGTTGGCAGAAGCTGGGACAAGTCACGGGAGCTCACTCCATTACATGGCGCTAGGGATTCAAACTGCCGAATTGCCGCCCTTCCAGATCGACAAAGCTCAGCGTCACTGAGCCACCGCGTCCCTATTTCCAAACATTAGGGGTGCTCAAAAGTTGTGACATGCCTTGGGGGAATGGTAAAGATGCTTGATAAGTAACTACATAAAAATCATATTTAAAAAAAAACCATTTTGTTTGTTTCATTTCCAGTCTCTTCTTGAAAATCTCCAGTGATGGAGCATCTACAACATCTGGACACAACCATTCCATTGATTAATGCTGTCAGGAAATGTCTTTGTAGTTCTAGGTTGGATCTCTCTTCCCCCTGTTACTCTAGTCCTGCCCTCAGGTCCTTTGGAGAATAGGTCGACCCCATCTTCTCTGTGATAGCCCCTCTCAAGTACTGGAAGATGGAAATCATGCCACCGCTAGTCCTTCTCTTCATTAGACTAGCCAGGGGTCTGCAAAGTCAGCTCTTTTAAGACTGGTGGACTTCAACTCCCAGAATTCCCCAGCCAGCTATGCTGGCTGGGCAATTCTGGGAGTTGAAGTCCGCCAGTCTTAAAAGAGCCGACTTTGCAGACCCCTGGACTAGACCTACTTATTGTCAGGGATGTGGTGGCTCAGGGGCTAAGATGCTGAGCTTGTCGATCAGAAAGGTTGAATTGAATTGAATTTTGAATTTATTGAATTTCTAAACCGCCCCCTCTCCCCGAAGGGACTCGGGGCGGTGTACAGGAAATTAAGAACATCTAAAACATAACAATATATACATATTTAAAACCAAATTAAATAGTTAATCCTGTACTAAAATTTTGTAAAAAACATTAAAACTATTTCCCATTAAAACCCGATTAAAACAATTTAAACTTCAGACTGGGGCGAGGAGCATGAATTAGGCCAGGCCGGCCTGATGGAAAAAATGGGTCTTTAATTTTTGGCAGAAGGAGCGGAGGTCCGTGATAGTTCTAATGTCGGGGGGAAGGTCGTTCCAAAGGGTTGGGCCCACCACAGAGAAAGCCCTTCCCCTGGGCGTCGCTCGCTGGCATTGCCTAGTGGACAGCACCCGGAGAAGTCCCTCTCTGTGGGAGTGAATCGGGCGAAGGAATGTATGGGGCAGGATACGATCCCGCAAATAACTAAGTCCTGTGCCATGGAGCGCTTTAAAAATGGTGATCAACACCTTGAAGCGCACCCGAAAGGTTGACAGTTTGGCAGTTCAAATCCCTAGCACCACAAAATGGAGTGAGCTCCCATGACTTGTCCCAGCTTCTGCCAACCTAGCAGTTCGAAAGCATGTAAAAATGCAAGTAGAAAAATAGGAACCAACTTTGGTGGAAAAGTAACAGTGTTGCATGCACCTTTGTCATTGAGTCATGCCATCCACATGACCATGGAGACGTCTTCAGGCAGCACTGGCTCTTTGGCTTTGAAACGGAGATCAGCACCACCCCCTACAGTCGGGAACGACTAGCATATACGTGCAAGGGGAACCTTTCCCTTTATCTTACTGTTACATGTTTTGAAGAGCGCCAATTTTACTGTAAGAAATTAAATGATGATAACAAGACAATAATACTTGCACTAGGATATTCAACAGGTTCCTTTTCTTGAATTGTTTCCTTACTGTATGTTTCAAGACCACAACGTTGGTGATAGGAAGAAGAATCCCAAAGGTAATGTAGGAAGAACTTCTTCCTCACAAGATTCATGTTGCTTGTGAATCAGCAGTTGACCTTACGATATCCCTGCTGTAATAAGTCTGAGTCCTTCCTTGTGAAATAGGCAATTATTCCTTCCAGTTAGTTGATGTTTGCCATTTAACAAGGAATCTCAAAAGAACTCTGTGTGTGTGTGTGTATACACACACATTCAAAGTAGACTGTGATGTTTCTCTGTGTCATGTATGTGTGAGTATGCGGGTATATGCATAATGGTTATCTTCTGAGAGCTGAATGCAATGAAATTTCATTTTAATGTATGCCGATTAGTGTATATTTAAAGTGATAATAAAGTTTATTCCATTCTATTCTTTCCTATTCTATTCTATTCCATTCCATTACCTACTCTACTCTACTCTACTCTACTCTACTCTACTCTACTCTACTCTACTCTACTCTATTCTATTCTATATTCATCCCAATTCTATTTCTATTTCTATTTCTATTTCTATTTCTATTTCTATTTCTATTTCTATTCCATTCCCTACCCTACCCTACTCTACTCTATTCTATTCTATATTCATTCTATTTCTATTTCTATTTCTATTTCTATTTCTATTTCTATTTCTATTTCTATTTCTATTTCTATTCCATTCCCTACCCTACCCTACTCTACTCTATTCTATTCTATATTCATTCTATTTCTATTTCTATTTCTATTTCTATTTCTATTTCTATTTCTATTTCTATTTCTATTTCTATTTCTATTTCTATTTCTATTTCTATTTCTATTTCTATTTCTATTTCTATTTCTATTTCTATTCCATTCCCTTCCCTACCCTACCCTACTCTACTCTATTCTATTCTATATTCATCCCAATTCTATTTCTATTTCTATTTCTATTCCATTCCCTACCCTACCCTACTCTACTCTACTCTATTCTATATTCATCCCAATTCTATTTCTATTTCTATTTCTATTTCTATTTCTATTTCTATTTCTATTTCTATTTCTATTTCTATTTCTATTCCATTCCCTACCCTACCCTACCCTACTCTACTCTATTCTATTCTATATTCATTCCATTTCTATTCTATTCTATTCCATTCCATTCCCACTCTCACTCTCCACTCTTTCTTAAGAAATATCCTTACAAAAACATGATCACTGTAGTCAGAACTCAGTATCTGGTAGCAGATACCCCACCCTCCTTTTGTAGAGAAGATTTTACACATTTGGCCTAGAATTAAAACTGAGGACTACTTACATAGAAAGAATTGAGCCATTTAAGGGATTGTGAATTCTAATGGTAGGTAGGTAGGTAGGTAAAAAATTGAGAGCTGATATGAATGGGAAGGGAAAGGGAGGGGAGAAGAGGGGGAGGCAGGGAAGGAGGAAGAAAGGAAGAAAGGAGGGAAGGAGGAAGGAAGGAAGGAAGGAAGGAAGGAAGGAAGGAAGGAAGGAAGGAAGGAAGGAAGGAAGGAAGGAAAGAAGGAAAGAAGGAAAGAAGGAAAAGGGGAAAGGAAGGAAGTCTGGATAATCATTATAAACCATGTTCCACCTGACCTAAGACATGGTTTGAAACCTCTTTGAGCTCTTTCACATCAACACAACAATCCGCTCCCACAGAGAGGGCTTCCTCAGGGTGCCGTCGGCCAGGCAATGCCGGCTGGCGACCCCTAGGGGGAGAGCCTTCTCTGTGGCAGCCCCTGCCCTCTGGAATGACCTGCCCCCTGACCTACGGATGACCACGGACCTGCGCCAGTCCCGTCGGGCCTTGAAGACCTATTTGTTTCGTACGGCCGGCCTGGTGTAGTTTTTAATATTGTTTTAGTAAGGGTTTTTAACAGGATTTTAGTCAGGCGAGCTATTTAATAGATTTTTAACTGTATTTTATGTTTTATATCATTACCTTTTATTAGTGCCTGTACACCGCCCTGAGTCCCGGAAGGGAGAAGGGGGGTATAAAAATTTAATAAATAATAAATAATAATAATAACACCTGCATCCATCTCAGCACCAACGCTTTGTCTCACCAACAGATTGATCACTCCATGAGAAAAGAAAGAGGAAGTTCTTTCACGTAACATATTTCACATAAATGGCTATTGGAGATTAGCTGAGATCACACACACACACAAATAAAAGCATTGCAGTCTTGGTTCCCTGTACAACAGATGATCTCATTGAAAAAAGGAGGAGAATCCCTTATTGCCATCACAAATGGAACCTGCTATTTACAGCCCTAACTGCTTATCGTTACATGCAAGGTCATACATAAAATAATACTACTACTTAAAACATGGGCTCTAAGGTTCTGAAGCTAACCCCTCTTGTTGAAGATCTGAAGTGTGTGTGTGTGTGTGTCTTAAAAATAACAAGCATTGTGTAAAGTCCATTTTGCAAATAGGTTTCCAGCTCAGCAGCGGGTCTGCTGCGTTGAAAGAACACTCTTGTTATAGTCAACAATCATTTGGCAGCATAGGTTATTTTAATGGACACATCACTTTAAACTAAGCCTCTGCCATCTGTTCTGCCCCCTAATTACAGATGCAAAAAGAACATAATTCACAATTGCATCATAAAAAAGTGAGATATAAGTGATTTAAATGCATGTGTATGTTCTTTATTCAATGCAGCATGCAGCTGTTACGTTGTTTTCATGTTACAGACACAAATCAGGAAGAAAATGACTCCCCTTTGATAGAGTGCATTCCCATGCATAAGCTATTTAGAAGAGGGCAAGAGAGGGGGCTCAGCTAGAAGGAAATGCAGATGGGGTTCTTGCCTATAGCAGATCGTTATTGATTTATTTGAAATAGAGAGACGTAGATAGCTAGATAAGTAGATAGATAACAAATAAATGATAAATTAATGACAGACAGACAGACAGACAGACAGACAGACAGACAGACAGACAGACAGACAGACAGGATGGGTGGATGGGTCCGTGGATGGATGAATGAATAGATGGATAGATAGAAAGACACACAGAGACGGACAGAGATTGGTGATGGATGGATGGATGGATGGATGAGAGAATTTGTTTTTTAAATAGGGAGACATAGATAGCTAGATAAGTAGATAGATAACAAATAAATGATAAATTGATGATAGATGGATAGATGGATGGATGGATGGATGGATAGATAGATAGATAGATAGATAGATAGATAGATAGATAGATAGATAGATAGATAGATAGATAGATAGATAGATAGATAGATAGATAGATAGATAGATAGGCAGGCAGGCAGGCAGGCAGGCAGGCAGGCAGGCAGGCAGGCAGGCAGGCAGGCAGGCAGGCAGGCAGGCAGGCAGGCAGGCAGGCAGGCAGGCAGGCAGGCAGGCAGGATGGGTGGATGGGTCCCTGGATGGATGAATGAATAGATGGATAGATAGAAAGACACACAGAGACAGACAGAGATTGGTGATGGATGGATGGATAGATTTATTTATTTATTTTATTTTATTACATTTATATCCTGCCCTTCTCCGCAAAGGACCCAGGGCGGCGCACAGGAAATTTAAAAAACATACAAAAATAGAACATAAATAATTTAAAATATATATTAAATCCCAAACCTGTGCTAAAACCAATTATTAATTAAAACCCAATTTAAAACTTTTCTACAGTCCTCATGGGAGGTTAGGCTAGGCCGGCTTGATGAAAAAAGTATGTCTTTAGACATTGGCGGAAGAGGCGGAGGTCGGTGATGGTCCGGAGTTCAGGGGGTAGGTCGTTCCAAAGGGCAGGGCCCGCCACAGAGAAGGCTCTTCCCCTGGGTGTCGCCAGTCGGCATTGTCCGGCCGACAGCACCCTGAGAAGGCCCTCTCTGTGGGAGCGTATCGGTCTAAGGGATGAGAGATATTTGTTTGAAATAGAGAGACATAGATAGCTAGATAAGTAGATAGATAATGGATGATAAATGGTAAATAGATGATAGCTAGACAGACGGGCAGAGAGATAGACAGACCACCAAATCAACCCACAACCTTATATAAAGCCCAGCCAACCTATGAGAGGAACTACAAAATATGTCAGTCTGGACAAAAGCACCAACTTGATGTATGAAACATATGGAAATGTATGGATGATCAAAGGCTTCGAAACTAAAACATATGAAGAACGGTTGGTCTAGTTTAGTGAAAAGAACGATTAGGTGTGACATGATAGCAATATTGTAGTTCTGTATTTGACGGGCTGCCTCAAAGAAGAGGGAGTCCAGCTATTCTCCAAAGCCGCCGAGGGAAGGACAAGAAGCAATGGGTGGAAACTAATCAAGGAGAGAAGCAACTTAGAACTAAGGAGAAATATCTGACAGTTGGAACAATTAACCAGTGGGACAGCTTGTCTTCAGACGTTGTGGGTGCTTCATCGCTGAAGGTTTTTAAGAAGAGACTAGACAGCCACTTGTCTGAAATGGTATAGAGTCTCCTGCTTGAGCAGGGGGCTGGACTAGAAGACCTCCAAGATCCCTTCCAGCTCTATTCTGATTGATTGATTTCTGACTGAAATATTCAGAGTGAATTGCATCCCTTTTTAGAAAAATCATGGCCACATTTCCAATGCTCGGAAACCACCTTTTGTAGCGTTTGCAGAGCATGACAAATCCCAGACATGCTTTGATTCTTTGTGCTTTAACTTGTGGTGCGACATCAGTTAATTGTGGTTTCTTTATTAAAATGTGGTTAGAAAAGGATCAGCGAGATTGCCATGCACACACAGCTGCCATTCATGTTGTGTAGAGCTAGCTTTTTTCTTTCTTTTTTGCTGTGGTGTGGTGGTAATCTTTTATTTTGTGCCAGATTCCAAAACGAATCTGAGATCAAGGAAGAGATTCTCCTTGGTTTCAATAGGAGAAAATCTTCAGGGTTAGAAAAAGTCAAACTTTCCAATTTTTATTTAGAAGAGTTAAACTCATGCCTTTATCAGCTGATCATTTTAGGGGGAAGAGGAGGAGGAGGAGGGGGTAGAGGGAGAAGGAAGAGGAGGAGGAGGAGGAGGAGGAAGAGGAGGAGGAGAGGGAGGGGAGGAGGAGGAGGAGAGGGAGGGGAGGAGGAGGAGGAGAGGGAGGGGAGGAGGAGGAGGAGAGGGAGGGGAGAAGGAGGAGGAGGAGAGGGAGGGGAGGAGGAGGAGGAGAGGGAGAAGAAGAGGGAGAGGGAGAAGGAGGAGAAGAAGAGGGAGGGGAGAGGAGAAGGAGGAGAGGGAGAAGAAGAAGAGGGAGAGGGAGAAGAAGGAGGAGGAGAGGGAGGGGAGGGGAGGAGGAGGGGGAGGAGGAGGAGATGGAGAAGATGGAGGGGGCGGAGCAGGGGGGAGTGGGAGAGGGAGAAGGAGAAGGAGGAGAAGAGGGAGGGGAGAAGGAGGAGATGGAGAAGAAGAAGAGGGAGAGAGAGGAGGGGGAGGGAGAGGGATGGGGAGAGGGAGGAGGAGGGGAAGGGGGAGGAGGAGGAGGAAAAGGAGGAGATGGAGAAGAAGAAGGTGGAGGGGGAGGGGGAAAAGGAGGAGGAGGGGGGAGAGAGAGAGACTAGATAGCTTATATGTCATCAAGACTGCTATAGAAGATACTATTTCACTGACATAATAGCCTCCTTTTTTGCTTGGAGGAACATAAATAAGCACCCTTTTAAGTCAACCAACCTGTTCTACTGCTCATCAGGTATAGAAATGGCAGATGTTAGTCAACAAGTCAATGGAACAACGTAAAACAAAGTGAAATGCCTTTAGCTCTCAAGCCATTGTTTGTAGATGCTCTTTTTTGGTCTCTTCTTAATTAGGCTGGAAAATACGGTAATTTCCCCACTCTCCAAACAAATCAGGAACAAAACGACATCCATAAACCTGCAGCGAGAACTACTCAGACATGTCCCTGAAGTTACCTAAGATCAGGTTCAACTTGAGGGTTCAACCTCTATCTTATAGCCTAGTCCACTAAAGAAATAAGGGACTATGACCTATTTTTATCCTTTTATTAAGCATTTACTTATAATCTGCTTCCCTTGCTTGCATTTCACATCTTCTCCTGGCCTGTGCTGTTAATGAATGGATGCTACCATTGAGCTAGAAAAGGAAAATGTGACCTCGTTACAGACTTTCTAGGTCTGGAGCTCCCCTTGTAGTTTCGTTACTTTTAAATAGTGTTGAATTGGAAAAAAAAACTGTGCTGTATTTTAACCCCAAAAGATCTTATTCAATTGGATGGAAGGATGGATGGATGGATGGATGGATGGATGGATGGATGGAGAGAGAGAGCCAGGGAGGGAGGGAGGAATGGATGATGTGTCATCCTCATAAGCATCAGATCCATGTCACTTTTAAGTGACCATACAAATAGACAATTTTCAAGATGAACTGACTTTTAAGTCCCAATGATCCATTACTACTACTACTACTACTACTACTACTACTACTACTACTACTACTACTACTTCTTCTTCTTCTTCTTCTTCTTCTTCTTCTTCTTCTTCTTCCTCCTCCTCCTTCTCCTCCTCCTCTTCTTGTCCTCTTCCTCCTCTCCCTCTTCTCCTCCTCCTCATCTCCTCTTCCCCCTCCTCTCCCTCTTCTTCTTCTCCTCTTCCTCTGTCTATGTCTCCTTCTCTCCTTCTCCTTCTTCTCCCCCAGCATTGGTATTCATGCCAGGAGAGAACAAATGTTACCATGAGAGGCAAACAGTGGGGCAAAGGGATGTCAGGGAAAACCAAGCCGAGTGACTGCATTAAAATCAACACTATTTATTTATACCTCTGGTTTAGGAGGATGACAAAAGGCCACAATGGCAAAGCCCAGCCCAGTTTGGACCCGTTAATGGGGAGAGGGCAGAGACAGCTACGTTCAAATGTCAGACCTTTTGTAGCTGCTACTACTTTATGAGCCTGATGTCAAGCAGCTTACTCAATGAAGCTTTTGTCTTAGGTGTATTGGCTAGGGCAGTGGAAAAGCCACCCTGCCTTATATCCCAGCTCATCCATCTTCAGCTCACCCGGCATCTCCATTTTTGTCCACCTCCCCCTCGCAGGGCGAGCAAGGATGCCTTCATCCTAGGTTAATGTGCTGGAAAATTGCTCTGCATGTTTATGAGAGGTCCTTTCCCAATGAAAGGGAAAGAGTGGTAGGCCAGCACAGAGAGAGATCTGCCAAGTCCCTTTACGTGACTTAGAATAGAGGGGAAGGGTTTTGGGGTTAAGAAGAGGGGCATCGCTTAGTCGTGGGTTTCCCCCACGGAACTTGTAGGGCAGGCCTAGGTTTGTGAGTTTTGACCCTGATCAAGAGCATTTCAATAGACTTGCAAGGTTCTCATTGTAAGCCCTGGAAGAAGTCTCCTTCCTCAAGGGATCAGAAAGGGGAGAGGTTGTGCCCAGCATTTTCTAACTGTTGATCCAAGTTTCTAACTGGAAGCAATTGCCAACTCACCATATTGTTAAGATCCTTTCTTATATTTTCCAAGTACAGTGGAGATTCTCAATTATCCAGGTCATGGTTGTCCCAAAGATGCTTTGGGCTGGACTTCCAACTGGTCTCCCAACTGGACTTCCTTGTTATTTTTCCGCTTTGAAAACAGGTCCTCTTCTCATCTCATTCTTCTTCTCCTGCTCTCAGATGCTTTGGAGAACAGGTCATCCACATCTTCTCAATGATAATTCCCCCCCTCCCAAGTATTGGAAGACTGCTTTCCTATCACCCCTAATCTTTGTCTTTATTATTACTAGATAATAATAAAAATAACATTTCCTTCTTCTGTAGGAGTCATCTCATGACAAACTAGAATAAAAAAAGAGGAGCAAGTGGCGGCATGTATACCATTAATTGAGACACAAGACATTATTGGAACTATTTCTGGTCCCTTATGAGTTACGTAAGCCTGATTCCCTTTGAGAACGGTGAGTTGGTGGTTGTTTCAAGTTAGAGACTTAGATCAACAGTTAGGAAATGTTGGGCACAACCTTTCTTCTTTCTGATTACTTGAGGAAGGATACTTCTTCCAGGAGTTACAATGAGAACCTTGCAAGTTTGTTGAAATGCTCTTGATCAGGGTCAAAACTAATAAAAATAACATTTCCTTCTTCTTTAGGGGTCATCTCATGACCAACTAGAGTAGAAGGAGGAGCAAGTGATGGCATGTATGCCATTAAGCGAGACACACGACATTATTGGAACTAGCTCTGGACCCTTATGAGTTACTTAAGCATGATTCCCTTTGAGGTTAATGAGCATAAAGAAAATCATTTGGGCATCCCATCAGCTTCGCATGTTTTCAGACCATATCTATTTTTTTTTTTAATTTATACCCCGCTTTTCTCCTTGTTAGGACCCAGGACGGCACACAGGCATTATTAAAAACCATAGCAAAAGACAATATACATTATTAATAACATATTATATTAAATATCTGTAGGAATGTCCTTTCCTTGTGGCCCTTTTGGGCTCAGTTATTTCAACTGGGATGGCCTTTAATGGCTTCGACAGGGTCCAAATACTCTGTGGCAAAGATTGGGGGGGTATAAACACAGTCTTCCAATACTTGGAGGACTATCACTGAGAAGATGTGGACAACCTGATCTTCAAAGAGAGCAGGAGAAGAAGAATGAAATGAGAAGAGGACCTGTTTTCAAAGTGGGGAAAAAAACAAAGAAGTCCAGTCCAAAGGATCTTTGGGACAACCATGACCTGGATGACTGATAATCTCCATGGACATTTAGCGTAGCAATTTGTCCACTGTACTTGGAAAATAGGACAAAGGATCTTAACAGAACTGTGAGTTGGTGGTTGTTTCAAGTCAGCAACTTAGACCAACAGGAAATGATCAGAGCAACTAGAGGAGAGCAAAGAGCAAGTGATGGCATGTGGGCCATTATGTGAGACCCATAGCATTATTGGAATTAGTTCTCGACCCTTGTGAGTTACTTAAGTATGGTTCTCCCTTTGAGGTTAACGAGCATAAAGAAAATCATTTGGGCATCCCATCAGCTTCACAAGTTTTCAGACCATGTCTGTAGGAATGTCCTTTCCTTGTGGCCCTTTTGGGCTCAGCCATTTCAACTGGGATGGCCTTTTAATGGCTTTCACAGGGTCCAAATACTCGGTGCCAAAACTAAATTGGGTGATACCTACACCCCAGTGGTGGGTTTCAAATTTTTTTAGAACCTACTCTCTAGGTGTGGCCTATTTTGTGGGCGTGGCTTGGCAGTCATGTGACAGGGTCGGAGTGGCCAACTTGTAAAATGTGGTGAAACTCATTTAACAACGCTCTTGCTTAGCATCCAAAATTTTGGGCTCAATTGTGATGATAAATTCCTTCTTTCTTTTTCTTTCTTTCTTTCTTTCTTTCTTTCTTTCTTTCTTTCTTTCTTTCTTTCTTTCTTTCTTTCTTTCTTTCTTTTCCTTCCTTCCTTCCCTTCCCTTCCTTCCTTCCCTTCCCTTCCCTTCCTTTCCTTTCCTTCCTTCCTTTCTTACTTTCTGCCTTCCTTTCCTTCCCATTGGGTTACTGGCAGCGGCAGGCCAGACTTACTTCTTCTGCTTGGCCGGCCTAGGGTAATTCAAATTGTTTAAATTGTTTTAGGGGTTTGTAGGGATAGTTTTAGTTTTATAGGGGTTTTAGCGCAGGGCCAGTTTAATTTGTTTTTAATCTTTGTACTCTGTCTTGTTTTAATTGTATTATTAATTCCCTGTGCCCCGCCTCGAGTCCCTTCGGGGAGAGAGAGCGGGTTATAAATTAAAATTATTATTATTATTATTATTATTATTACTTCTGGGTCCGCCGGTGGAACCTCTTCTCACCGGCTCTCTAAATTTCACCATCCGGCTCTTGGGAGTAGGTGCGAGCCTGCAGAAACCCACCACTGCTACACTCACACCGAAACAAACTATTGATCCCACCAAAGTCAGCCCAGCCCAGGGCAACCAAGTTTTAAACCCTTATTTCTTTTTTTTTTAAGGTTAATATGAACATCAAATCTCTCTCCCACCCCCTCCTTTCCTTTGCTGGCTGGGGTCAGCCACATTTAGTCCCGGGGGACCCTTAACAAGCAGATGTTACTGTAACATGCCTAAAGAATCAAGCATAAATATGACCTCTGACCCCCCTTGTCAGCTGATCCACTGAGAGTCTTAGAAATATACTCTTAACTTTTTAGAATTCCCCACTTTTCCCACCATCCCCCTTCATTCTTTCGGCTGGCTCTCCCTTCTGTTTCCAAGATCTGTAGCCAGCAGTGGCGCTGCCAGCGTTGCGCTAAGTCTGACCCCTGTCTTCACAGGGGTCAAAGGCCTTCAACCCAAGGGCAGGGCCTTTTTTCTCGCTAAAGGCTAGCTGATGAATCATTCCTGACTTGAAGGGAGGAGTTTCGTCTCACCAAAGGCTTTCAAACAACAGCGGCCTATATATCAGCATTTTACACTGTCCCGACACTTCCAAACTCACTTTCCATTCTGGGAAAGGACACAACAAAAGAGTGTGTGAAGGGTTGCAACAGATAGGTGGGGAGGGGTAGAGTGGAGAAATGGCAGGGGGAGGGGGGAGGAGGTTGTTGAAAAGTCCTTGTTGACCAGAGCAAGAGAGGGGGCTTAATGTCCAGTTTCCAAGCAGTTAAAAAAGAACGTGAAAGAAAAATGTGCCCGTCAAGGAATGCAGCAGGAAGAAATTAGATCTTCAGATGGACTGTGGAGGAGTCGACTTTCCAACTTTTTCCTAATGAAAAAAAGAAGGAAATGTGAGCAACTTCTTGGATTTCACTGCCTGAATTTCTGTCTTTTTTTTTAAAATAGTGAGCACTGCCTGTTGAAAAATATACTTAACAAACACGCATCCCTTATGAGACCATCAAATTGATGGACACTGATCTAGAAATGGCCAGCGAAGTCTCTAGGAAAGTCACCATCAGTGAAATAGTGATATTTGTGCGAAAGTAGGCCAAAAAAGCTAACCTTGGTTGCATAAACAGAGGGAAAGAGTCAAGATAATGTGAAGTATTAGAACCACTATATAAAGCCTTAATAAGGCCACACTTGGAATACTGCATCCAGTTTTGGTCGCCACCTTATTTTTAAAAAATGTTGAGACTCTGAAAAAAAAGTGCAAAGAAGAGAAACAAAGACGATTAAAGGCCTGGAGACTAAAACATATGAAAAATGGTTGCAGGAATTGGCGACCAACTTAAAGATTAACAGAATTGGAAGGGATCTTATAGGTCATCTAGTCCAACTTCCCGCCTCCCGCTCAAGCAGGAGACCCTTCACCATTTCTGATAATTAGCAATCCAATCTCTTCTTGGAAGTCTCAAGTGATGAAGCCACCACAACTTCTGAAGCTTAAAGTCTGTAGACTTCATAGTTATATTCAGGTTATTTTCTTGGCAAGAGTATAGCAGTGGTTTTCCATTGCTTTCTCCTGGAAACATTTTCAGTAATTAAGATGTATTACATTAAAAATGATAACACCATAAAAGTGACAGCTCCAATAAAAAGTTGATTAGCAGCAATATATTAAAAAAGAACCTATTAATTGATTAAAATGTTTCTGAGCAAAGAATTGTAGGAATAGGGAAATAAAATCCTGGATTTATGACTGTCAGACTTCTCTTTTCATTCTTTAAATATCAATAGGTAAAGGTTCCCCTGTCATATATGCTTTAGTTGTTCCTGACTCTAGGGGGCGGTGCTCATCTCTGTTTCAAAGCCAAAGAGCCAGCACTGTCCAAAGACATCTCCACGGTCATGTGGCCGGCATGACTAAACACCGAAGGCGCACAGAACGCTGTTCCCTTCCCACCAAAGGTGGTTCCTATTTTTCTACTTGCATTTTTACATACTTTCAAACTGCTAGGTTGGCAGAAGCTGGGACAAGTCATGGGAGCTCACTCTGTTATGCGGTGCTAGGGATTCGAACCACCAAACTGCTGACCAGAAAGGTCTGTCTCAGCCACCAAGCCACCACATCCCTTAAATATCAACATATAAACTTAAAATTTAGCTCTCATTCCCAATTTGCACTTTTCTGAACTTTGCAATATAGTTGGACATTTTTTAAAAAAAAATGCAAAAACTAGTGAAAATTATAGACAAAGGTATATATTAGGATAGGAAAGCTACTTGCAGAACTGTATAATTGAAAACTACAATGTATATATTTGGAGAAATGTAAATAAACACAGACACATATTTTAACTACATAATAATTCTCCAGTTCAATGAACCGTACTTGACGCATTCACCAAACTTTAAATATTTGCAAAAATCATTTTGCCAAGTTGATTCATCCACCTCCAGAGGAAGCTGATCCACCTTCTCTAGCATGCTGGAATTGAAAGGACAAGTAAATTCCATCTTTCAACCTTTCGTTAATTCTGCAGGCATCGACATCAAGCAGTTTTAAAAGAGGTCACTTTTTTTTAGGCTTTCCTCCATCTGTGGTATATTTCCTTTCTTTTGGGGTATCAAGAAGTGTTTACAGCAGCCCTGCGTATGGCTTGCAACAAGTACGTATGCACATATGCACATAATGTGCAGCTTAGCTCCCGTGCCAAAAAAGTAATCAATTGATGTACTTGTGTGTTTGTGTGTGCCTGTGTTGTGTTTTAGAAAAGTCAGCCTCTCTCTATTAAGGACAAAGCTCTGTTATACGCTGGATTCCATCACTTTAATTAAAGAGCTGCCGATGACATACAACACGACAAATCCTGTAATAACCCAAATGCAATATTATGCTAAATATTAAACACATACACAAGAGGAACGCACTACCCTGCAGTAATTTATTAGTACTGTGTGATAGGAATGATCTGGTGCAGATTTGCTCCAAGAAGCGGGGGGGGGGGGGACCACAACACAAAATTAATTAGCATCTTCTGAGCTCTCCCTGAATCAATGAGGCTAATTCATTCACAGCTCCTAAAATGAAAATTACACAGGCGTCCCTTGGGATATTTTGAGGGGTGGGCTGCTGGGAGTTTGCACAGGTTCAGGGGATCCTCTAACTAGGACTCTGCCCAGTTCGGCAAACCCCAAAATGCCACCCCTGGCTGGCCACGCCCATCCCATCCTTCCCAACCCTGCCATGCCCTTCCCAGGAGTGGCTCATTCACCATGGGGCGGCGGGGGGGGGGGGGGGAAATGGGCCTACTAGAGATTCCAGAAGTCCGAAAACAGGCGTGTTTTCGGCCTCCGGAGGGCCTCCAGAGCCCGGGGGAAGCAGTTTTCACCCTCCCAGAGGCTCGAGGAAAGCCTCCAGAGCCCGGGGAGGGTGAAAAATGCCTCCCCACCCGCCAGGGTGCAGGCGGCTGACTAGGCCACACCCACCATGGCCACGCCCACCCAGCAACAGGGCAGCAAATTTGTTGCTGCAATTTTTGAAGCCCACCTGCTAGATATTTTCTATCCCACAGAGTAATAATAGCATAGCATTTAATATCATTGTAGAAAATAAATACAACACAATTGGTTGAATAAAGCTACCCAAGCAGATCAGAATAGGTCAAAATTTGGGGTGGGTGGAGATGCTAAGAAAAGAAAGAGAGAGTTACAAAAAGGAGTTGGATCCAGCGTGTAGACCAGTGGTAGTCAACCTGGTCCCTACCGCCCACTAGTGGAAGTTCCAGCTTTTATGGTGGGCGGGAGGGGTTTTGTCCGATACTGAAGCACTTTCCTTTTTTTAATTTAATTGACTCCCTACTTTATAAATCACCCTTACTGTGGAACCAGTGGGCGATTGGAAAATTTTACTACTAACAGAGATACAAACGTGGGCAGTAGGTATATAAAGGTTGACTACCCCTGGTGTAGACAAATCCTCAAAAATCCTTTGGTCCATTACGATGAGAGATGCAAGTAGATACTAACTCCTCAGACTGCTGTCTCCTACCTTCTAAATCTTCCCGCTGACCCTAAATTGTAACTCAACTTGTTTTTATTTAGTACTTTTCTAAATAATAGAATGTTTAGAATTTTTAATGACATTACATAAACATCACTGCCTTGAAATCGGCATAGAAATAATACAGTGGATCAAGACGAATCACATTACAATTAAAGGAAGAATAAAAGAAAGAAGTGGGCATTTTGTTACTTTCTAGGGCTGCCATAGTAGCCATCTTCTAAACATCCTTCTCCCACCCCCCAGCCCCGGACATTATCATCTAGAAAATAAGCTCAACTTTCTAAAAGTTTCTTTCTTTGCCCACCAAATATTTCTTACGTCAAAGAATTAATCATAGTGAGAAAAATGTAGCCAAGCCAGAAGCACCTTCATTGTGACTTTGTTGCTGTTAGTTGTGAAGTCATGTCCAACCCATTGTGACCCCATGGACAACGTTCCTCCAGGCCTTCCTGTCCTCTACCATCCCCTGGAGTCCATTTAAGCTCATGCTGACTATTTTGGTGACTCCATCCAGCCACCTCTTTCTCTGTTGTCCCTTTCTTCTTTTGCCCTCCATCGTTCCCAGCACAAGGCTCTTCTCCAGAGAGTCCTCAAAGTATTTGAGTTTCATCTTCAGGATTTGGCCTTCTAAGAAGCAGTCAGGGTTGATCTCCTCTAGGACTAACCAGTTTGATTGCCTTGCAGTCCAAGGGACTCACTGGAGTCTTCTCCAGCACCAGAATTCAAAGGCCTCATTGTGAATGAGGATGCAAAATAATAGAGTTGGAAGGGACCGTGGATATTTTCAAGTCTAGTGCAACCCCCTGCTCAAACAGAAGACCCTATACCTTTTCAGACAAATGACTGTCTAGTCTCTTCTTAAAAGCCTCCAGTGATGGATCACCCATGATTTCTAAAGGCAAGCTTTTCCACTGGTTCATTGTCCTCACTGTTAGAAGACTTCTCCTTAATTCTGGATTGCTTCCCTACTTGATTAGTTTCCTTCCATTGTTTCTTACCTTGCCTTTCTGCTTTGACAAATAGGTTGGCCTTTTCCTCTTGTGGCAGCCCCTCAAATGTTGGAAGACTGCTATCATGTCCCTCTTGGTCCTTCTCTTCACTAGACTAGCCAGGCCCAGTTCCTGCAACCGTTCTTCATATGTTTTAGCCTCCAGGACCTTAATCATCTTATTTGCTCTTCTCTGCACTCTTTCTAGAGTCTCCACATATTTTTTTTAAATAATGTGGTGTATTTTTATAATATTTATGTTTATTAAATTTATATCCCACACTTATCTCCAGTAGGACCCAGGGCGGTGCACAGGCATTTAAAAACACAATATACAGTACAAAATATACAAACATCCTAAAACCTTATTAAATTTAATACTCCTGCGCTAAAAATATAGTTTAAAAACTCTCTAATTAAAAATTTGTATAACTAACCCTCAATCGTTTATCGGGTGGATTTACCCTAAGCCGGCTTGCTGAAACAGGTGCGTTTTTAAACGCTGGTGGAATAGGCGGAGGTCCGAGGTGGTACGGAGATCGGGAGGTAGGCCGTTCCAAAGGGCGGGGTCCGCCACAGAGAAGGCCCTTCCCCTGGGCATCGCCAACCGGCATTGCCCGGCCGATGGCACCCTGAGAAGGCCCTCTCTGTGGGAGCAGATCAGACGAAGGGATGTATGGGGCAGGAGACGGTCTCACATATAACTAGGCCCCGAGCCATGGAGCGCTTTAAAGATGGTGATCAACACCTTGAAGCGCACCCGGAAGGCCACAGGCAGCCAGTGCAGCTCATGCAGGGCAGGTGTTATATGGGAACACCGTGAGGTTCCCATAATCATCCGCGCGGCCGCGTTCTGAACTAGCTGTAACCTTCGGGTGCACCTCAAGGGGAGCCCTTGTGACATAAAGTTATAAAAGTTATAACCCTTGTGACATAAAGTTATATTACAATTTAAAATTATAATACAATTTTAAAGTCGCCGGTCTTGCCTTCTAGTGCCAGAACTGGTAAGACAAGAAAAGGGCGAATAGAATAGACAATAGGAACAGAAGTTAGGAAAAAGGAGATAGGAAAAGAGAAAATGAATGTGAAGAGAATTTGATGTGTTATGTACTACATTGTAATTGTATTAATGTATAGTTATGTATGTTATTCATAGTGTTGTGATGAATATTATAACAAATATGTGGATTTTGATGGTTTAATTTTAATTATTTTTAGCACGGGTAATACTGTTTAATTCTATTTTAAAGTATGTATTTTGTATTTATTGTATATTGTTTTTAGCTTTTCCTGTGCACCGCCCCGGGTCCCTGTGGGGAGAGGGTGCGGTTAATAAATTTGAATTTGAATTTGAATTTGAATTAACACCCAGATTCCACACTGTTTGGTGGAAATGGAAAGCAATGTAAATAAAATAAATAAATCAGGAAAGAAAGGAAAGAAAATGCCCATTTTTGGTTGACTAGTCAACCGTTAGAACTTTTGTTGACTAAGTTCTTAAGAACATTGGTGTTCTTTGGGAGTGCTATGGAGACCTCCTATTGCCAAGTGGGCAGATGATCTTTCTCTTGGACCCATCTCCAAAGAAGCTTCAAAAAATGCATAGAATTTGCCAATGTCTACATTTTGTCTTTCTCCACTGGGTCCTCTCTGGGGAAACTCGCAATGAGCAATGGAACCTGAAGGCCAGAGAGTGGATTACACCCATTGCATTGAGTTCACGGGAGCTCACACATATTTTTGCACCATGACAACCGTTGCTAATTCATGCATTTTTCCCTCCTTTCATTTCCATACAAAAGGCCTATCTTTAAACAGTTGGGTTACATTAATAAACCCAAGGTAGAAAGGAGGGAAAGCTTGCAAGCTACTCCTCTCTCTCTCTGTCTCTCTCTCTGTCTCTCTGTCTCTCTCTCTCTCTTTCTCTGTCTTTGTCTCTGTCTCTCTGACTCTCTCTGTTTCTCTCTGCCTCTGCCTCTGTCCATGTCTCTGTCTCTGTCTCTGTCTCTGCCTCTATCCATGACTCTCTGTCTGTCTCTCTCTCTCTCTGCCTCTGTCCATGTCTCTCTGTGTCTCCATCCAAGTCTGTCTCTCTCTCTGTCTCTCTGTCTCTCTCTCTGTCTCTGTCTCTCTCTCTCTTTCTCTGTCTTTGTCTCTCTGTCTTTGACTCTCTCTGTTTCTCTCTGCCTCTGTCCCTGTCTCTGTCTGTCTCTCTCTCTCTCTGCCTCTGTCCATGTCTCTCTGTGTCTCCACCCATGTCTGTCTCTCTCTCTGTCTCTCTCTCTCCCTCCCTCCCTCCCTCGTTCACATTTCTAAAGTTGGTTGGCACAATGCTAAGCAAACACAGCAATGGGTCAAGGGTGAAGGGCTAGAAACCTGCCAGGTGAAAGGTTGAGCGACATGAAAGGAGAAGACCACAATTGTTTTAAGAAAGAGCTTTAGCAGGTTGGGGGGTGTTTTAAGTTTTGGCAAACAGCCAGGGCCAACTGTATTTGAGAAGGTCACACAACTGGCCTTAACATTTTAGCTGCTGTCTTTTTCCTCACACTTGGGTTTAATGATATTAGAGACCCTTATTGCCCTGCAAAGAAAAAGAAAACCACCCCAATGTCTATGAAAATTAACCTTCCTTGCCAAGAGACACTGTGCAGGGTATTTTCACTGTTGGTGTGCATATAGGCTTAGATTTGTGCTGGGTTCTTAGTGCTTAGAGCACTGACCTTCAGAGGCACCCGGGTCCCTTGGAAGCTAAAGGAGGACTCATTTTCAAGCTTGCAATGTTCAATTTGGGAAGGGCGTCCAAAGAAGTGGTAGATCTTTTAACTTTCCATTCAAAAAGATGCAGTATGGCTCTTTGCTGTGTCATCCTTGGGTTTATATTCTTAGTCTGTGTGAGACAATGCTGTTGAAGTAACTCGGTCATCTCCAACAGAAGGAGGAAGGAGGAGACAAAGAAGGAAGAGGAGAAGGAGAAGGAGGGAAGAGGAAGAAGGAATATAAAGGAAGAGGAGGAGGAGGAGGAGGAGGAGGAGGAGGAGAAGGAAGGAAGGAAGGAAGGAAGGGGAAGGGGAAGGAGAAGGAGGGAAGAGGAAGAAGGAGAAGGAATATAAAGGAGGAGGAGGAGGAGGAGGAGGAGGAAGGAAGGAAGGAAGGAAGGAAGGAAGGGAAGGAGGGAAGAGGAAGAAGGAGGAGGAATATAAAGGAGGAGGAGGAGGAGGAGGAGGAGGAGGAGGAGGAGGAGGAGGAGGAGGAGGACTATTCTGTTAGTCTATTTTTCTTTGAAAGTGAATCTGGCTTCCCCCGTTTCCTTATCGGAAGCCAGATGGGAAGGTTGCAGATATTGATGACATGAGCACATAACAATGCAACTATCATAAATATATTCCAGTTGTCAACCACCCGAGTTTTTATCATGTGACCATGGGGATGCTGCATTGGTCATAAATGCAAAAAGGTCACTAAATGAATGGTTGCAAGCCAAGGACTTCCTATAGTCACGGGCTGGAATTTGGAGTTAAACAGAGAAATTCTCCACACTTTTCTGAAATAACAGAAGCTTCATAGGCTGCATCTAGCTTTTGACGGATCTGGATTAGACACTTACTGGAGCTATCCCGACATAATCCAACCACTGAAAACATCCTGGACTCTGATGGTTTTCTTGAACCTTCAACAGAGACCCCATATCAGTGGTGGGATTCAGCAGATTCTGACCAGTTCTGGAGAACCGGCAGCGGAAATTTTGAGTAGTTAGAGAACCAGTAAATACCACCTCCAACTGGCCCTGCCCCCATCTATTCTCTGCCTTCCGAGTGTCAGCTGATTGGGAGGAAATGGAGATTTTACAGTATCCTTCCCCTGGAGTGAGGAGAGAATGGAGACTTTGCAGTATCCTTCCCCTGGAGTGGGAAGGGATTGGGGATTTTGCAGTATCCTTTTCCTGGAGTGAGGAGAGAATGGAGACTTTGCAGTATCCTTCCCCTGGAGTGGGGAGGGAATGGGGATTTTGCAGTATCCTTCCCCTGGAGTGGGGAGGGAATGGAGACTTTGCAGTATCCTTCCCCTGGAGTGGGGAGGGAATGGAGACTTTGCAGTATCCTTCCCCTGGAGTGGGGAGGGAATGGGGATTTTGCAGTATCCTTTTCCTGGAGTGAGGAGAGAATGGAGACTTTGCAGTATCCTTCCCCTGGAGTGGGGAGGGAATGGAGACTTTGCAGTATCCTTCCCCTGGAGTGAGGAGAGAATGGAGACTTTGCAATATCCTTCCCCTGGAGTGGGGAGGGAATGGAGACTTTGCAGTATCCTTCCCCTGGAGTGGGGAGGGAATGGGGATTTTGCAGTATCCTTTTCCTGGAGTGAGGAGAGAATGGAGACTTTGCAGTATCCTTCCCCTGGAGTGGGGAGGGAATGGAGACTTTGCAGTATCCTTCCCCTGGAGTGAGGAGAGAATGGAGACTTTGCAGTATCCTTCCCCTGGAGTGGGGAGGGAATGGTGACTTTGCAGTATCCTTCCCCTGGAGTGGGGAGGGAATGGGGATTTTGCAGTATCCTTTTCCTGGAGTGGGGAGGGAATGGGGATTTTGCAGTATCCTTCCCCTGGAGTGGGGAGGGAATGGAGACTTTGCAGTATCCTTCCCCTGGAGTGGGGAGGGAATGGAGACTTTGCAGTATCCTTCCCCTGGAGTGGGGAGGGAATGGTGACTTTGCAGTATCCTTCCCCTGGAGTGAGGAGAGAATGGAGACTTTGCAGTATCCTTCCCCTGGAGTGGGGAGGGAATGGAGACTTTGCAGTATCCTTCCCCTGGAGTGGGGAGGGAATGGGGATTTTGCAGTATCCTTCCCCTGGAGTGAGGAGAGAATGGAGATTTTACAGTATCCTTCCCCTGCCCACCAAGCCACACCACACCCACCAAGCCACGGCCACAGAGCCAATAGTAAAAAAAAATGTATCCCACCACTGCCCCATATCAAGCTCCCCTTTCCTCCCTTCCAGGGTCCATTCCTGCTTCTTTCTCTCCGATGTGCAAATTCAGTGGTGCCAAGCAATCACTTTGCTGAGTGGCATCCCAGGCTCTCAAAATGACTTTCCCCTCCCCAAATGCCTTCACTTCCCCCACCACTCTAATTATAAGTAATTACCTGTTCTTTTTTTCCTTTAAGGATCAAGCCTCAACTCCCAGCCTACCTCGGGGGAATAAATATGCATTGCACTTTGATGAAATGTTCACATAATGCAGGTCAGGTGGTTAATGAAGCCATAAAGTATAATATGTCCGCGACACTAAACATCACCCCATTCATCTGGCCTCGGCCGCGTTTAAGAGAGCAAGTGATGTTTATTGGCAGTAGACACCCACTTTGCCTTAAGGAGCACCATTCAAGAGCCAGCTTTTTGTAAATAAACATATAACCTTTGCAATGGTAATTTAAGACTGCACAGTAAAAGAGCCATCGTGAGGATATTGAGAGGGAAAAAGGAGATAAACCTCCTAGTGAATAAAAGCTCAGAGCTTCAGGCAAAGGTGTTTATTAAGTTGCAAGCTGTTTCTCCATCTTATTCCATCCACTGCTTTAGTTATTCATTTATTTTTTACTAGCCGTTCCCGGCCATTCATTGCTATGGCCCAGTCTGGTTAAATGGCCAACCAATCTGTGTGTAGATCTACACCTGCACACACAAACATGTACCCCAATCTACCTACCTACTCCCTCTCTCCCGCTACCTACCTACCTACTGTATTTCTCCCTCTCTCTATCCCTCTACCTACCTACCTACCTATCTACCTACCTACCTACCTACCTACCTACTGTATTTCTCCCTCTCTCTCTCCCTCTACCTACCTACCTACCTACTATATTTCTCCTTGAATCTTATGGACAGAGTATTTTATGTCATAAAGTATGACATGATACCTGTGGCCCACTACTCTCTCTGTATTCATCTACCTACCTTTTTTGCAATATTTACATTTCCGTTCCGTGTACCTGGCACAGAAAATTTGGGAACGATCGGTGCAGTACTTTCGGAGATTAGCGGTTTTGAACAAACTCTTGTTACATTTTTATTTATATAGATTTCTTTGTTTTGTCAAGCATGTATACGATAACAGGTATAAGTATAAACATGATAGTGAATTTGCAGTATCCTTCCCCTGGAGTGGGATGGGAATGGGGATTTTGCAGTATCCCTCCCCTGGAGTGAGGAGAGAATGGAGATTTTGCAGTATCCTTCCCCTGGAGTGGGGAGGGAATGGGGATTTTGCATTATCCTTCCCCTGGAGTGGGGAGAGAATGGAGATTTTGCAGTATCCTTCCCCTGGAGTGGGGAGGGAATGGGGATTTTGCAGTATCCTTCCTCTGGAGTGGGGAGGGGATGGGGATTTTGCAGTATCCTTCCCCTGGAGTGGGGAGGGAATGGGGATTTTGCAGTATCCTTCCCCTGGAGTGGGGAGGGAATGGGGATTTTGCAGTATCCTTCCCCTGGAGTGGGGAGGGAATGGAGACTTTGCAGTATCCTTCCCCTGGAGTGGGGAGGGAATGGGGATTTTGCAGTATCCTTCCCCTGGAGTGGGGAGGGAATGGGGATTTTGCAGTATCCTTCCTCTGGAGTGGGGAGGGGATGGGGATTTTGCAGTATCCTTCCCCTGGAGTGGGGAGGGAATGGAGATTTTGCAGTATCCTTCCCCTGCCATGCCACCAAGCCACGCCCACAGAACTGGTAGTAAAAAAAATTGGATTTCATCACTGGTCTGCTTGAGCAGAAGGCTGGACTAGAAGACCTCCAAGTGCCCTTCCTGCTTTATTCTATTCTAAATTGCATTCTCAGACCAGAATCATGACTTCAAAGGATATATGAAGTGATATCCCATAATAAAACAGAAACAGAAGATATTTAATTTTTTTTCTTCTCTTTACAATAAATTCAGAAGTAGAGAACAATATACTCTATTTCCATTTATTCATGATTCTTTCAGCTGGCAAAAAAAACAACAGTTTCTGGTCATAATTACCCTCAACAGATGAGGGAATGCAGTGTTTGTGTGTACGTGTGGGTTTATATTTTAATTGGCAGTTAAATAATATGTCCATATTTTGTCCATATTTATTTATGTCGTTTTAAATGCATAAGCTTCCCCCTTCCACAATTTCTGACTCTAAGTGGTGTTCAACAATAGCAAAGGAAGATAATGATATAATGTTGACATCAAAAAACAAAATCCACACATCAGCAATATATAGCTGAGGTTGGTGAAAATGATGCCAATTCATCTCACAAATTGGATTAAATATTCTGATCCCAAAGGACTCAGGGCAGCGTACAACCTGAGAGACACATCGTACAAAAGTTAGAACAATATTAAATAAAAAATCCAATAAGCAATAAATTAATAGGCACCCTAAAATAAATTAAATTTTGAATTAAAATTAATACGTTATTTTGTTCGGGCCAGGCCGGCTTGCTGGAAAAGCCAGCATTTTAGGGCGCACCGGAAGGACGGGAGGTCGGGAATTATGCGAAGCTCCGGGGGCAGCTCATTCCAAAGGGAAGGCGCTCCCACAGAGAAGGCTCTCCCCCTGGGGGTCGCCAGCCGACACTGTCCGGCTGACGGCACCTTGAGGAGGCCAACTCTGTGGGATCGTACTGGACGATGGGAGGCTACCGGTGGCAGTAGGTAGTCTCGCAAGTAGCCTGGGCCCAAGCCATGGAGAGCTTTGAAGGTCATAATTAGTACCTTGAATTTATTTATTTATTTATTTATTTATTTATTTATTTATTTATTTATTTATTTTATTAAATTTATAAACCGCCCCCTCTCCCCCAGGGGACTCGGGGTGGTGCACAGGAAATTAAAAATCATATAAATACAGCAATATACAAAATATTAAAACCGAATTAAATTACCCCTGTGCTAAAATATCAACATTAAAAACCCTTAAAACCCTAAAAACTGTGTCCCTTAAAATCCCAATTAAACAATTTATTTCTGCAGGCTAAGTGTGATAGGTTAGGCCAGGCCGGCCTGATGGAAGAAGTAAGTCTTTAACTTCTGGCGGAAGGAGCGGAGGTCCGTCGTTGTTCTGATTTCGGGGGGTAGGTCGTTCCAGAGGGTTGGGCCCACCACAGAGAAGGCTCTTCCCCTGGGCGTCACCGGCTGGCATTGCCTGGTGGACGGCACCCGGAGAAGTCTCTCTCTGTGGGAGCGAATCGGTCGAAGGGATGTATGGGGCAGGATGCGATCCCGCAGATAACTAGGTCCCGTACCATGGAGCGCTTTAAAGATGGTGACCAGCACCTTGAAGCGCACTCGAAAGGCCACAGGCAGCCAGTGCAGCTCGCGCAGGAGCGGTGATACGTGGGCAAACCTAGAGGTTCCCAAAAATGCCCGCGCGGCCGCATTCTGGACTAGCTGAAGTCTTCGGGTGCACCTCAAGGGGAGCCCCATGTAGAGAGCATTGCAGTAGTCTAGACGGGATGTCACGAGTGCACCCGGTGAACACCCGGCAACCAGTGTAGGCCGCCTAAAAGGGGTGTAACATGGGAGCACCTATGATTTGATTTGATTTTATTTTATTAGATTTCTAGGCCGCCCCCTCTCCCCGAGGGGACTCGGGGCGGTGTACAGGTAAAAAATTAAAAAGAGACATCAACATTACATATAAACTAAAATCCAATTAAATAATCCCCTGTACAAATTTATAAAAATTAAAAACTTGACCTTAAAACCTAATCACATAATTTAAAATTGCAAACTGAGGCGGGAAGCATGGAATTAGCCCAGGCCGGCTAGTTGAAACAGGTGGGCTTTGAGTTTCTGGCGGAAGGAGCGGAGGTCCGTGGTCGTTCTAATGTCAGGGGGAAGGTCATTCCAGAGGGTCGGGCCCATCACAGAGAAGGCCCTTCCCCTGGGCGTCGCCCACTGGCATTGCCTAGTGGACGGCACCCGGAGAAGTCCCTCTCTGTGAGAGCGAATCGGCCGAAGGGATGTATGGGGCAGGATACGATCCCGTAAATAACTAGGTCCTGTGCCATGGAGCGCTTTGAAGATAATAACCAACACCTTGAAACGCACCCAAAAGGCCACAGGCAGCCAGTGTAGCCCGCGCAGGAGAGGTGTTACGTGGGAGTATCTAGTGACTCCCAGAACTGGCCGCGCGGCCGCATTCTGGACCAGCTGTAGCCTTCGGATGCATCTCAAGGGGATCCCCATGTAGAGAGCGTTACAGGACGTCACAAGCGCATGAGTGCATGATAACCCGTGCGGCTGGTTAGTTGAAGCAGTGGACCAGTTGAAGCACATGTTATCCATTCCCTTTTATCTTTTGTCTAATGTGTCGTGGAACTCCAGTTGGTTGGCGTTGGAATATGACTTGAATGGGGAGGCGGATGGCTTCCTGGAGAACAGCTGTGAGAAGGAAAGGCAAGCAGTTTGTGGAGCTTCCAAAAAGATCCGATGTAAAGGCAATTTTTTAAAAAAAAAAAAAGAGGAGGAAAAAAACCCCAGCCCTTGTTCAACATGCTCGAACAGGGGTAATTTCAGGCCATTGATGTATTTCAGTTATGATGGGAGGAAAAAAGGGGGGAAACCGATGCATTTCCCAACGTGGAGCCTTACAAAAATGAAAATAAAATAAAATGGAAGTAATTGCTTTGGGGACCCCTGGAGTCGAAACACACAGGTGTTTGGAGGGGAACATAAACATCTCTTTCCTAAATGAGCCGTTGAGGGCTGGAAGAAGGGCAGTAAAATTAGTGGAATTATGGCCTGATTTTAACCAGATGATTGCTCCACTTGGACACGGGGCGCATTTTCATTAGGGACTCTTAATTTACAAGGCATTTGCTGCATTCCAGGGGAGGCTGGGAAAAATCCCCCAGGTCCTAAGGAATGCCAGATCTACAACCTTAATGGCTAGCAGATACGCCTTGCTGCAGGTTGTGAGGGTGTGGGTGTGCATGTGTGGTACGCTTCGTTTCATCAAAAGCAATTTAGCCGAATTCCTCCACCGATTTAACCCTTCAGACAAAAAGTGGAAAAGCAACATGTTCTCTGCACAAAATGAAGATAGATAGATAGATAGATAGATAGATAGATAGATAGATAGATAGATAGATAGATAGATAGATAGATAGATAGATAGATAGATAATTGTTTTCACAACTTCCTGTAAGGGCCCCATTAAGGGAGGAGACATACTGTTTTCCTCTCTGCTTTTCGGCTCATCACCAGAGACCATCTAGACAGAGAACCATGTTTATATATATATATATAAAGCAAAGGCCCTGGCCCTGAACAGGAGCTGTGAAAATATTCTCTCATTAATAGTCCTATAAATGGCTGATGTAATCAGGGAAACCGGATAGCTCAAGGCATAGAAAGGCTTGCCTGATATGTTGGAAGGTGCCGGTTCAAATCCCAGTAGAAGGAGTATGGCCAGCTGAAGAAGGCTAATAAGCCTGAAATGGATCCATCCTGGTCTCTTTATTTATTAAATCAGCCCTTAAAAATCTAACACACACACACACACACACACACACACACACACACACACACACACACATATACGCAGCCGCGCGGGTGATTATGGGAGCCACTAGATGCTCCCACATAACACCGATCCTGCACGAGCTGCATTGGCTTCCTGTGGTTTTTCGGGTGCGCTTCAAGGTCTTGACGACCATCTTTAAAGCGCTCCATGGCTCGGGGCCTAGTTATCTGCGAGACCGCCTCTTGCCCCATACATCCCTTAGACCGATATGCTCCCACAGAGAGGGCCTCCTCAGGGTGCCGTCGGCCGGGCAATGCCGACTGGCGACACCCAGGGGAAGAGCCTTCTCTGTGGTGGGCCCTGCCCTTTGGAACGACCTACCCCCCCGAATTACGCACCATCACCGACCTCCGCCTCTTCCGCCAATGTCTAAAGACATACTTATTCCAACAAGCCTGCCTAGCCTAACCTCCCATGGGGACTTTTTAGAGTTTTAAATCGGGTATTTTAAAATTGGGTTTTTAGCATAGGATAATATGGTTTAATTTATATTTTAAATTGTGTATTTATTTTTGTACTCTGTATGTTTTTTAATTTTCCTGTGCGCCGCCCTGGGTCCTTTGCGGAGAAGGGCGGGATATAAATGTAAATAAACTAAAACTAAACTAAACTATTAGGAATAAGCATATTTGGATTCGGGGGGTTGGGGAGGTTGGGGGGGTCGTCCTTTGGTGCTCTCTGACCTTGGTTGTTTTCTTGCAGATGTTTCATTACCCAAACTAGGTAACTAGTTTCCATTCCATTTCCATGCTGGCACTGATGATGTTAACTAGTTGGGTAATGAAACGTCTGCAAGAAAACTGCCAAGCTCAGGCAGCATCCAGGACCCCAAAACAGTCTGGTGCCTCCTTTTCCTCCTCCTCCTCCTCTTCCTCCTCTTCCTCCTCCTTTCCATACCCCACTCCTTTCTAGCACTGATGATGTTAACTAGTTGGGTAATAAAATGTCTGCATGAAAACAACCAAGCTCAGAGAGCACCAAGGATTCCACAGTCCTCCTCTCCTCTCATACTGATGATGTTAGCTAGTTGGGTAATGAAACGTCTGCAAGAAAACAACCAAGTTCAGGCAGTACCAAGAACCCTTCATTTCAATCCCGAGCTATAAATATTCTATGTTGGTAAAGCATATTTGCATATACACATACATCAGTGGTGGGTTTCTGCAGGCTCGCACCTACTCGCAAGAGCCGGTTGGTGAAATTTAGAGAACCGGTGAGAGGGGGTTCCACCGGCGTACCCGGAAGTAAATCTGGCCTGCCGCTGCCAGTGACCCAACGGAAAGGAAAGGAAGGAAGCAAGGAAGGAAGGAAGGAAAGAAAGAAAGAAAGAAAGAAAGAAAGAAAGAAAGAAAGAAAGAAAGAAAGAAAGAAAGAAAGAAAGAAAGAAAGAAAGAAAGAAAGAAAGAAATAATTTATCATCACAATTGAGTCCAAAATTTTGGTTGCTAAGCAAGAGCATTGTTAAATGAGTTTCACCACATTTTAAAAGGTGGCCACTCCCACCCTGTCACATGACTGCCAAGCCACGCCCACAAAATAGACCACACCTACAGAGTAGGTTCTAAAAAAGATTGAAACCCACCACTGACATACATGTAACCATACTGTTTATGAACCTACCCATTTTTGCTCATCTGTATTTATGTCCCTTAGCATATTTCGGGTTTCCCCTTCACCTTCTGCACAAATCCTGACTTATGCCTCCTAGATTCCTATGACATCAGAATCTTCCTTGAAGAGCAGGGCTGGGCCAGTGGGGAAGATGAGCCTTTTCCTGGTCTAAGAGTCACCTTGCACTGGGCCACCATGATGTCATTGCAATCCTGCCCAGAAAAGCCTGTAGCACATTAGACCCTTAGACTTGAATTACCACACTCCACATCAATTGGTTGACATTTTTATAGAAGCAAATTGCACACACCACCATCACATGGGAAGGGTTGTCCATGCAGCATTGACCTTCGGGATTTGGTATGACTTTCAAAGATTTGAAGTGACACCTTAACTCACCTGGCAATAATCAACGTTTTTCTCTCTCTTTCTTTTTCCTTTCTCTTCTTTTCTCTCTCTCTCGCTTTCCTTTTCTCTTTCCTTCATTCTTTTCTCTTTTTTTCTGTTTCTTTCTTTTTCTCTCTTAATTTCTTTCCCTCTCTTTTTTTCTTTCCCTTTCTCTCTCCTTCCTTCCTTCCTTCCTTCCTTCCTTCCTTCCTTCCTTCCTTCCTTTCTTCCTACCTAGATATTGAGCTCTCTTGTATTCAAGTTAAATATTTAACACTGAATTAACTCATTTTGGGATTTAGTATGATTCTCTCTCTCCCATTGCCTTCATCCCCAACTGCTTGACTTGATCTGCCTTTTGATACGCTCAAGAACTGCCCCATATCTCTTCCAGATAAATACCTATGCTTGCATGCATTCGTAAACTTATATAGAGGAAGTGAGAAAGAGAAGAAATGAAGCCTTACAATTACATCCATTGCTGTACATATGTCTTCCTCCTCTTCAAGTCTCAAAGATGGTGAAAGAATGGAACACAGATACACCCAACTAACTCAAAATGTTGGTTTTGTTGTGTTGTATTATTTGCAAACTGCCATGCCACAGAGGGCAGATTTATTTTTTTGAATCTAGGCCAAATCGCCTTCCTTCCGACCTAAGAGTAGTACATAAAATTATCCATTACAATGTCCTACCTGTCGATGACTACTTCAGTTTCAACCACAACAATACACAGCCACACAATAGATACAAACTCAAAGTAAACCACTCCAAACTCAATTGCATAAAATACAACTTCAGCAACACAGTGGTCAACGCCTGGAATGCACTACCTGATTCTGTGGTTTCTTCCCCAAACTCCCCAAACTTTAACCATAGACTGCCTACTGTTGACCTCACCCCATTCCTAAGAGGTCTGTAAGAGGCACGCATAAGCACACCAATGCGCCTCCCCTCCCTTTCCTAATGTTCCTTTTTATTCGTATCCATTTCATGTATTCAAAATCATTTTTATACATATACGTTATCTAATACAGGGGTCTCCAACCTTTGCAACTTTAAGTCTGAAGGACTTCAGCTCCCAGACTTCTCCAGCCAGCAAAGCTTCATCACACTAGTCCAGGGGTCTCCAACCTTTGCAACTTTAAGTCTGAAGGACTTCAGCTACCAGACTTCTGGGAGCTGAAGTCCTTCAGACTTAAAGGTGCAAAGGTTGGGGACCCCTAATCTAATACATGCTTGAAGAAATAAATACATAAAAAACATGTCTTCCAGAGAAATGCCTATGCCTGCATGCATTCATAAACTTGCATAGAGGAAGTGAGAAAGACAACGTGAGGCCTTACATACATTGTTGTACATATGTCTTCCCACTCTTCAAGTCTCAAAGAATGGAACCAACTAACTCAAAATATTGGTTTTATTGTGTTTTGTTATTTGCAAACTGCCATGACATAGAGGGCAGATTTTTATTTTTATTTAATCTAGGTAATATTTTGAAAACAGCAATTTGGGGAGCAGTGATTTTTAAATCCCTGGAAGATCACATCTTCCAGGGATTTAACACCTCTGAGATCCATTCATGGGGATCCTGCCCAAGCCTTGTTGCTTTAGCCCAGAACAGAATTAGGAATGGATTGGATTAGATACCAGGCTAAACATCTGCTGAAGAAACAATTCTGAAGGAGAAAGAAACCCTTTTTAGACCACAGAAGAATTCTAAAATAAAGGAGGGGAGAAATGTCCTCTTGGTGTTTAAAAATTCCCTGTAATCTATCTGACCATGCTTCTGTGCGCTAACTAAGACTGACCCCTTTACTGGAAAATATCTTCCGACAGATGGAGAATGAGATTATGAGATTTCAGGAGGTAAAGAAAAAAGAAAACCTCAAACCTGCATGAGCTAATATTGTCCCAGATGCATTATCTTCTAATCTCCAGGAAGACAGTGTTCAGAGGATAGAAATATGTAATATTCCTTTTGGCACCCAGAGAAAGAACTCAAAGTTACACTTAATCTCTCCCAGTGCTGGGATTTCCACCTATGGGTCTGAAGGAAAAGGGGAGGAGGAAATCAAAACACCTGCTCCAAATATCTTCGCCCAGGTTGGAGCAATCTACCCAGATTGAGTTCCCAACACTCTTAAAGGCAGGGGTGGGCAAACTTTGCAACTTTAAGTCTGAAGGACTTCAGCTCCCAGATTTCTCCAGCCAGCAAAGCTGGGAGCTGAAGTCCTTCAGACTTAAAGTTGCAAAGTTTGCCCACCCCTGCTTAAAGGACTAATGTTTGGAAATAAGCAATCCAGTTAGGCTTACTATGACTCCCTCCCCCCCAAAAAGAAAACCTCCATATAGAAAATAGAACACAAAGTACAATTATTTCCTCAATATTCCACTTGGAATATTGAACAGTAAATAAAGGATTTTCCCCCTTCTTTTGAAGAATGCCAAGAACATACATACATACATACCAGTGGTGGTTTTCAAATTTTTTAGAACCTACTCTGTAGGTGTGGCCTATTTTGTGGGTGTGGCTTGGCAGTCATGTGACAGGGTGGGAGTGGCCACCTTTTAAAATGTGGTGAAACTCATTTAACAACGCTCTTGCTTAGCAAACAAAATTTTGGATTCTTTCTTTCTTTCTTTCTTTCTTTCTTTCTTTCTTTCTTTCTTTCTTTCTTTCTTTCTTTCTTTCTTTCTTTCCTTCCTTTCCTTTCCTTTCCTTTCCTTTTCTTCCTTTCCTTTCCTTTCCTTTCCGTTGGGTCACTGGCAGTGGCGGGCCACATTTACTTCCAGGTACACCGGTGGAACCCCCTCTCACCGGTTCTCTAAATTTCACCAACTGGCTCTCGCGAGTAGGTGCGAGCCTACAGAAACCCACCACTTATGCATACATACTGGAGGTTTGTTGGAGGGCAGAATATATGATAGTTAGTGCTTTCAGGTCCTCTCTGCTGCCATCAGGTGGCCAAACCATTTTTTGCACTCCAGAGCTGGTACTTTGCCTTGCAGCTGAGGTACCTTTCCAAAAAAGGAAAAATGAACAGGGATGGGAGGAATAGCTGCAACCAGATGAGGAGGGATAAGGAGGGCTTGACCCCAGGGTCAAGGAAGTTGGGTCTTCCTTCCTGCCAAGGTTGCTTAAATGAGGACCCAGATTGCTGGGGGGGGCGAGATGCTGACTCTGTAAACCGCTTAGAGAGGGCTGTAAAAGCACTTTAAAGCGGTAGATAAGTCTAAGTCTGCTATTGCTGTTGGATCCAGGATGCAAAAATCCAGACAACAAATAGATGGCAGCACAGAGGTTCAGAAAAGACTAACTTCTTGCTACAATCTAGTGCAGCGATGGCCAACCTTTTTCGGCTCGCGTGCCAAAAGTGGGGGGAGCGCAGGGGAGGTTGTGCACAGGTGTGCCACACCCATAATGCAATGCAGAACCCCCAGTGTGGATGCGCAAATTACAGGTGCTCCCCCCCCATTTTTTTACATGCTTTTTTCACTCTCCCCAGGCTCCAGAGGCTTTATAGGAGCCTGGGGAGGGTGAAAACAGCCTCCCCCCCCCCCCGAGGCCTTCCAGAGGCTTCAGGAGCTTCCCTGAAGCTTCCGAAGCGCAAAAAAAACGGCCCTACAGACAAACCGGAAGTTTAGAAACGGACTTCCGATTTGCTCTTAGGGCTGGTTTAAGCTCTCCAGAGCTTCCGGAGGCTCCCATGAAGGCTCTGGTTTGTCCATAGGACCGTTTTAGTCCTCCGGAGCCTTCAGGGATCTTCAGGAGGCTTCCCTGAAGGCTCTGGAGGGCTTAAACCAGCCCTATGAGCAAACCAGAAGTGCATTCCTGTACTTCTGGTTTGCCCATAGGGCCGTTTTTTTGTGCTCCAGAGGCTTCAGGGAAGCTCCCGAAGCCTCCGGAGGGTCTCCGGGGGTCTGTTTTCACCCTCCCCTGTCTCCTATAAAGCCTCTGGAGCCTGGGGAGGGCGAAAAATGGCCTCAAAAAAAGGCTAAAGTCAGCTGGCCACAATGCTAACAGAGCCACGCCTCGCGTGGTTTGACAAATGGCTCCACGTGCCACTTGATTCGCCATCCTGGATCTAGTGTACAGGCAGCCCTCAACGTATGACCACAATTGAGCCCCAAAATTTATGTCGCTAAGTGAGACATTTGTCAAATGAGCTTTGTCCCACGCCTTTTCAAGCCACGTTTGCCAAATGAGTCACTGCCATTGTTCAATTAGTAACACGGTTGTTAAGTGAATCTGGATTCCCCATTGACTTTGTGCGTCAGGCAGTCGCCAAAGGGGATCAGGTGACCCTCCCCCGGGACACTCCGACTGTCATAAATGTGAGTCAGATGTCAAGCATCCGAATGTAAATCATGTGACCACAGGGGGATGCTCCATATGTGTGGTAAATGGTCATAAGTTCGGGGCCTAGCTATATTCGCGACCACCTCCTGCCCCATACATCCCTTCGACCGATCCGCTCCCACATAGAGGGCCTTCTCAGGGGACCGTCGGCTGGGCAATGCTGGTTGGCGGTGCCCAGGGGAAGAGCCTTCTCTGTGGCGGGCCCTGCCCTCTGGAACGACCTTCCCCCCGATCTACGCACCATCGTGCACCTCCGTCTTTTCCACCAACGTCTTAAAATCTATTTATTTCAACAAGCCGGCCTAACATAAACCCCGTTTCTGACTTTTATAGGGATAATTTTAAATTTTAGAGTCTTATTAATTTTAGCACAGGGAATATTTAATTAGTTTTTAACAATTTTGTATTTTTGTATTTTGTATGATTTTAATGATGCCTGTGCGCCGCCCTGGGTCCTTTTTTAGGAGAAGGGCGGGGTATAAATTTAATAAAATAAATAAAATAAAATAAATAAGTCACTTTACTCAATGCCGTAAGTTTGAACGGGCAATAAGCAAACCGTCGTAAGTTGAAGACTAGTTGAACTTCCAGATTTTTGCAGCTTGAACCCAAAGCCCAGCTTAAAACGGAAAAAAAAACACAGGCTTATTTCCCATGGCTAGAAGGAGGGGGGTGGGAAATCATATCAGGGGAAAAAATGTACAGAGAAGAACACACACACAGAGAAACACAGACAAAAATTCTCTCCAAACTGACAGTTTTAAGGGCTTTTAAAATATCTAATGCTCCAGGCTTTAAATTGGCAGTAAGCCAGTCTGAGCCTTAAAGGGACCCACACTTTATTATACTTTCTAATTCTTCCAAAGTCTGTCTTTAGGATATATGAGCTCGCTCTAAGACAACTTCTCCATTCTCATCCTCCAGTGGTATACACAAGTCTCAGCTCATAAATTGAAAATAGAAGATCAGTAAATCAGCCCGGGCTGCTGCAAAGGGACACTGTGAATTTCCAGTCAAATCTTTCAGTTTAGCTTAAATATTTCATCTTAATGTCACCTTTAGAAAAATCTTTCATTCGAGTAAGTTACAACAGTCAGTGCTAAACTGATTACACTTCCCCACTGACCTTCCAAAGGAAAGCTCCCAGCGGCACTCGACGGCTCTCAGTTATAACGCTGAAAGAGGAAGCTTTTTCTAATGCAACCAAGAGGTTCAAGAGCATTCAGCGGCAGCGGTGATTAGAGCTGGACAAATATTCAAAGCGGTGCTTGAATTGGATCCCCAGTTCTTTGGAAGCCTTGGCATAGAACGGAATGAGACATACATAAATGGAATTGGCACTGGAATTAAAATAAACCAATACATGTGGCTTTGAAAGATGATAGAAGATGGTCATGGAAGCAGAATGGTATAGATGGGAGGGACCTTAGAGGTCTTCTAGTCCAACCCTCTGCCCAAGCAGGAGACCCTATACCAGAGGTGAAATCCAGCAGGTTCTGGAGAACCGGTAGTGGAAATTTTGAGTAGTTGGGAGAACCGGCAAATGCCCCCCTCTGGCTGGCCCTGCCCCCATTTATTCTCTGCCTCTCGAGTTCCAGATGATCGGAAGGAAATGGGGATTTTGCAATAACCTTCTCCTGCCCACCAAGCCACATCACACCCACCAAGCCACGGCCACAGAACCAGTAGTAAAAAAAAAAATCACCACTGCCCTATACCAGATCACAAATGGTGATCCAATCTCTTCTTAAAAATCTCCTGAGTTGGAGCACCCACAATTTCTGGAGGGAAGCCGTTCCATTGTTTAATTGTTCTATCAGGAAATTTCTCCCTCGTTCTCTCTTGGATAAGTTTCCATCCATTGCTTCTTGCCCTGCCTTCTGGTGCTTGGGAGAATAGCTTGGCCCCCCTTCTCTCTGTGACAGCCCTTCAAATATTGGAAGACTGCTATCATGTCATCAATAGTACAGTGGTGGGATTCATTTTTTTAACTACCAGTTCTGTGGGTGTGGCTTTGTGGGCGTGGCAGGGGAAAGGTTACTGCAAAATCCCCATTCCCTCCCTACCCCATTAATCTGCTTTCCAGCTCCGTTCTCCGGTTCAGGGCAACAAAAGAAGATCAGCTGGAAGGCAGCAGGGGCGTGGCCAGCCTATTTGCCAGTTCTCTGAACTACTCAAAATTTCTGCTACCGGTTCTCCAGGACTTGTCAGAACTGGCTGAATACCAACTCTGCACTAGTTCTTCTTCTAACTAGACAAGCCATGCCCAGTTCCTGCAACTGTTCTTCCTATGTTTTAGCCTCCAGTCCCCTAATCACCTTTGTTGCTCTTCTCTGCACCAATCTTAAACTGCATACAGAAACAGCAAATAAAGTGGTTTGCTCACCTGGAGAGAACATCTTGGACTGCTATACCTTAACAGGCGCGGGTGATCATGGGAATCTCAAGACATTCCCACATAACACCACTCCTGCACGAGCTGCACTGGCTACCTGTGACCTACCGGGTGCGTTACAAGGTTTTGATGACCATATTCAAGGTGCTCCATGACGTAGCTACCTTCGAGACCGTCTTCTATTCCATACATACCTTCGACCGACTCGCTCCCAGGGAGAGGGTCTTCTCCGGGTGCCGTCGACCAGACAATGCCGGTTGGCGGCTCCCAGGGGAAGGGCCTTCTCTGTGGTAGGCCCTACCCTCTGGAATGGCCTACCTCCTGACCTCCGTTCCATCACAGACCTCCGCTTGTTTCGCCGGCACCTAAAAACTTATTATTTTCATCTGGCCGGCCTAGCATGATCTACTCCACACCCATTATTTTATAACAAATCAAAATTGTAATTTGGGTTTTAAATTTAAACTTATTTTAAGCAGGGTATTGATTTAATTTAGTTATTATTTAATAATATTTTGTATTTATGTATAATTGATTTTAAATCTCTGTTCGCCGCCCCGAGTTCCTTTGTGGTAAGATGGGTGCGGGTTATAAATGTGAAAAATAAATAAATAAATAAATAAATAAATAAATAAATAAATAAATAAATAAATAAATAAATAAATAAATAAATAAATAAATAAATAAATAAATAAATAAATAAATATACAAAAAGAGGAGGAGGACAAAGACTACGAGGCAGAAATCTATCCATTTCTGCACATTCATAGATTTTACTTCTTATAATTGGATCGGGAGGAGTGTCTGTTTGTCTCCAGTTCTGTGCTAAAACGATTCTAAACTTGTGGTTAATTCACGCAATGCTATGTATTGTAGTTTTGTTCTCCATTTTCCCATCAAAAATACCCAGGAGAAACAATTCCAGCTTCAGCTCTAGAGGAGGTTAAGTATTAATGTTACCGTATTATATTAATACGTTACTATATTATCAATATGAGGCAGAGATGGGTTTCTGCCAGTTTGTCCCGGATTGGGCGAACCGGTAGTAGCGGCAGAAGGAGGCTCCACCCACCCACCCAGACACTTCTGCGCGCACATGAGCAAACCAGTAGTAAAATAAATTGAAACCCACCACTGGCACGATGGTGTTGAATATCATAACCAAGATGTGTAATATGACTATCCAAACATAATTGTACCCTGGCCACACGCTGTTGGATGAAAATTAAATGTTATACAAATAAAACATGGAAGAAAAAAAGGGAAAAAATTGCAAAACAAAAATTGCTTCCTAGAGAGGCCCTCTCTTGTGGAACAGCAATCTTTGTGTTACACATGATTTTGTGAAGATAAATATTCTACCAAACCCCATTGATGAAGGAAAAAAAGCAAGAAGGTTCTTACATAAGTGGGTGATTTTAGCATAACACCAACAAACTTTTCCAAATGTTTTGAGGTAAGTCCAACGGTTGGGCCTCTCAAAACCAACAAGCTGTGTTTTAACAATATAATAGGTAGAAGTCCTGACTCTATCTCCCTTGATTTACCATTTGACCTACCTATCAACCTTTCATGAAAAGTTACACTTGCCAGATCTAAGACCGTAAGCAAAGAAACATGATCTATTTCTCTATCCCCCTCAAGGGACTCGGTATTTTCCTCTCTAAACTGTCAGGTCTCTGTTTTCCCTCCACGATAGTCTTTCCCAAGGGGACTTTTAATTATTTGTCATGACAAGTCTTCTAACTTCTATGCAGCCAGGTCACAAAACACAACAGGCCCTTTGACTTCTTCCAGCGAAGGGTCAAACACACTGTCCTTGTGGCTTCTCCTAAGGTGAGCCAGGGACACAGAAAAACTGGCATAGGAGGGCTTCAACACACACACACACACACAAAGGTCCTAGGTGGGAATGGCATCCTGTTTATGAACATCTACCCCACAGAGACATTAGTGTGGAACCGTGTCTACAAATATGGTTGAATGGCTTTGCATTTCAGAAATTTCCAAAGAATGGTGAATATTAATATACACATTTTAATACAATAAGACAAAAGTAATACTAAGAGGGAAGATTTGAAATTGAATGGCGGTATTATTGTGTATGTTTAAACAATATTGTGATTGGCATTGGAATAATGTATTGAATCGTTGAATAATTAAATGATGAAAGTCTATAATTCAATACAAATATGTGCATAGAACGACATAAGCTTAAGGATTGTAACAAATATGATTAATAGTACTATTTTTATTTGTACTAAAAAGTATGCTATCCAGGTGCCACACTATTCATGCATTCACATGGATATATTGTAAAATAAAATAAAAAACTTAGCATTTACAAGAATGGATATTAGTGAACGTATATATGAAAGGAAAAAAATAAAATTGTATTTAAAAAAAACGAGGGGAAAAAAGAAATTTTGTAAGAACGGAAGCTTCCAAAGGTAACTAAGTATTTCCCTCTCTAAGACACAATGACAACGTTAAAGTGGCAAAAAAAAAATTGTTTATTCATTTGACAGCAAATTCGACTGAAGTTATTTTCATTTTTCTTTTCTCCATTTGCTGCATTTTTAACAAGAGGGGTTTCTTGTTGAGTAAAGCAGGACCATTGGTTTATGGGAAGGAGTTCATGTCTTCCTTCTGCTAGCCCACTTGATGAGTCTTATTTTTAAAAAAAAAAGATTTTAAGAAGACCCTGATGTTGGGAACGATGGAAGGCAGATGGAGAAGAGGGCAGCAGAGGAAGAGAAGGTTAGATAGTGTCATCAACACAATGACCATGAGTTTGGGCAAACTCTAGGAGACAGGAAGACAGCGGGGCCTGGCATGCTGTGGCCCATGGGATCCTGGAGAGTTGGACACATCAACTGAACAACAAAACTAAAATCTAAACTTGAGAGGCAGGATCCTACCTAAAAATTACTCTTTCATCTCCTAGCAGAAGTCAGTTGCAAACTGGTGATTTCTGTAGATGCCCCTTTGCTTATGGAAGCTAAAATAATGCAGCTACATGACAATGCAATCAATGTGGCATTAAATGAACGATATGATTGGAGAACAGATGCTTCCTAATCCAAGATCATATCATGCCTGTTTGGCACCCAGACAAACCTCAGCTACTCTAACCGGCCCGGAAATTGTTTCCTTTCTGTCATGTGATGCAGTGCAGCCCTACACCTGGCTAGGTTTAATTTGTTATTTATGTCAGCTTTGCATATTTGTAAAGTTCAAAGGTCTTCTGCCCTAGCTCAACCTTGCCAAGTCAGGGCTCACATGTGGCTCCCAATTTATTTCTAATAAACTTTACTTGGGGGAACATATGTGATCAATTTTGCTGATGATTAAATGGGAACAGGCATTCAAGGCTAACATCCTAGTTAGCCAGCCCAGTTTGAAGTTTCTCTCTCCCTCCCTCCTCCCCCTCCTCTCTCTTTCTCCCTCTCTTTCTTTCTCTCTTTCTCTCCCCCCCCCCTCTCAATAAATCACTTCATACTGTTTTTTACCGCACTGGTAAGAATACCTTTGGAATCCTGGGTCCAGTTCTGCTCACCATAATAGCCCCCCTCAAAATGTTAAGACTCTAGAAAGAGTGCAGAGAAGAGCAATGAAGATGAATAAGGGTCTGGAGGCTACAGTGTATGATGAACGATTGCAGGAATTGCAATCTTCCCATATCTGAAGGGCCTCCACAAAGAAGGGGTCAACCTATTTTCAAAAGCATCTGAAAGCAGGACAAGAAGCAATATTCCAAAGCAGAAATTTCAGGTGCTCCATCCATCATGGAGGTTTTTAAGAAGAGCTGGAACTACCATTTGTCTGGAGTGTGCAGGGTCTCCTGCACAAGTAGAAGGAGGTTGGGTTACAAGACCTCCAAGGTCCCTTCCGAATCTGTTATTCTGTGACTTCCATGACACTTGATCTCATTTACGCATGCACACATGCATCAAATGGGCTGGCCTGCTGATTTTATATTTCCTTTTAATTAGGGCACATACTGAGATAGGTGCCACTGCTTGGAACCTCCTTATCCCCTCATCTCTAGTCCTGCTCAAAGTGTAATTAATAATACTGCCCTGAACTTTTAACATCAGCCCAGCAAAATGCCCACCAAACACATACAGCATGAACATGTCATTCTCAAGTGTCATCTCTTATCAACTGGATAATCCTCTGTCATCAAATTAAAATGTGGGTTTGGAAGAACGGGGATGGGAGCCCTGGTGGCACAGTGGTTACAATGCAGTGTTGAAGGCTAACTTCCTGCCCACTGCCAGGAGTTCGATCCTGACCAGCTCAAGGTTGACTCAGCCTTCCATCCTTCCGAGGTGGGTAAAATGAGGAGCCAGATTGTTGGGGGGCAAAGAGGCTGACTCTGTAACCTGCTTAGAGAGGGCTGGAAAGCACTGTGAAGTGGTATATAAGTCTAAGTGGTCTTCTCTTCTCTTCTTTTCTATTCTTTACTGTTCTCTTCTACTCTATTCTTTTCTATTCAGCACTATTGCAGGCTAATTCTGCCCTCTGCCAGCAGTTTGATCCTGACCAGCTCAAGGTTGACTATTGGGGACAATAGGCTGATTCTGTAAACTGCTTAGAGAGGGCTGCAAAGTGGTATATAAGTCTAACTGCTCTTGCCAATTAGGATTGTCTGCCTGCATTCAGACCAAAATGTTCAGTTTCTTAACTTATAGTTGATCTTATTAAAGTCCAGATGCTAAGTTTTAGGTTTGTTTTTTTTCCTTCTGTTCAATTGTGCCCAATTTTTGGAGACTGCCTGGATCAGTCCCTGCAGTTTTGTTTGCAAGGTTTTTAGAAGCGATTTGCCATTGTTTTCTTCCTGAGGCTGAAAGAAAGTGGCTGGCCCAAGGTCACTCAGCTAGCTTTGTGCTCAAGGTAGCATTAAAACTCTCTTGTCTCCTGGTTTCTAGCATAATGCCTTAAAAGCTACACCAAACTGGCTCTCCAGTTTTAATTACCATCTAACTAATTTTCTTCCTGCATTACACATATTAAGTTAGCCCCTACTTATTAGCCAAGGAGTTCCTGTTGATCGTTTCTGCTTCCCACTTAACCTTTTAAATGAAAATGGAAAACCTGATAACTCAAAGAAAATGACGCGTAATGTTCTTTTACGTCCATAATATTTCTAGATCGTCACGTTGCCAGTAACTGTGACAAAACATGGGATTAGATAGTATTTGTTCTGATTCAGCAGCACATCTGCAATTTTATGTATTTCATAACCTTAAGGAAGCATATAAAGAACACAGACCAAAATCTGGGCTTGTAGGTAATCTACAAGATCAGGAATTCATGAAGATAGTAATTTGCAGTATAATTACAGAGAGCCCACAGTGCATCAACTTCCTCTAATATGTCTTAATCCATTTTCTGTAATGTGCCTTTTAAACACAGATAGTCCTCAATTTACGACCCCAAAATATATGTTGTTAAGTGAGTTTTGCCCCATCTTAGGACTTTTCTCGCCACATTTGTTGAGTGAATCACTCGGCAGTTCTTAAATTAGTAACACGGTTGTTAAGTGAATTGGATTTCCCCAATGACTTGGCTCTTCAGGTCGCATTGCTTGTCAAAAGGTTGCAAAAGGGGATCATGTGACCCCCGGACACTGCAACCGTCATAAATGCGAGTCAATTGTTAAGCATCTGAATATCAATCACATGACCATGGGGATGCTGCTTAAATATTTATATATATATTATATGATCAGGATAAGAACCAGTTGGTCTAGAGGCAATTACTACTGCCTCAGATGTAATACTTCCCTGGTTCGAATCCCAGTAAGGGTATGGCTAGCTGATGAGAGCTAAATAGCTTGAAATAGATCTATCCTAGCCTCCCTGATTTATTTATTGATCGGCTCAAACCTAACACACACACACACATATATATACATACATATATATATATACTTGTGTCACAATACCCTGTTAAACCCCAATGAAGGGAGGAAGCATACTGCTTTTTCTTTTCTGCCTTTCGGCTCATCACCAGAGACCATCTAGACAGAAAGCTATGAGTTCCGTTGTGTACTTTTTTATATATGTGTGTGTTAGGTTTTTGAGCTGATCAATAAATACATTAGGGAGACTAGGATAGATCTATTTTGAACTATTTAGCTCTCATCAGCTAGTCGAATCCCAATAAGGGTATGGCTAGCTGATGAGAGCTAAATAGCTCAAAATAGATCTATCCTAGTCTCCCTGATTTATTGAAGAGGGCTAATAAGCCCGAAATGGATCCATCCTGGTCTCTTATTTATTAAATCAGCCCTTAAAAATCTAACACATATCTAAAAAATTTCACACAGCAGTAATCTCAATGGCTCTCTGTCTAGATGATCTCTGGGTTGAGTCGAAAGGCAGAGAAGGACGACAGTTTGTCTCCTCCCTTAAGGGGCCTCATAACAGGAGCTGTGAAAATATTCTCTCATATTGCTGGCTTCAGGGATTTTCCTGTGTATATAGCATGGAGATGTTATTGCAACGTTTCGGCAAGATCTCACTTGCCATCATCAGACAGGCTTTTGTCTGTGACTGTAACTGCGGAGGCATCTTCATGCTATATACACGGGAAAATCCCCGAAGCCAGCAATGGCAGCATACCTACACCCGTGAAAATCTACGAAAACATATATATATATATCTGTATATATATATATATTCTAACCTTGAACCACAGCTTGGAAAATAACAACTATTCTTTCCCCCGTGTTCTCAAAAAAAAGAAAAGAGCCACTCCTGCTTCATCACCCCACTTCTGCCAAATAGGCTGAGAATATGAATTTCCCCCAAGACAATTTGATCTTCATTTTGCATCCTGAATAGAGAGGATTCAGTGCTGATCATCTCTACCTTCAATTTAACCAGTTCCTCTGCTGTTGAAGCTGAGGATGAAATGTACTTTATAGGGGCAATATTCAATCCCTCAATCACTCTTTCTCCAGTTTCAAATTATTCTTGGGAAGATGATACACCTAAACATCTATTGATAGAAAAAGTCCTGAGTGTCCCCTTTATCAGGCTGGGAAGAAAAGCTTGTGGGTTTTTTCCCCCTTCTGATAGGATCCTTCTCTCTCTCTCTCTCTCTCCATCCTTTCTCCTTCTCTCTGTCTGTCTTTCACACATGCCCTCCCTCCGCTTGTCCCTTCTTTGTTTAAAATAAGCTGACCACATTGTGACCTTTGGTAACCCACCGGCCAAAAATTACAACCAGCCACAGCAAACAAGCAGCCCGGGGTCAAAAAGAGCAGGGCCTGCTAAAAGTTAGTAATCATACATTAATTCCCTGACATAATTAATCAAAATGAAGTGCTGTTATCTACCGCAGAACCTTTAACCTGTTACAAAGGGGTCAATTAGACAACCACTTGAGTCCCGGGAGTTTGGGTACAAATAGCATGCTCCCTTCTCATCTAGGGACACCCAAAGTAGAGGAAAAAATGCCTTTGAAGTCCCCAATCTACCAGTTTGGAGATATAATTTCATCCTTCAAGTTAAAAGCTCTCCTCCTCTCTTTTAAAGGAGAGGAAGCATTCCCCTTGTACAAGCGGCTAAGGGTGTTGGTGCATGGCCCCAGCTACTAAAGATCTATTTGCTACATTCCTTTTTCAGGATGGCCTACACCTGTCCAGGAAAAAAAAAAGGAGAGAGAGAGAAAAAAATAGTATATTACAGAAGTAAGTACACCCTCTTACTTACATTTGGTAAATATTTAAGTATATCTGAAGAAATGACACTTGGCTACAATGTAAAAGTAGTGAATATACAGTTGGTATAACAGTGTGAAAGTGCCGTCCCCTCAAACTAACGCAACACACAGCCGTTAATGTATAAACTGCTGGCAACAAATACTTGAATATTTACAAAAGGTGAGGGGGTGTACTCACTTCTGTGATATACTATATTTCTCTCTCTCTCTCTCTCTCCTTTTTTTTTTTTTTTTTTTGCGGGGGACGGACGGACAGGTATAGACCATCCTGAAAAAGAGATGTAACATATATATATATATGAAGACTAATTATCACAGCTCCTGTGAAGAGGTCCCTTTAAGGGGAGGAGACTTCAACTGGTCTCTTTATTTTCAGCCCTTAAAATCTAACATATATATATATATGCAAAAAAGCCAAGGCCAAAGCCTGATGATGATGGGGGTGATCCCATCGAAACGTTGCAAAAACACCTTTAATTTTACACGGGAAAAGACCCGAATAAACCAAAATCTACATATATATATATATATATATATATATATATATATATATATATATATATATATATATATATATATATATATATATATATACATATACATATACATATACATATACATATACATATACATATACATATACATATACATATACATATACATATACATATATATATATATATATATATATATATATATATGTTAGTTTTATGAGCTGATCAATAAATTAAATTAGAGAGAGACCAGAGAGACCTCTAATTAAATTAGAGAGAGACCATATACATACATACATACATACATACATACATACATACATATATATGTATGTGTGTGTGTGCTGCATTTGTGCTGATATATATTTATATATATTTGTTTTCGTAGATTTTCACGGGTGTAGGTATGCTGGTCTTGTTGTATTTGGGTGTTTTCCCATATAAGAATGAGATTGTCTTTGCAACATTTCAGCAAGATCTCACTTGATATCTCTCTCTCTCTCTCTCTCTCTCTCTCTCTCTCTCTCTCTCTCTCTCTCTCTCTCTCTCTCTCTCTCTCTCTCTCTCTCTCTCTCTCTCTCATCTGTTAGGTTTTTGAGCTGATCAATAAATAAATAAGGGAGACTAGTATAGATATACTATACTAGTCTCCCTTATTTATTTATTGATCAGCAGAAAAACGTATCACAAATATAACAAAGGCAACGAAAAAATAGCTTTCTACCTGGATGGTCTCCTGTGGTGAACCGAAAAACAGAAAAGGGAAGCAATTCTGCTCCCTCCTTTAATTGTGGCTTACCAGGGTGTTGTCACATACACACACACACACACACACACACACACGCACACATACTAAAAACAAGATCTATCAATTGAAAAGCTAAGAAGCCGGATGTGTTTATCCCCTTAAGAAGCCAGTAAATCTGAGCTTTGTTACTTCAATAAGAGGGAAATATTTTCAATTCTGGAGCTTAATGATGCATGCCATTTTCATTCTGGTATGTGTGTGTCCCTGTATCTCCAGTGTAGGTTGTGAGTCAAATTGCCACAACAGACCAAGAAGGCGCAACATTTGCAAAATGTTCAAGAGGATCGGGATTCAATGTTCACCTTTTCTGGCCACACTACTTGGGACTTCTGGAACGGGATGGGGGGGGGACTCAAGTCCCACAGCCCAAATCCGTCCATGGGGTGCTTAGATCGGGCCCTTAGGGCCATCCTGGGAGGAATGAAGGACGGTCCCACGGTGCCTCTGCCAGTGAACAGAGCTCACGCCACCCTCCCCAGCTCTGTTTTCAGCTGCGACGGCCTCCTGCAAACCTCCACCAGCTAAAGTAGAGCTCGGGAAGACCATATGCAACCCCCCCCCCGATTCTTTTTGCTGGCAGAGGGATGCAGAAGGGACCTTGAGCTGGCCGCCATTCCCCCTGCCTCCCCATGCCCCCCCCCCAGAGATCAAACAAAACCTGATGCAGCTCTCAATGAAATCCAGTTTGACACCCCTGTTCTAGAAGTTGCAGTCTTGATCATTTGGCCAGATACAAGATGACCATCCCCATAAATCACGCAAGGGGATGATTACAGGTGTTTGAAAAGATTCCAATTTTATTTCCAGTCCTTAATTTAATCGGCTCCGGTGGGGTGACAATGTCTGTCCCATGTTGAGCTTTGCCATTGTTCCATTGTGTGACTACCTTGGATCGTTCCAAGTTACAGCAGCCCTGGAAAAATGGACATGGCCAAAGTTTCACCCAAGTGACTTACAGTGAACTCTACTTACCTTCGGTACTGGTTTGCAAATGTGAGCACGCCCGCCACTTCCGTGCATGCGCCGAGCATCAAAAATGGACGTGATGACGTACGGGTGGGTGGGCGGAGCCTGCTACCGATTGCGCCTGAAAGGAAAGTAGAACCGAGGGGGCGGGCGGGCTGTGCAACATGATTTAAATTAGCTAGGAAGCAGGAAGTCCTACTTTCTAGCTAATATAAATCCCGTGTCACAGCTGATCGTCGGAAATACCAGTTCACCTCAACTGGTAGCATTTTTTGCTACCGGTTCGGGCGAAACAATCTAAACCGGTAGCATTTCACCCCTGCTTATGACCGTTTTTCACACTTACAATCATTGCAGCATTCCCATGGTCATGTGATCAAAACCTGGCCACTTGGCAGCCGATTCACATATATGATGGTCACCATGTCCTGGGGTCATGTGATCACCCTTCTGAAAAGCAAAAACAATGGGGAAGCCAGATTCATTTAACAACTGTTACTAAATTAACAATGACAGTGATTCACTTAATGACAGTGGCAAGAAAAGTCCTCAAGTGGGTCAGAAGTCAGTTAAAAGAATGTCTTTCTTAACCACAGAAATTTGGGATTCAATTGTAGTCATAAGTTGAGGACTACCAGTATACCAAACACAGAATTTTCCCCAATCTCACAGGCCTGAATCAATTTTTCCCAGAACGTTTAATATCCATCTATTTTTCCCTCTTTTTTCATTAAATCTTATATTCCCTTTTTTCCCCTCTTTATGAGATTTCAGGAATTATGGACATTCTTTACTCTTATATAATTTAAAGAATTGACAGTTAGAACAATTAACCAGTGGAACAAGTTGCCTCCGGAAGTTGTGAATGCTTCAACATTGGAAGGTTTTAAGAAGAGATTGGATAACTGTTTGCCTGAAATGATGTAAGGTTTCCTTCCTAAGAAGGGGGTTTGGCTAGAAGACCTCCAAGGTACCTTCCAACTCTGTTATTCTATTCTAACTTCAATTATGAATTACTTAGCTTTTACACATTCATCATCAATCCATGGTTGAGAATTTCTTTTATTTATTCCTCATTTAATTTTACTAGTGAGTATATCTTTGTATATAGTGCTTAAGCTACAGTACAAATAATACATCTTTTCCTATGATTCATTAGCTAAGGGAATATATAAACCATAAACCTTACTTTATTCATATACAAGCTATATAGTTCTATCCATAATTCGGTTTTGATAACTCAATATATTTTCTCCTCCTCCCCACCTTTTTCCTTCTCCTCCATTCTTTCTCCACCCACCCACCCCTTTTCTCTTTTTTAAATATACACATACCACTCTATGTTTATTTTACTATATCTTTGTTATAATTGACTGGGACAAAATGGTCTTAATGCCAACAAATCCTAGCAAGACTTCAGCAAGTATTAGGGTTAATACAAATTAGCATAGCCTCCCATAGTCCTACATACAGTGTTTTATAAATTCTAGTACTGCTTAGTTATAGTTTTATAGTTCTCTTAGTTTACAGCATTTAGATTGTTCATTGTAAAATTTAATTCTAATTTTATGGGATTGGTTTGCATTTTAATAACCATACTCTGTAATTTTACCTGAATAATTTCATCTTTACCTTATTTTATTCTAGCGATATTTTGAATTTCTATTTTAGCATAATTGTTATTGTGTTAGTTGTATGCTGATTTTGCACTGAAATAATAGTAATGTCTATGGAGATTCTCAGTCATCCAGACCATGGTTGTCCTAAAGGTGCTTTTTCAAGAGGCAACTAGACTTTCTAATTTTTCTTTGAAGACGTTTTGCCTCTTATCCAATAAGCTTCTTCAGTTCTGACTGGTTGATGGAGAACAGAATTCATTACATGTCCAGCTGTCTGCAAGGAGTATCAATCCTTCCATTCCTGACCATCCAGTTGCTAAAGAAGCTTCTTGGATAAGAAGCAAAATGTCTTCAAAGAAAAACCAGAAATTATGTTTATCTATTGTATCTGCTATATGGACAATCTGCTCATGGATGGGAAGTGCTATCAGATCATCAACCCATAGAGTGAAAGGTACATATATTTATCTTTCCAATGCTCCACTATCAGTTTTTGAACACATGTAGATAGCCATGCCCTCATTTCAGCTTTATTTCAACTTTACCAGTAGCAGAATATTGCATCCATTTTTGGCTGCCATGATAGCAGTGTTCTGATATCTCAGAGGGTGCCCCAAACAAGAGGGAGTCAAGCTCTTCTCCAAGGCACCTGGAGGCAAGACAAGAAGCAACAGGTGGAAACTAATCAAGGAGAGAAGCAACTTAGAACTGAGGAGAAATTTCCTGACAGTTAGAACAATGAACCTCTGGAACAGCTTGCCTCCAGAAGTTGTGAATGCCCCAACCCTGGGAGTCTTTAAGAAGATGTTGGATAGCCATTTGTCTGAAATGGTATAAGGTTCCTGCCTACACAGGGGGTTGGACTAGAAGATCTACAAGGTCCCTTCCAACTCTGCTATTGTATTGTATTGATATAAAGAAGATGTTGATCCTATAGAAAGAGGTTCAGAGAAGAACAACCAAGAGGATTAGGGGACTCAAGGCCAAAACATATAAATAACAGTTGCAAGAATTGTCTAGTAGTTTAACGAAAAGAAGGACTAAGGGTGACATGTGTTCCAATATTTGGAGGGCTGACACTAAGAAGAGGTGGTCACCTACTCATCAAAGCACCAGAAGACAGGAAGACAAGAAACAATGGGTGTAAACTAATCAAGGACAGAAGCAACCTAGAACCAAGGAGAAATTTCCTGACAGCTAGAACAATTAATCAGTGGAACGACTTTGCCTACAGAAGTTGTGAGTGCCCCAAAACTGGAGGCTTTTATAAGGTGAGATTGGACAACCGTTTGTCTGAAATGGTGTAGGCCAGGGGTCTGCAAAGTTGGCTCTTTTAAGACTGGTGGACTTCAACTCCCAGAATTCCCCAGCCAGCCAAGCTGGCTGGGGAATTCTGGGAGTTGAAGTCCATCAGTCTTAAAAGAGCCAACTTTGCAGACCCCTGGTATAGGCTGTCCCGTTTGAGCAGGGGGTTGGACTAGAAGACCTCCAAGGTCCCTTCCAACTTTGTAATTTCTCAATTGGTGGGGAAAGGTAACAGACACTTTTCTCTAAGTCATCTGTGAGTATGAGGAATAAAAGCAGGATGAAGGAAGAACTAGATTCCCCAAGCCACCGGGAACACTTACGTCAGCATAGTCCAGGTGCTTTCCAACACCTTGAAAGAAAGATCGTTTCCTATTGACATGGCAAGATGAAAGGAAACGCCTAGAATTTAAATTTAAACCCTGGATCATAGATCTGCATGACAGTTCTAAGCAAGCTCTTGCAAATCGGTATTGCAACATTGCACATATAACCCAAAATAAATAGAGCTTCCAGCACAAAGCTGTGCTGTTATTTTCCCCCCTTCTGAAGCAACTTGGAAAAAAGCTGTGGATGCTATTATCCAATCCAGTGTTTACAAGGAAAGACATACTGTAGCTATAGGCTGGCATTGTGCTTTGTAGCATTGCTGTTCTCCGTTTCTTTTCTTTTCTTAAAGGCTCGGGGCAAGGAATAGTTTGGGTGCCTGAATAGATGCCAGGAAGACAGTGAGGTGGAGATGAATCCTGTTGGGTCTCCAAACTGAGGGGCAGAGCATCTTTGGAATATCTTCTGTCCGTCCTTGGTATCGCTAGGAAGAGGAAGAAGTCTATTATTATGTAATAAAGTTTAATTCAGACAAGCCATATATATGCGTGTGTGTTAGGTTTTTTAATTTATTTATCAATAAATAATCAGGGAGACTAATTGATCAGCTCAAAAAACCTAATACACATATTAAAAAAGTACACAACGGAACTAATAGCTTTCTGTCTAGATCAGGGGTTCCCAAACTTGGCAACTTTAAGACTTGTGGACTTCAACTGGCTGGAGAATTCTGAGAGTTGTTCTGAGAATTCTGGTAGTTGAAGTCCACAAGTCTTAAAGTTGCCAAGTTTGGGAATCCCTGGTCTAGATGATCTCTGGTGATGAGCCGAAAGGCAGAAAAGGAATGCAGTATGCTTCCTCCCTTAATTGGGGCTTAACAGGGTGTTGTGACACACACACACACACACACACACACACACACATATTGATCAATTTATTGATTAGCTCATAAAACTAACACACATATCTAAAAAAAAAATTACACAACGTAATTCTTGGCTTGCTGTCTAGATGGTCTCTGGTGAAAGGCAGGAAAGGAAACAGTATGTCTCCTCCCTTAATTGGGGCCTATTAACAGGTTGTTGTGAAACAATTACATATATATATATATATATATATATATATATATATATATATATATATATATATATATATATATATATATATATATATATATATATTCACTGCTTGTGAAGAGAGAGAGAGAGAGAGTGAGAGAGAGAGAGATTGATTAGTAAAGGGAGTTAGATTTGTCACAAAATAGCTCTAAAATTATAGATATCCTCCAGGAAGACATAAATATGGGCCATATGAAGATTGCTTACTCAAAATACGCCCTGGATCTGCTCTCTTGTACACCTTGGAGGTATTTATTCCTAGCTCAAGACAGGAGAGTAGCATTTGGAAATTATAAGAGGTTATTAAAGAATTCCACTGCTGCCTGAGTCAAAACTTGATTGACCTAGTTTGATTAATTAGAGATGCTCCCCAATCCCCTTTGGACAGGAAGGTCTGAGAAGTCTACTTTGCAAGCAAGGAGCTTTCAAGACTTCGTAAGAGATGGATTTTTAAGGAGTGCCTCTCAGAATGGTTGGAGAATTCTTAGACGTGTGCTCCAGTTGAGAAAAATTCTGATTAAAAGTCATTGTTCTAGGCTGATGGTTCCATGCAGGTCCATTCCTGGCGTGGGAATGGGGATATTTCACCCATGTTAAAATTGTGGGTTAAGCTGGGGGAATCAAAGACCCATCCCCTCCAACATTACGCTCAATGTCTGATGGTACTGAACCCTTCCTGGAAATGCTTCTGTTCCCATACAAGCGTTCACATATTTAGTGTGCAACTTTTCAGTTGGAACCATTTTTAGAATAGAATAGAATAAAATAGAATTTGAATTTGAATTTGAATTTGAATTTGAATTTGAATTTATTTATATTTATATCCCGCCCTTCTCCACAGAGGACCCAGGGCGGCATACAGGAATTTAAAAACATACAAAAATACAAAAAATAAATACATAATTTAAAATATATTAAACTATCCTAATCCTATGCTAAAACCAAATTTTAAAATACCCAATTTAAAACTTTCTAAAAAGTCCCCGTGGGAGGTTAGGCTAGGCCGGCTTGTTGGAAAAGGTGTGTCTTTAGACATTGGCTGAAGAGGCGGAGGTCGGTGATGGTGCGTAATTCAGGGGGTAGGTTGTTCCAAAGGGCTGGGCCCACCACAGAGAAGGCTCTTCCCCTGGGCGTCGCCAGTCGGCATTGTCCGGCCGACGGCACCCTGAGAAGGCCCTCTCTGTGGGAGCGGATCGGCCGAAGGGATGTATGGGGAAGAAGGCGGTCTCGCATATAACTAAAGAAAAGAAAAGAAAAGAATTGAATTCTTAATTGGCCAAGTGTGATTGGACACACAAGGAATTTGTCTTTGGTGCAGATGCTCTCAGTGAACATAAAGAAGAATAGAATAGAATAGAATAGAATAGAATAGAATAGAATAGAATAGAATAGAATAGAATAGAATAGAATAGAATAGAATAGAATAGAATAGAATAGAATTCTTAATTGGCCAAGTGTGATTGGACACACAAGGAATTTGTCTTTGGTGCATATATTCTCAGTGTACATAAAAAGACAAGATACATCCATCAAGATTCATAAGGAATAATGCTTAATGATAGTCCTAGGGTACAAATAACCAACCAGGAAACAATATCAATGTAAATTGTAAGAATACAGCAACAAAGATACAGTCCTACAAACATAAGTGGGAGGAGATGGGTGATAGGAACGATGAGAAGAATAAGAGTAATAGTAATGCAGCCTTAGTAAATGATTTGACAGTGGTGAGGCTTGATGGTGCTCAATGCTTCCTGGAAATGCTTCTCTTCCCATACAAGCATTCACATATTTAGTGTGAAACTTTTCAGTTGGGACCATTCTGAACTACATGTGATTGAGAATTCTGATTATGTAGCCATCAAAAGTAGGTTAAGTACCATTACTGCATCCTTCTTCAAACTAGACAGAGGCCAGTACATCTAAAGGAGATCAAGCTGACAAAGGCTACATTATTCAACTTTAATCCACCCACTCATGGCCATGATTCACACTGGCTTTTATTTGTTTATTGCCTCATTGAATTTCCCTTGTCTCTGAGAACAGTTCACCTCTCAGAATAAAATTAAGTTCTCTCCTTATTCCTTTGCAAATGTCAGTAATATGGTCGGGAGAAAATTCCTCTAACTGGTTCCCTAGACCAATACTTACTCAATGTAATGACATACAGGTAGACCACAATTGAGGCCAAAAATTCTGTTGTTAAGTGAGACATTTCTTAACTGAGTTTTACCCTATTTTGTGACCTTCCTTGCTATGGTTGTTAGGTGAATCACTGCAGCGGTTAAGTTAGTGACACTGTTGTTAAGTGAATCTGGCTTCCCCATTGATGTTGCATGTCAGAAGGCCATGGATGGATGGATGTTTATAGATTAAAGAGAGAGATAACAGTGTATATATTAGAGAAAGAAAGAGATAATAGTTTAGACAGAGAGAGAGAAAGAGAGAGAGATGATAGATAGATAGATAGATAGATAGATAGATAGATAGATAGATAGATAGATAGATAGATAGATAGATAGATAGATAGATAGATAGATCTCAACATCAGGAAAAAAGCATATGAGAAAGTAAAGTTAAGGTTCCCCTTACACATATGTGCTAGTTGTTCCTGACTCTAGGGGGCAGTGCTCATCTCTGTTTCAATGCCGAAGAGCCAGCGCTGTCCGAAGACGTCTCCATGGTCATGTGGCCGGTATGACTAAACATTGAAGGTGCATGGAAAACTGTTCCCTTCCCACTAAAAGTGGTTCCTATTTTTCTACTTGCATTTTTATGTGCTTTCAAACTGCTAGGTTGGCAAAAGCTGGGACAAGTAATGGGAGCTCACTCGGTTATGCAGCACTAGGGATTCGAACAGCCGAACTGCTGACCTTTCTGATCAACAAGCTCAGCGTCTTAGCCACTGAGCCACCGCGTCTCTCAGAATATGAGAAAGTACCAGGGCCTAAAGGAGGAACTAGAACGGATGTGGAAAATAAAGGAGGAACTAGAAAGGATGTGGAAAATAAAGGCCAGTGGTCCCAGTGGTGCTAGAGCACTCAGGATGGTTACTCCTAAGGTGGAAGAGGAATTCCAACAGATCCCATAAATGACATCAGATCTCACTGTCCAGAAGAATGGAGTCCTAGGAAGAGCTAAGGTCCTGAACAGAACTCCTAGATTCCCAGTTGTTGTCATTTAATCTGATGACTCCTGAAGCAATCCAGAAATAGCTGTGTCTTTCAGAAAAGCTGGAGAACTAGCAGAAGCTGGTAGGAATTTATCGCAGTGACATCCGCAACAACCTGAGCATCTGATTTTTAAATGCAGGCAGCCAGTCCCTCCCAGCACAGGAAGCACCTCCAACTTCTGGTTTGTCAACCGTATTGGTGCCATATGCAGAAACCTGAAAAAGAACGCCTTCTCTGATGGGGAATCAGATCTAACCTGTTCCTCTTCACCCGACTCCCATTTATCTTTGGTTGTGGTTTCTGAGCCATTCGACCTGAAGGGATGAATCTGTCAATTGCACTTTCTGACTTGTTTGCTCTCTCTCTCTCTCTCTCTCTCTCTCTCTCTCTCTCTCTCTCTCTCTCTCTCTCTCTCTCTCTCTCTCTCTCTCTCTCTCTCTCTCTCTCTCTCTCTCTCTCTCTCTCTCTCTCTCTCTCTCACACACACACACACACACACACTTTGAACTCACATTCTTTTCACTCTCTTTAGGAAAGATCCCATGGAGATTTCTACCGTCTTTAGTCTAATATTCATTCAATCATTCATTCAACAATATTTATATCCTGCTCCAATTCTAACAATGTCTGTGTGGGCAACAAGAAAATTAAATGGCAATCTATGTCTCTTTGTCTTCATGTATATTCATGTCGAAGTAAATGTGTACATATGTAGAAATGTATGTCTGCATGTATAGGGTTAAGTATTTCTAACTTTATTTCTATCTTATCTCTTTTCTCTTGTCTATTATCTACTATCCCTTATCTCTTATCCATCAATTCATCTATCTATCTATCTATCTATCTATCTATCTATCTATCTATCTATCTATCCATCTATCTATCTATCTATCTATCATTATCCCTCCCTCCATCTCTCTCTCTCTCTAAGATAGATATAGATAGATAGATAGATAGATAGATAGATAGATAGATCCATATCTATCGATCGATCGATCGATCGATTCATCCATCCATCCATCCATCCATCCATCCATCCATCCATCCACCCCCTCTCTTTTTCATTCCTTCTCTATCTATCCATCCATCCATCCATCCATCTATTTCTCTCTATCCTTGTCTGTCTGTTTGTACCTCTTATCAAAGCTGACAACAGCCAGAGCATAGAACGACTCAAAGAAGTTGTGCAAGAGTGGAAGATGCGGAGAAATCTGGCCCATAGAATTGTCAAGATTTGGACATGACTGAATGGATATCATTGTCATCATCATCATCAATCATTAATCCTCTTCCTCCTCATCATCATCTTTTTCTCTATCTCTATCTCAAAAGTACGATTGAAATCATGCTTCCAGAGGGAAGGCATTCTCCCAAAGGTTGGCTGCCATTATGGAGATGGTCTCTATACTGATCTTTCTTTTCAACCCTTCTGCTTCAAATCTATGGGGAAGGAACTCAATTTATTCTTTCTTTCATTTTTTCCCCAAATAATAATAATAATCGTAGAAGTTATTTGCCATTTAGTAATTTTCTTCAGCACCTGAAATAATCTTGAGTCACAGACTAAATTTTTTCCCCCAAGGCTTTGTTCTGAGGCCCTTCGCACAGTCACTCAAACGCTTGTGACATCCCGGCTGGATTACTGTAATGCTCTCTACATGGGGCTCCCCTTGAGGTGCACTCGAAGGCTGCAGTTAGTCCAGAATGCGGCCGTGCGGGTGGTTATGGGTGCCTCAAGGCAAGCCCACGTAACACCTATCCTGCGTGAGCTGCACTGGCTGCCTGTGGCCTTTCGAGTGCGCTTCAAGGTGTTGACGACCATCTTTAAATCGCTCCATGACTCGGGGCCCAGCTATATACGAGACCGTCTCCTGCCCCATACATCCCTTCGTCTGGTCCGCTCCCACAGAGTGGGTCTTCTCCGGGTGCCGTCGGCTGGGCAATGCCGATTGGCAACACCCCAGGGAAGGGCCTTCTCTGTGGCGGGCCCGGCCCTCTGGAACGACCTACCCCCCGACCTTTGCACTACCTCGGACCTCCGCCTCTTCCGCCAACGTCTTAAGACGCATTTATTCCAACAAGCCGGCCTTGGATAGCCCCCCGTTTCTGACTTTTATACATAAATTATAATTTGGTAGGGTTTTTAATATGGGTTTTAGCACGGGTAAATAATTTAATATATTTTAATGATGTTATATTGTATTTATTGCGGTTTTAAATAATGCCTGTGCGCCGCCCTGGGTCCTAACAAGGAGAAGGGCGGGGTATAAATTCGAATAAATAAATAAATAAATAAACTTCCTTTTCTCTAAACAGAAATTCATAGAATTAGGAGGACAGTCTCGTGTTTCCTCCTCTAAAACTCTCAGGCTAATGTGGAAACTTTAGAACTTACTCCCCGTGAACAGCTTTCTCAGATACCTCTAGATCAGGGGTCTCCAACCTTTGCAACTTTAAGTCTGAAGGACTTTAGCTCTCAGACTTCTCCAGCCAGCTTTGCTGGCTGGAGAAGTCTGGGAGCTGAAGTCCTTCAGACTTAAAGTTGCAAAGGTTGGAGACCCCTGCTCTAAAGGGTTAGTGCAGTTTTGGTGAACCTTTTCTGCACCAAGTGCCAGCAGTGGGGGAGCACCGAAAACCGGAAGACCAGTTCCTCAGCATTCATGCATGTGCCAGGAAGTTGAGCTCCTGGTTTCTGGAAGCTGAAGTCCTTCAGACTTAAAGTTGCAAAGGTTGGAGACCCCTGCTCTAGAGGCCCCATTTTCTCAGGATGCAAAGTTCTTGAATATGCCTTCTTAGAAAATTGCTCTTTGATATTTATCAAAAATCTGCTTTCTATCACTTTCACTCCACGGTTTTTGTCTAACACGCAACGTACAACATGCTAAGTCTACGGTCTACAGGGTGGATTTTCCTATACTGGTGACTCCTAAGTTATCTCTCCAACGTAAACATAGAAAGACGACAGGAAGAAGAGTTCCAAAGGGCTTGAAGGGCATTATAGCCGGGTGATTATTGCCTCCGGATCAGATCCTTGGAGACTTGAATTTGGGATCTGCAGCTGACAGCCTTGTCAAGCATGAGGGAGGAAAGCTCTGAACTTCTGCTGCTTTGCCGCTGACCTGCGGTGGTCTTGGCAGGACACTTCAGACATTATTATTGATTCTCAGGGGTTTCTTTTCCCTCCTCCTCCCTCTTGGGTTCCTTTATGCTAATTGTACCTCTGTAGCAAAACAATCCAATTATCATGTTAATTAGTGGGAGGGCTGTTGGAAATTTCCAGTTCATTACCTGCTAATTTCAAGATAAATGAATCCACAGGTTGCTTAGTAAATAAGGTCACCTATCAGGCAGCCATAAACATATTGATAAACAAAGAAACAAAAAAAAAGGAAGGGTGAAGAGAGAAAGGGGGATTGCAAATTTTTCAGTGACCTTGATCTGTGAGAGGGCGCAGGCAAGGCAAACTTTGGAGCCCGTCTGAACAAAACAAGCCATTCTATTTCCCCTCTATCGTACTGACTAAGTAACAGAATAATAAGAGTTGGAAGGGACCTTGGAGGACTTCTAATCTAACTCCCTGCTCAGGCAGGAAACCCTATGCCCGTGATGGCGAACCTATGGCACGCGTGCCACAGGTGACACGTGGAGCCATTTGTCAGGGCATGCGAGGCATTGCCCTGTCATGTGCGTGCTGGCCAGCTAACTTCGGCCTTCTTTTGAGGCTGTTTTGGAAACTTCTCTGAAGCCTTCAAAGTGCAAAAAAAAAAAATGGCCCTAAGGGCAAACCGGAAGTTCAGAAACAGACTTCTGGTTTGCTCGTAGGGCCGTTTTTCGCCCTCCGGAGCCTTCAGGGACACCTCCTGAAGGCCTCTGAAACCTCCGGAGGTCGAAAATCAGCCTTATGTGGAACCCGGAAGTTCCGGAATGGTGACTTCCGGTTTGTCTGTAGGGCCAATTGACCCTACAGACAAACCGGAAGTCACCTTTCCTGAACTTCTGGGTGCACTGTAGGTTTGTTTTTTGCCCTCTGGAGGCTTCAAGGAAGCTCCTGAGGCCTCCAGAGAGCATCCAGGGGACCGGAAAGGCTGTTTTCGCCCTTCCCAGGCTCCTAAAAAGCATCTGGGGCCTGGGGAAGACAAAAAAACTGCGGTAAAAGCAGGCGGGTTGCTTATCGTGCGCATGCACATGCACTGGGGGGGACATGCATAGCATTATGGGTGTGGCACAGTGGCGCACAACCTCCCTGTGCTCCCCCTGTTTTTGGCACGGCAGCCAAAAAAGGTTTGCCATCACTGCCCTCTACCATTTAGACAAATGTCTGTCCAGTCTCTTCTTGAAAGCGTCCAGTAATGGAGCAGCACCATCTTCTGAAGCCAAGTCATTCCACTGGTTAATTGTTCTCACTGTCAGGAAATTCCTCCTTAATTCTAAGTTGGTTACTTCCTTGATTAATTTCCATCCATTCCTTCTTGACTTGATTTCTGAAGCTTTGGAGAATAGTTGACCCCTTCTTTGTGGCAGCATCTCAAATATTGGAAGAATGTTATCATGTCACCCCTAGTCCTACTTCTCACCAGACTAGACAAACCCTTAAATCATTCCTCACATGTTTTAGCCTCTTTAGGTTAGATGTCTAACCACCCTATATATTAACCTAGATGGATGAACAGTGGAGAAAGCTGGGTGTATTTTATTTATCCAAATGTAGGAACCGCCCATCTCACAGTCAGAGTGAGAATCAGATCTATAGCGTTGGAAGGGACCTTGTAGGTCTTCTAGTCCAATCCCCTGCTCAAGCAGGAGACCCTACACCATTTCTGATAAATGACAGTCCAGTCTCTTCTTGAAAGCTTCCAGTGCTGAAGTTCCCACAACTTCTGAAGGCAACTTCTGTTCCATTGGTTGATTGTTGTCACTGTCAGAAAGTTCTCCTTATTTCCAGGTTGAATCTCTCCTTGTTTCCGTCCATTATTTCTTATCTGGCCTTCAGGTGCCTTGGAAAATAGCTTGACCTCCTTCTCTCTGTGGCAGCCCCTCAAATATTGGAAGACTGCTATCATGTCTCCCCTGGTCCTTCTCTTCACTATATTAGCCAGGCCCAGTTCCTGTAATCGTTCGTCATATGTTTTAGTCTCCAGTCCTCTAATCGTCTTGGTTGCTCTTCTCTGTACACTTTCTAGAGTCTCAACATCTTTTTTATACTGTGGTGACCAAAACTAGATTAAGGATTCTAGGTGTGGTCTTACTAAGGCTTTATAGACTGGTATTAGTACCTCACTTGGCCTTGATTGTATCCCTCGGTTAATGCAATTTAGGATTGCATTGAATCCTAAATTGCATTAAGAATTAATAACTAAATTGACTAAGAATCATTTGATAGTGGCTTCCAGATTAGGAATATAGATCCTGGCCCAACCAAAACTTATTAAGATTTAATTCAGATATAGGTTACATCTTCTCTTAACCCATAGCAATGGATATTAATACACCTTCTCTGTGGTGGCACAATGGTTAGAATAAAATACGAGTATTACAGGCTAATTCCGCCGATTGCCAGCAGTTCAATTTTCAAGGTTGATTCAGCCTTCCATCCTTCCAAGGTGGGTAAAATGAGGACCCAAACTGACTCTGTAAGCCACTTAGAGAGGGCTGTAAAGCACTGTGAAAGCAGTATATATGTTTAAGTGCTATTGCTATTCTCTTTGAATTTGTTCTTCTTCAACACAAAGGCAAAAACCCAAGATTTTGAAGCAATTTGTCAATTTTTTTCTTCTCAGACCTTACACAGCCAGCTAAGGAGCTACTTCTTGGTATTCAATCTCTCTTTTTCTCCTCCTCCTCCTCCTCCTCCTCCTCCTCCTCCTCCTCCTCCTCCTCCTCCTCCTCCTCCTCCTCCTCCTCCTCCTCCTCCTCCTCCTCCTCCTCCTCCATCATTGTTTCATACAAGATACAAAAGTGATTCCCAAACATTTTCTTTCTGAAAGCCACAATGTCATCCTTCAAAGTTCTTGAGGATCATATAACCTAATAAAAGCCAACAGTTGACAAAATAGCATCGTAACAATATGGTCTCCTCTCTCAATAGCATCTACAGGACTCTCAATATGCAAAGAAATATTAACCTTTCAAACCTAAAAAAAATTGAATTGCAGAAACATCAAACTTTCAAGATTTGGTTCATAGTCAAATGTTGCCTCTCCCTCTCATCCCACCATTCACTTTTATAGAGAACCAGTTTTGTCTCATGGTTAAGGTGCCAGACTAAAAAGCAAGATACCATGAGCTCAAGTCCCACCTTAACCATGCCAGCCAGCTGGGTGACTTTGGGCCAATCACCAGGATTGTGAGTTCTAGTCCTGTCTTAGTCATGAAAACCAGCTAGGTGACTATGGGGCTATCACCAGGAGTCTGTGAGTTCTAGTCCTGACTTAGTCATGAAAACCAGCTGGGTGACTATGGGGCAATCACCAGGAGTCTATGAGTTCTAGTCCTGTCTTAGTCATGAAAACCAGCTGGGTGACTATGGGGCTATCACCAGGAGTCTGTGAGTTCTAGTCCTGTCTTAGTCATGAAAACCGGCTGGGCGACTATGGGGTTATCACCAGGAGTCTGTGAGTTCTAGTCCTGTCTTAGTCATGAAAACCAGCTGGTTGACTATGGTCCAATCACCAGGAGTCTGTGAGTTCTAGTCCTGTCTTAGTCATGAAAACCAGCTGGTTGACTATGGTCCAATCACCAGGAGTCTGTGAGTTCTAGTCCTGACTTAGTCATGAAAACCAGCTGGGTGACTATGGGGCTATCACCAGGAGTCTGTGAGTTCTAGTCCTGTCTTAGTCATGAAAACCAGCTGGGTGACTATGGGGCTATCACCAGGAGTCTGTGAGTTCTAGTCCTGTCTTAGTCATGAAAACCAGCTGGGTGACTATGGGGCTATCACCAGGAGTCTGTGAGTTCTAGTCCTGTCTTAGTCATGAAAACCAGCTGGGTGACTATGGGGCAATCACCAGGAGTCTATGAGTTCTAGTCCTGTCTTAGTCATGAAAACCAGCTGGGCGACTATGGGGCTATCACCAGGAGTCTGTGAGTTCTATTCCTGTCTTAGTCATGAAAACCAGCTGGGTGACTATGGGGCTATCACCAGGAGTCTGTGAGTTCTAGTCCTGTCTTAGTCATGAAAACCAGCTGGGCGACTATGGGGCTATCACCAGGAGTCTGTGAGTTCTAGTGATGTCTTAGTCATGAAAATCAGCTGGGTGACTATGGTCCAATCACCAGGAGTCTGTGAGTTCTAGTCCTGTCTTAGTCATGAAAACCAGCTGGGTGACTATGGGGCTATCACCAGGAGTCTGTGAGTTCTAGTCCTGACTTAGTCATGAAAACCAGCTGGGTGACTATGGGGCAATCACCAGGAGTCTATGAGTTCTAGTCCTGTCTTAGTCATGAAAACCAGCTGGGTGACTATGGGGCTATCACCAGGAGTCTGTGAGTTCTAGTCCTGTCTTAGTCATGAAAACCAGCTGGGTGACTATGGGGCTATCACCAGGAGTCTGTCAGTTCTAGTCCTGTCTTAGTCATGAAAACCAGCTGGGCGACTATGGGGCTATCACCAGGAGTCTGTGAGTTCTAGTCCTGTCTTAGTCATGAAAACCAGCTGGGTGACTATGGGGCAATCACCAGGAGTCTATGAGTTCTAGTCCTGTCTTAGTCATGAAAACCAGCTGGGCGACTATGGGGCTATCACCAGGAGTCTGTGAGTTCTAGTCCTGTCTTAGTCATGAAAACCAGCTGGGTGACTATGGGGCTATCACCAGGAGTCTGTGAGTTCTAGTCCTGTCTTAGTCATGAAAACCAGCTGGGCGACTATGGGGCTATCACCAGGAGTCTGTGAGTTCTAGTCCTGTCTTAGTCATGAAAACCAGCTGGGCGACTATGGGGCTATCACCAGGAGTCTGTGAGTTCTAGTCCTGTCTTAGTCATGAAAACCAGCTGGGTGACTATGGGGCAATCATCAGGAGTCTGTGAGTTCTAGTCCTGTCTTAGTCATGAAAACCAGCTGGGTGACTATGGGGCAATCACCAGGAGTCTGTGAGTTCTAGTCCTGTCTTAGTCATGAAAACCAGCTGGGCGACTATGGGGCTATCACCAGGAGTCTGTGAGTTCTAGTCCTGTCTTAGTCATGAAAACCAGCTGGGCGACTATGGGGCTATCACCAGGAGTCTGTGAGTTCTAGTCCTGTCTTAGTCATGAAAACCAGCTGGGTGACTATGGGGCAATCATCAGGAGTCTGTGAGTTCTAGTCCTGTCTTAGTCATGAAAACCAGCTGGGTGACTATGGGGCAATCACCAGGAGTCTGTGAGTTCTAGTCCTGTCTTAGTCATGAAAACCAGCTGGGTGACTATGGGGCAATCACCAGGAGTCTGTGAGTTCTAGTCCTGTCTTAGTCATGAAAACCAGCTGGGTGACTATGGGGCAATCACCAGGAGTCTGTGAGTTCTAGTCCTGTCTTAGTCATGAAAATCAGCTGGGTGACTATGATCCAATCACCAGGAGTCTGTGAGTTCTAGTCCTGTCTTAGTCATGAAAACCAGCTGGGTGACTATGGGGCTATCACCAGGAGTCTGTGAGTTCTAGTCCTGACTTAGTCATGAAAACCAGCTGGGTGACTATGGGGCAATCACCAGGAGTCTATGAGTTCTAGTCCTGTCTTAGTCATGAAAACCAGCTGGGTGACTATGGGGCTATCACCAGAAGTCTGTGAGTTCTAGTCCTGTCTTAGTCATGAAAACCAGCTGGGTGACTATGGGGCTATCACCAGGAGTCTGTGAGTTCTAGTCCTGTCTTAGTCATGAAAACCAGCTGGGCGACTATGGGGCTATCACCAGGAGTCGGTGGTTCTCCTCCTACCTCTCTGGCCGATCGCAATTTGTGCGGGCAGGAGAGCAGAGGTCGACCCCGAGACCCCTCACATGCGGGGTGCCTCAGGGGTCGGTCCTCTCGCCTCTCCTGTTTAACGCATATATGAAGCCGCTGGGTGAGATCATCCGTGGTTTTGGGGTAGATTACCACCTGTACGCTGATGACACCCAGCTGTACATATCTACCCCAAACCACCCCAACGATGACGTAGCGGTGATGTGCCAGTGCCTGGAAGCCGTGCGGATCTGGATGGGAAGTAACGGACTCAGGCTCAACCCGACCAAGACCGAGTGGCTGTGGTTTCCGGCTGCCCGATTCAACCAGCTTTCTCCAACGCTGGCCATAGGGGGCGAACATCTTGCCCCTGTGGATGGGGCGCGCAATTTGGGTGTCCTCCTGGATACCCGGCTGTCTATGGAAGAGCAAGTGACAGCCGTGGCCAGGAGGGCGTTTTACCAGGTTCGCCTGGTTCGCCAATTGCGCCCCCTATTGGATCGGGACGCCCTTCGCACAGTCACTCATGCCCTCGTGACATCCCGACTGGACTATTGTAACTCTCTCTACATGGGGCTTCCCTTGAGGTGCACCCGGAGGCTTCAGTTAGTTCAGAATGCAGCCGCGCGGGCAATTATGGGGACCACCAGGTTCGCCCATGTTACACCACTCCTGCGCGAGCTGCACTGGCTACCTGTCGTCTTCCGGGTGCGCTTCAAGGTGCTAACTATCATCTTTAAGGCGCTCCATGGCTCGGGACCTAGCTATCTGCGGGATCGGATCCTGCCCCATACATCCTCACGACCGATTCGCTCCCACAGAGAGGGACTTCTCCGGGTGCCGTCCACTAGACTTTGTCAGCGGGCGACGCCCAGGGGAAGGGCTCTCTCTGTGGCGGGCTCGGCCCTCTGGAACGACCTTCCCCCCGATATTAGAACGACCATGGACCTCCGTTCCTTCCGTATGAAACTAAAGACCCATTTCTTTCGACTGGCCGGCCTTGGATAGTCTCTCTGTCTATAGAGTTTTAAATGTATTTTAATGGGTTTTAATTTTTTAGCACGGGATAACATAGTTTAATGGTGTTTTAAAGTATATATTTTGTATCGATTGTTTATATTGTTTTTAGTCTCTCCTGTGCACCGCCCCGGGTCCCTGTGGGGAGAGGGAGCGGTTAATAAATGCAAAGTTATTATTATTATTATTATTATAGTCCTGTCTTAGTCATGAAAACCAGCTGGGTGACTATGGGGCAATCACCAGGAGTCTATGAGTTCTAGTCCTGTCTTAGTCATGAAAACCAGCTGGGCGACTATGGGGCTATCACCAGGAGTCTGTGAGTTCTAGTCCTGTCTTAGTCATGAAAACCAGCTGGGTGACTATGGGGCTATCACCAGGAGTCTGTGAGTTCTAGTCCTGTCTTAGTCATGAAAATCAGCTGGGTGACTATGGTCCAATCACCAGGAGTCTGTGAGTTCTAGTCCTGTCTTAGTCATGAAAACCAGCTGGGCGACTATGGGGCTATCACCAGGAGTCTGTGAGTTCTAGTCCTGTCTTAGTCATGAAAACCAGCTGGGTGACTATGGGGCAATCATCAGGAGTCTGTGAGTTCTAGTCCTGTCTTAGTCATGAAAACCAGCTGGGTGACTATGGGGCAATCACCAGGAGTCTGTGAGTTCTAGTCCTGTCTTAGTCATGAAAACCAGCTGGGTGACTATGGGGCAATCACCAGGAGTCTGTGAGTTCTAGTCCTGTCTTAGTCATGAAAACCAGCTGGGTGACTATGGGGCAATCACCAGGAGTCTGTGAGTTCTAGTCCTGTCTTAGTCATGAAAACCAGCTGGGTGACTATGGGGTTATCACCAGGAGTCTGTGAGTTCTAGTCCTGTCTTAGTCATGAAAATCAGCTGGGTGACTATGGGGCTATCACCAGGAGTCTGTGAGTTCTAGTCCTGTCTTAGTCATGAAAACCAGCTGGGTGACTATGGGGCAATCACCAGGAGTCTGTGAGTTCTAGTCCTGTCTTAGTCATGAAAACCAGCTGGGTGACTATGGGGCAATCACCAGGAGTCTGTGAGTTCTAGTCCTGTCTTAGTCATGAAAACCAGCTGGGTGACTATGGGTTTATCACCAGGAGTCTGTGAGTTCTAATCCTGTCTTAGTCATGAAAACCAGCTGGGTGACCTTGGGCCAATCACCAGGAGACTATGAGTTCTAGTCCTGTCTTAGCTAGGAAACCCAACAGAATGACTATGGGTCAATCACCAGGAGTTCTAGTCCTGTCTTAGTTATGAAAACCAGCAGGGTGACCTTGGGCCAGTCCCTCTCTCTCCGCCCAATTCAACTCACAGGGTTGTTGTGAGGAAAATAGGAGGAAGGTATATTGTATATGTTCACTGCCTTGGGATGTTTGTAAAAATAAAAAGGTGGGATACAAATAAATAAATATTGGACAGTATTTAAGACCAGTACTTATGCACCACCAGTGGTCTTTAGACCATAAATGAGGAGCTCTTGATATATAATGTCAGGAATGACTATCTTGTTAACTTATATCTTAAAGTATGGTTTATGGCACCATCCGAGAAGCACTGAATCTGATATTTATCCTTCTGTGCTGTTTTGTTATAACTTCCACTGTAAATTTAATATAAAGCGGAGAAAGATATTAAGATATAAAATTTCTGCTGTCTCACATGTCAACTACTTGGCTCACAAATATTCTGCAGCCGAAGAGTTTATCCATCTTATAAAAACGAAAACCATGTCAGAGGAGAAGGGCGGCTGGAGCGACTGCAAAGTTGTTTCAAGACTTATTCCAGGCAGAATTTAGTACCTTCGGACAAACTCCTGCCTGCCTTCATTCTCGGCTTCTGAGCAATTTTCTAACTTTTACCAAAACTCTTTCATTTTCTTAGAGGGTCCTTACAGCCCCCTTTCAACTGTTTTTGTATTCAGCTTGAGGCAACTTTTCTTTTTTTTAACAAGGCAACATATTAAGTGAGGCAGGTGGCATTAAGAAAAATCTAGTCTATGCAATTCTTTCTTTCTTTCTTTTTTTCTTTCTTTTTTCTTTCTTTCTTTCTTTTTCTTTCTTTTTCCTTTCTTTCTTTCCTTCCTTAATTTGCTATCTTTCCTTTCCTTCCTTCCTTCCTTCCTTCCCTCCCTCCCTCCCTCCCTCACTTCCTTCCTTCCTTCCTCCTCCTCCTCTTCCTCCTCCTCCATCTTGCTTCCTATCCTTCCTTGCTTCTCTCCTTCCTATCTTCCCCTCCTTCCTTCCTTCCCTTTTATCTTCCTTCCTTTCTTTCTTTCTTTCCTTCCTTCCTAATTTGCCATCTTCCCCTTCCTTCCTTCCTTCCTTCCTTCCTTCCTTCCTTCCCTCCCTCCCTCCCTCACTTCCTTCCTCCTCCTCCTCTTCCTCCTCCTCCATCTTGCTTCTTTTTCCTCTCTTCCCTTTTTTAATTAAGATAATAAATTGGCCTTAAATTATCCCTGAAATCAGAGTAGCGTTGATTACAATGGAGCTCATGCTGTGACAGCTCAAGATGATGTTATTTTTATTCCCTTTCAATGAGATCTTAATCTCTTCCTGCATGTAAACAAATTGTCAGAGTAACCTTGCTCTTTAATCTCCCACTAGAAGACCTTTGGAGCGTTGAGCGATAAGAGATCTTGCTGAGATTTCATCTGCTTTTTACAGAGATGACCCCATTCTTGCCTCTCTCTTCCGTCACACCCCCAGCAAATCCCATTACGAGCCCTCAAAATCAAGATTTCAAAATAGAAAATGATCTTCAGCCAAGACTAGCACGGCACATGCATTTGTTCACTGATAACTCTGCCTGGTTTAGTATGAATATTCTTTTTTTTTTTTTTAAGTCAAGGAAATGTCCCAAAGTTGCTTTTTCAAAAGGCAACTAGGCTTTCTTTGTTTTTTTTCTTGAAGTCATTTTGCTTCTCATCCAAGAAGCTTCTTCCGTTTTGACTAAATGGTGGAGGATGGAAGGATTCAGCCAGAACAGAAGAAGCTTCTTGGGTGAGAAGCGAAATGTCTTCAAGGGAAAAAATCACAAGAAAGTCCAGTTGCCTTCTGGAAAAGCACCTTTGGGACAGCCATGGCCTGGATATTCCTGAGAATCTCCATAGAAATCAAGGAACTGTCCCCATTCATGGTAAGAGCAACAGAGATTCAAACTAACTGATAGACGCCATCTGGGGAAAAGCGCAAGCCAGAAGCCTTCAGAATGGAATCTGAAACAGGATTAGATTTACACTACAACACCCAGAATTCCCATTGCAAGATTCCCAGGAATTCTGGGTCTTGCATTCCTGACTAATAATTGCATTGGCATCCTTCAATCTCAAAAGACTATGGCATCGTGCTCTGGAAAGAGGTCTTAAAGCAGCATCTGGTGTTTTGCAGTATCCTTCCCCTGGAGTGGGGAGGGAATGGAGATTTTCAAGGTGTTAGTTACCATCTTTAAAGCGCTCCATGGCACGGGACCTAGCTATCTGCGGGATCGCATTCTGCCCCATACATCCCTGCGGCCGATTCGCTCCCACAGAGAGGGACTTCTCCGGGTGCCGTCCACTAGGCTGTGCCAGCGGGCGACGCCCAGGGGAAGGACCTTCTCTGTGGCGGGCCCGACCCTCTGGAACGACCTTCTCCCCGAAATCAGAACAACCACGGACCTTCGCTCCTTCCGACAGCTTTTAAAATCTCATTTCTTCCGTTTGGCTTTCCTAGGGTAATTCAAATTTTAAATTGTTAAGGGGTTTTTAGGGATAGTTTTAATTTCATAGAAGTTTTTAGCGCAGGGTAAGTTTAATTCGATTTTAATTTTGTACTTTGTCTGTTTTAATTGTTTTTTAATTCCCTGTGCCCCGCCTCGAGTCCCTTCGGGGAGAGAGAGCGGGTTATAAATAAAATTTTTTATTATTATTATTGTTGTTGTTGTTGTTGTTGTTGTTGTTATTATTATTATTATTATCATTATCATTATTATCATTATTATCATTATTATCATTATTATCATTATTATCATTATTATCATTATTATCATTATTATCATTATTATTATTATTATTATTATTTTAACCTTCCCCTGCCACGCCCCCCAAGCCACACCACGCTCCCCAAGTCACACCCACAAAACCAGTAATAAAAAAAATGGAATCCCACCACTGGCTTCCACGCAGCGCTGAAAATCGAGCATTTATTTGTTTATTTATTTAAAAATTAAATTTTTATTAGTATTTTCAACATAAAGCCACGCAATCAACAGAAATAGGGTAAGGGTAGCTGGTTAAACATACATAAACCTACCGGGCAAATATCTCATCCCCTAAATTGAAGATTAAGTTGATCCCAGTCTAACTTATCAATTATTGCTTATAACTACACAAAGATTTCTATCTCAAATTTACTATAATCTTATCTCGTTTATTCCTTACATTGGTTCCTTAAGTGATCTATCTAGTTAGTTCCCGTGGCATCCATTAGTCCCCTACTATACCATGAGTCCCATCTGTTCCAGCTTTTAAAGAAAATTGACTCTTGCCTATCTTTTAGAACGTATGTTAATTTGTCAGATTCTGCGCAGGTAAATTGTTTTGCTATAATTAACTGATCTGGCGGTAAGTTGGTATCTTTCCAGTATTGTGCAATGGCCATCCTGGTCGCTGTTATTATATAAGAGAGAAAAGATACCAATCTTGATTTTTAATTTCGAGTTGATTTTATGCCTAGCAGGTAAAGGTCGGGTTTGAGTGGAAAGTTCATGCCTGTTATTTCCAAAAGCCAAATTTGCATTTTTTCCCAAAGTTGAGTAATTATTGGGCAAGTCCACCATTGGTGAAAGAGCGTACCCCTGGCCATCTTTTTAATACAATAATACAATACAATAGTAGAGTTGGAAGGGACCTTGGAGGTCATCTAATCCAACTCCCTAGGCAGGAAGCCCTATACCATTTCAGACAAATAGCTATCCAACATCTTCTTGAAGACTTGTAGTGTTGGGGCATTCACAACTTCTGGAGGTAACTTCTGTTCCACTGGTTAATTTTTCTAACTGTCAGGAAATTTCTCCTCAGTTCTAAGTTGCTTCTCTCCTTGAATAGTTTCCACCCATTGGTTCTTGTTCTACCCTCAGGTGCTTTGGAGAATAGTTTGACTCCCTCTTCTCTGTGGCACCCTCTGAGATATCGGAAGACTGCTATCATGTCTCCCCTGGTCCTTCTTTTCATTAAACTAGACATACCCAATACTTCCAACATCTGTCTGAGTAGTTCAGAAACCTGTTTGTAATTCGGGCAGGTGCTAGATACCACCTGTATAACATTTTATATAGGTTTCCTTTAAATGAGAAAGCCAGGGTCAAAATCGAGCATTTAGACGCTCAGCTGCTTACCTTCCAAGTTCCAGCAATGCTAAGTGGAGGGGGGTCAGGTGGAATCAGCTGCACCTGCACGATTGAGGTGAGCTAGAAAGCAGGGAATAAAGGACAGGATAGGGCAGAGGTGGGTGAGCAAGGTCAACGGATCCTCGCAGCTACCTGTTTGTCTGAGCCAGTCCGAACCAGCTGAATCTCACCTCTGATTCCTGTTGAGAACTGATATAACAGGTGGGTTTCACAAATTCCAATATGTAAATCCAAAGTCATGCACGCATCTTTGCTTACATTCAGTAGGACAGGGAGCCCTCGAGAGCAGCCACAAACCTAGTAGGTATCTGAGCATCAATGTAGTGTGGGAACGTTGATACTGAAAAGTGGTTCTATAGGCTCTCCTCTGTTCTATGTTCCAATTTGACATGGCTCATGCAAGGCTTCTATTGACGAAAAACATGCGTCATTTATTTCCTGGCAGAGTGGCTGTTTGGTCTATATAACAGTGTCCCATCAACCCAAATGATTTATCATGCTCCCTGCTGGAGATTTCCCTCCGCCCCCTCCTGAAAAGGCAGCCCAAATCTACTCGACTCCATCTCTTGCAAAGCTCTGCCATTTGGGAAGAATGCCTCGCGGAGCCCTACAAAGGATCAATGAAGCAGAGAGCTGTAATTCTCATTAGATGATACCTTTTCAATGTGACATTTCGAAATTAATGGACGGAAAAGGCCTCTTGTTAAAATCCCAGTGGGTTAACTAGGCAGACGACATTAATGTGGGTTTGTAAACAGCTAGGCAACTTGTTCACCTGTGACGAGAAGAATAGTCTCCAGATGACCAGGATGGGGACAATTTGGAAAATGCAGACAAAAGTTGGTCGATTCAAAGTGGAGAAAAATGAGCAGTGATCCAAATTTACATCCCCGATCAGCTGTGAGTCCCTTAGACCAGGGGTCTGCAAAGTCGGCTCTTTTAAGACTGGTGGACTTCAACTCCCAGAATTCTGGGAGTTGAAGTCCACCAGTCTTAAAAGAGCCGACTTTGAAGACCCCTGCCTTAGACCATTCTTAACTCATAGTAGGGTGAGGGACAGTGGTGGGTTTCAAATTTTTTTAGAACCTCTTCTGTAGGTGTGGCCTGCTTTGTGGGAGTGGCTTGCCAACCATGTGACCGGGTGGGCATGGCCAACTTGTAAAATGTGGTGAAACTCACTTAAAAACGCGCTTGCTTAGCAACGAAAATGTTGGCTCAGGAACTCTGGCATTTGAAGCACGCAAGTCTTAAAGCTGTCAAGCTAAAAGACCCTTGCACCCCTAACCCTTTAGAAAAAAAACCCACAGAGGTGTCCAAACTTGACAGCTTTAAGACTTGTGGACGTCAACTCCCAGAATTCCTCCTCTCACTCTTCCTCTTGATGATGGGCAGACGGGCAGGGAGAGGGAGCTGGGACCGGTTCTAAACGGCCCTGTAGATTTGTGGAACCTCTTCTGTAGAAGAGGCTGGAACTGGCAGGAACCCACCCCTGGTGAGGGACCTTCAGTGAAAATATTCACGCTTTCTTGGAGAAATAAATGGCTTCCTGCTGGACTTCCTTTAGCAAATGTGGCTCGAACTGGGTTTAGATGTGCCCAAGCACAGCATCTCACACACAACTGTATACCTTTCACACTCCAAAATGCTGAACCCGAAGAAAAGGGAAAGGGTGAAAAGGCAATAACGCATTAGGTATCTTGAAATCGGAAACTCTGAGTATTAGGTTGTCTACTGCATCCTATAGAGCAGGGGTCTCCAACCTTGGCAACTTTAAGACTTGTGGACTTCAACTCCCAGAATTCTGGAAGTTGAAGTCCACAAATCTTAAAGTTGCCAAGGTTGGAGACCCCTGCTATAGAGGTTATCTAAGGACTCCTGAAATTAACTATGCATCTTTGATTTACTAAAATGTGGCAATATTTTAGGAAGGGACCTTGGAGGTCTTCTAGCCCAGCCCCCACTTCAAGCAGCAGACCCTTTACCATTGCAGATAGCTGGCTATCTAGTCTTTCCTTAAAACCTCCAGCAATGGAGCATCCACAACTTCTGAAGGAAAATTGTTCCATTGGTTAATTGTTCTCACTGCTAGGAAATTTCTGCTTAGTTGCAGGTTGCTTCTTCCTTGAATAGTTTCCATCCGTCGCTTCTTGTCCTGCCTCTTGGTGCTTTGGAGATTAGGCTGACCCCCGTCTTCTTTGCGGCAGCCCCTCAAATATTGGAACTCTGCTATCATGTCTCCCTTAGTCCTTCTTTTCATTAGATTACTTAATATCCATCCCATGAGATGGAGGCCATCGTTCCAGTCATCTGGAAGGTGTCAGACTGATGGCCTAGCCTACACTACACAGTCCTGGAAATGCAACAGGAAGAATCCAAACTAAATCTTGGTGTGTGTGAGTGTGTGTGTGGGTGTGTACTGTATAGGGAAGAGACCTGGAAGAGACCACTGCGATGAAACAATGATACACATTGTTTGTGTAACATGTATACATACACAGTGTTTGAAACAAATAAAAGGTAAAGGTTCCTCTTGCACATATCTGCTAGTTGTTCCCAACTCTAGGGGGTGGTGCTCATCTCCATTTCAAAGCCATAGAGCCAGCGCTGCCCAAAGACGTCTCAATGCCAAAGGCACACGGAACACTGTTCCCTTCCCACCAAAGGTGGTTCCTATTTTTCTACTTGCATTTTACCTGCTTTTGAACTGCTAGGTTGGCAGAAGCTGGGAGAAGTAATGGGAGCTCACTCCATTATGCAGCGCTAGGGATTTGAACCGCTGAACTGCCGACCTTTCTGACTGACAAGCTCAGTGCCTTAGCCACTGAGCTACTGTGTCCTTTCATCGAAACACATACACATATACATATACATACATACTTTTATACAGATATATATACATACATACATACATACATACATGCATGCATGCATCCACCTAGAAGAATCCTACATAAACAAGATTTAGTTGGGATTCTTCCTGTTGCATTTCCAGGACTATACATATATATTCTTCTATTTCTCAGAGAAGTATCTAGCTTTACCAGAGTTTGTAACCATTGGGATAATGCAAAATATGACCTCATTAAGCATGAAGCTTGTCGTTTGTTCGCTAATAAAACCAAAGGAAACCCAAAAGTAAATGACAGCATATTAATGGAGTTTGTCTTGTTTTTAATGTGCGCAGAGACACTGTAAAGCCATTTTATTGGGGAAGTGTGATGACATGCTTGCACTTTGATAGTAGAAGCCCAACTCCAAGAAAGAGCACGAATCGCATGGCTCCCTGGAAGACTCACTCTGCTAATGATGTAGTAAAATTTGACTCTGATGTTGTAAAATCTGTTTATGGCGAAGTCACAGTTTCTGCAATATCCTATTGAGCCAAGATTGGTAGTAGTACAGCATAGAGGGAAGAAGCTACTGGGTGAAAATGGATGGGGTTCTATTTCTTATTTATTTATATTTATTTATTCCTTATTGATTTATTTATATTTAGGGGACTGGCTGCTAAAACATACGAAGAATGGTTGCAGGAATTCGCAGGACTTCGCTGTGTTACAGTTACAGTTTATTGGATTTGTATACCGCTCCTATCTCCGGATGGACTCAGGGCAGTGCACAGGGAATTAAAATACCATGACAACAACAATGAATTATTCATTCATTTATTTATTTATTCGATTTATATACTCGCCCTATTTTCACCTAAAAGGGACTCAGGGCGGTGCACAGAAAGCTAAAAACCCGAACAATACATACAAAATATAAAAAACTATTAAATTATAAATCTGTGCTAAAATTTAGATAAATAAATTTAAAACCAATAAATATCCAATTTTAAAATTATTCCCTTAGTCTATGTCAGGCCGGCCAGATGAAAGAAATGTGCTTTTAACATCCGACGGAAGAGTCGTAGGTCCGTGATGGTATGGATATCGGGGGGGCAGGTCGTTCCAGAATGCTGGACCCGCCACAGAGAAGGCTCTTCCCCTGGGAGCCGCCAGCCGGCATTGACTGGCTGACGGCACCCTGAGGAGGCCCACTCTGTGGGAGCGGACAGGTCGAAGGGAGGAATGTAATAATAATAATAAATTTTTATTTGTAGCCCGCTCTCTCTCCCCAGAGGGACTCGAGGCGGGGTAGGAGGCGGTCTCTCAAGTAACCAGGACCCGTGCCATGGAGCGCTTTGAAGATGGTAACTAGCACCTTGAAGCGCTCCCGGAAGACCACAGGCAGCCATTGAATACAATACAATGATAAAATACGATTAAATTAGCCTGTGCTAAAAAGTTGAACTAAAAATATTAAAATCTCTACCAATCCATTAAAAATATCCTCAAATCTAAAATCTAAGCTAAAATATAGACTAAAATCTAACTCTAAGCTAGGCCAGTTAGGTGGAAAAAGTGCGCTTTTAGTGATCGGTGAAAAAGGCGAAGGTCCGTGATGGTGCGAAGTTCGGGGGGTAGGCCATTCCAGAGGGTCGGTGACTAGACCAACCCTAGTGACTAGACCAGACTTTCTAGACACTAGAAAGTGGGACATTGTGGCGAAGAGGCCAAGATGCTGAGCTTGTCGATCAGAAATATCTGCAGTTCAGCAGTTCGAATCCCTAGCACCGCCTAACGGAGTGAGCTCCTGTTACTTGTCCCAGCTTCTTCCAACCTAGCAGTTCGAATGCATGTAAAAATGCAAGTAGAAAAACAGGAATCACCTTTGCTGGGAAGGAATTAGCATTCCTTGCACTTTCAGTGCTTAGTCATGCAGGCCACATGACCACGGAAACATCTTCGGAAATTTAATGGAAAGATGGATTAGGGAGTGGCATGATAGCAGCCTTTTGATATCTAAGGGGCTGCCACAGAGAAGAAGACTGGGAATATATAAACCATACAATGTTCACAAGGCGGAAACAAGATCCAGAATTACAAAGAACTGAATAAGAAGTCAAAAGTTCAGCAGATTAAACTTTGAGTTGTCATGGAATGGAATGGAATGTTTATTTGTATACCGCTCCCTCTCCCCGAAGGGACTCGGGGCGGTGCACAGGGAATATAAAACATAAAACATACAACAATATAAATATCTAAAATTAAATTAAATTACAATGACCCTGCACTAAAACCTAAAAAACCTAAAACCCTAAATCCCTAAAAACCCAATTAAAAATTTAAATGTACAGACCGGAGGTGTGAGAAATAGATTAGGCCAGGCCGGCCTGTTGGAAGAAATATGTTTTGAGCTTTCGGTGGAAGGAGCGGAGGTCCGGAGTTGTTCTGAGGTCGGGGGGTAGGTCGTTCCATAGGATAGGGCCTGCAACAGAGAAGGCCCTTCCCCTGGGCATCACCCATTGGCATTGCCTAGTGGACGGCACCCGGAGAAGTCCCTCTCTGTGCGAGCGAATCGGTCGAAGGGATGTATGGGGCAGGATACGATCCCGCAAATAACTAGGTCCCGTGCCATGGAGCGCTTTAAAGATGGTAATCAACACCTTGAAGCGCACCCGAAAGACCACAGGCAGCCAATGCAGCTCGCGCAGGAGCGGTGTTATGTGGGAGTCATCATATTATTGGGCAGTGGGCTCCAGTCCATAAGAAGTTGCCAACTGCAATTCTGAGCAATGTGTGAATCTTTGGGGTCTTTGGTGCCCTGTGAGCTTGCTTGGTTTTAGTTTTTGAAGATATTTCATTACCCAGCTAGGTAGCGTCATCAGTCACAATGGAACCTCTGAAAGAAAACAACCAACTTCAGAGCGGACCAAAGAATGCATCATTCAAAACCGAGCTACAAATTATCCTCCTCTAATGCAGGGGTCCCCAACCTTTGCAACTTTAAGTCTGAAGGACTTCAGCTCCCAGACTTCTCCAGCCAGCTTTGCTGGCTGGAGAATTCTGGGAACTGAAGTCCTTCAGACTTAAAGTTGCAAAGGTTGGGGACCCCTGCTCTAATGTATGAATCTGTTGATTAATTGCCTAGTAATTCCTCATCTTTTTGTAATAGACACCCATTTTTTTCTGGTACCCTTTTTGTAATATCAACTTCACAAAAGTAAGTCCAACTTTGACTGATAAACAGCATTGGGTTTGATCAATACTGAATGACAATTGTTGTTTGTAAGTAAAAACATCGAGAAATCTCAGGCTGTACGTTAGACCAGGAAGTCAGAAAAAGAACCTGGAGGAGAACAATGCAAAAATTAAGCCAATATAAAAAAGTCAGATCCATGAAATATTAGGAGACAAGTTCATTTCAAAAGAGAGTTCGCATTTATATTTTGTGAGGTGGCAACAATCAAACTTTGGCTGATCTTGGAAAAGTGCTCAGCAAGATTGGATCCAATTAGCGGGTTTAATTAATTGATGAACTGATTAATTGATGGGAGACCAGGAGTAAAGACTTAGTGCTGTTTCTTGACACCCACAGCAGCAAAAATGAGCTTCCCTGCCATGCTTTCAGCTTCGTTTGTGACTCTGGGAAGTCGAGTTGGTAAAATTTGCACAAGGAACTGCAATTGGATGCAAGGGGAAAGCAGCTGCTTGTGAAGCAGGGAGGCCGGACTCACAAATGCGAGACAGGCAGGCAAGTGCCAAAAACAATGTTGTTCAAGTGGTTTGCAATAGTTGACAACAGCAGCCAGTATGAAAGTATTTTAGAGGTGTCAGCGGAGGGAAGACATGCAAATATTCTCTGGCAGGGTAACATTAAGATAGGCAAGGGGAAGAGGCATCAAAAAGATGAGTTTGGATACATGATGATGGAAGTAGAGGTAGATGGATGGATGGATGGATGGATATGATAGATAGATAGATAGATAGATAGATAGATAGATAGATAGATAGATAGATAGATAGATAGATAGATAGATAGATAGATAGATAGATAGATGAAAGATAGATAAATGGATGGATGGATGGATGGATGGATGGATGGATGGATGGATGGATGATAGATAGATATGATAGATAGATAGATAGATAGATAGATAGATAGATAGATAGATAGATAGATAGATAGATGATAGATAGATAGATAGATAGATAGATAGATAGATAGATAGATAGATAGATAGATAGATAGATAGATATGGATGATAGATATAGATATGGATAGACATAGACATAGACATAGATATAGATAATATAGAAATTAGATAGATAGATAGATAGATAGATAGATAGATAGATAGATAGATAGATAGATAGATAGATAGATAGAGATGATAGATAGATATGGATGATAGATAGATATGGATGATAGATATAGATATGGATAGACATAGACATAGACATAGATATAGATAATATAGAAATTAGATAGATAGATAGATGATAGATAGATAGATAGATAGATAGATAGATAGATAGATAGATAGATGAAAGATAGATAAATAGATGGATAGATAGATGGAAGGATGATAGATAGATATGATATAGATAATATAGAAGATGATAGATAGATGATAGATAGATAGATAGATAGATAGATAGATAGATAGATAGATAGATAGATAGATAGATAGATAGAGATGATAGATAGATATGGATGATAGATAGATATGGATGATAGATATAGATATGGATAGACATAGACATAGACATAGATATAGATAATATAGAAATTAGATAGATGATAGATAGATAGATGATAGATAGATAGATAGATAGATAGATAGATAGATAGATAGATAGATAGATATATGAAAGATAGATAAATAGATGGATAGATAGATGGAAGGATGATAGATAGATATGATATAGATAATATAGAAGATGATAGATAGATGATAGATAGATAGATAGATAGATAGATAGATAGATAGATAGATAGATAGATAGATAGATAGATAGATAGATAGATAGATAGGAAGGCGGGAGGTTGGGCTGGCAGGCAGGTGAATGATGGATGGATAGATAACAGCTTTATGCCTGTGGAAGGACTAGAATTTCCATCTCCTGGTGATTGGCCCAAATTCACCCAGGCAGTTTTCATGCCTAAGGGGCAGAGGCGGGTTCCTACCGGTTTGGACCAGTTTTGGTGAATAGGTAGTAACTTGGTGGCCAGGGTCGCTGAAACTGGTAGCGACCGAGGCCTGCTACGCCCCTGAACTGTTTTTCGATTCTGTGCATGTGGAGAACAATATTCACTGCAAACATTTAATTTTCTTTCATTTTTTAAAGGTTTTGTGCATGCACAGACCTTTTTATTTGCAAATGCGCACACATGCTCCGAACCAGCAGTAATGCCGGGAGCAACCCACCCCTGCTAAGGGAGGACTAGAACTCACAGCCTCCTGCTATCTAGGCCAGCATTTTATCTACCTACTCCACCAAAATGGCTTTTGACTGTAATTATTTAATTTTAATTATAATCTTAATTGTAAAATTAAAATAGTAAGTTTAGTTCAATGAGCTCCAATTAATCCATAATAATTAAAATTAGTTGATTATTAAACAAGATAGTTAGATGAGTGTGGTGGGACAAGTAATTACCATATTATGTACATCGCAATTCATTAGTAACTAATTTTCACAGCAGAACCGGTTTCACTTTAAAAAAAAAAAAACCAATCTCTTTCTCCTTCTCTCTCTTCCACTTTTCCTCCTGAGCTTTTCCTTTCTGCAGTTTAGATAATTATGAGGACTGGAAGACAAAGTTTTGACTTGAACTTTGGCCTTGATAAAGGCAGCCCTTTAAAGCCAAATTTGGGGTGAAGAAAACATGATATTTCTGCCCAACGTGCACCCTTTAAAACTGGGTCTTTGAATCAAACCAATTTATAATACGAAAATACGATAGCAGAGTTGGAAGGGAACTTGGAGGTCTTCTAGTCCAACCCCCTGCCTAGGCAGGAAACCCTGTACTGTTTCAGACAAAAATTCCATTAGCTTCCAGCAGAATCTTTCCATCACATTGTACATTTTAATCCTTGATGATCTGGTAATTGTATACAGTACGCACTATTATATACAGAATAACTCTGGTTGGAAAAGACCTAGGAGGTCTTCTAGTCCAACCCCCTGCTCAAGCAGAAGACCCTATAGCAGGGGTCTGCAAAGTCGGCTCTTTTAAGACTGGTGGACTTCAACTCCCAGAATTCCCCAGCCAGCATAGCTTCTGGGAGTTGAAGTCCACCAGTCTTAAAAGAGCCGACTTTGCAGACCCCTGCCCTATAGCATTCTTGACAAGTGGTTGTCTAGTCACTTCTTGAAAACCTCAGGTTATGGTGCACCAACATCTTTTATAGGCAAGCCGTTCCACTGGTTAATTATTCTCACTGATAGAAAATTTCTCCTTAGTTCTAGATTGCTTCTGTCCTTGATTATCTTCCATATTTTGCTTATTGTTTTGTCCTCAAATGCTTTGGAGAACAGGCTGAACCCCTATTCTCTGTGACAGCCCTTCAAATATTGGAAGATGGTTTCCATGTCACCCTGAGTCCTTCTTTTTGTTAGAACAGACATACCCAGTTCCTGCAACCATTCATTGTATACTTTAGTTTCCAGAACCCTTATCATCTTTGTTGCTCTTCTTTGCACTCCTTCTAGAATCTCATCATCATTTCTGGTGACTAGAACTGGATGCAGTGATCAGAAATAGACACATATATTTTTGGGATTTCTGGAATCTTCTGCGTTTCAGTTAATTCCTAGATTTGAAGAATCTACCATTTCCCTGAAAATAAGACCTCCCCGGATAATAAGCCCAATCGGAGTTTTGAGTGCATGCGCTAAAATAAGCCCTCCTCCAAAAATAAGCCCTCCCTAGAAATATTGCAATGCAGCAGCAGCCATGAGGTGACCATGCTCGCTGTCTCCTGCACCTCAAAAATAATAAGGTCCTCCCCGGAAATAAGGTCAAACACTTTTTTTGTGGGTGGTGGTGGTTTGGCTTCAGCACTTATTTCATTTTCAGAGACAAACAGTAAGAAGTTTAATTCATCAAAAGCAGAGGAAATTATTCAAAACTTCAAACAATAACATTCTCCCCAACATTGTAGGAATTCCTCTTGCCTGATGCAAAGTGATTAAGCTGTTGCTTAACACAAGGAAACACAAGGAATTTGTCTTTGGTGCATATGCTTCGCTGTGTACCTTGGTCAAGATGGTCTACTACTTGTGTGTCAAAGTATATTGACTAAATATGTAAGTTATTGTTAGGAGTATACTCCTAGTGTTGGGTAGTCAATATATAACACCAAGATGACAAATAGTCCTTGTAGCTTTAAGATGTTGGAATACAAATAGAGACTGTAATTGGACACTGCAATTATCTCCACTATAAGAGGAAGTCAGCAGAGCACAATCTCCCTCTGTTCAATATCTCTCTGATTACTGACTGTTGTGACTGAGTGTAGGAAGAAGGAAGAAGAAGGAAGAATCATTAATTGCGACTGTAAGCAATTGTTTTGTTTGTTAAGGACTTTGTTTTCTGTTTTTTTTGGTAACGGAAGATGGCTTCTTATGTTTTTAAATACGTCTGTTTTATCTGTAAAATAAATAAAAAATTACTCATAGAGTTAAGGGCTTTGTTTTGACTAACTACCAACCATCCCTGCTTGTGAAGCAGTAGTTTAGTTTTACACCACCAGTAAAGCTATTTGTTTTACTAACAGTGTCTGAGCTACTATTCCGCTGCACAACTTTCTGTCTCCCAACGGAGATATCCCCCAACAGTTATAATATAAATTATAGCATATATTTAGATCATATATTTAAATTATAATGCCTGGAATGCTCTACTTGACTCCGTTGTTACAGCCTCAAACACCCACAGCTTTAACCTTAAACTGTCTACTATTGACCTCACCCCATTCCTAAGTGGTCCATAAAGTGCCTACCATCCCTGTCCTACTGTCCCCAATTATCTGTATTTACTTCCTTTGTTCATGTTTATGCTCATACTTATTATCTTGTACATGTTTGACAACCTAAATAAATAAAATAAAATAAATCAATAAAAGTCCTAATGTATATAATTCACATGTGTCTATTGGAATAATTGCACGAACAATGCAGACCCCATAAATGCTGCCTATTGCTCTCAGAAAGAAATAACCTCTCTATCCACTAATAACGGATGCAACCCAAAATAAAATATTTCCATGCAGTGTCAGTCTGAAATTCCTTGAATGGGTTTTCTGACAAGTGAAGAATTCCTCCCATTGAATGTATCCCATTTTTCTCTGGGCGTATTGTGGGAATTCCACAGTGTGCACACCACTGCACAAAAATCTTGGATGGGTCACCATGATATTTGTCGGCATTATTCTTAGCCTCTCGTGGTCTCCACCGTCAGCCCGCACACTGCAGTGCTCAACCGAGCTGCAAATTCTAACAAATGGGGTTTTGCTTTCAACTCAATTCTGCCCATTTTTCCCCCTGCTAAGCGCATGATGAGCTTGAAATAGTCCATTAGCTTCCTGATAAAGAGGGAGAAGACCAGGAGGAAACATGGGAGGAACAGGCAGGGACCATCCCTGGCCTTCTCTGAACCAGCCAGCTGCCCACAGCTCAAAAAGGACACCCTTCCATGCTTTGCACAGCTGGTTCGCACAGAAGTCCCCAAGCAGCAGTTCAAGGTTTTTCCTCTCTGGCTCCAACCTTGAGACTCAGTTGAAGAAAGACCAGCTGGGAGAAGAAAAAGCAAGCTTTGGTTTTGATTTGGTTTGATGGCTAAGCAGAGCTGATCTGGCCAAGTGACAGAAAAGGAATTAAAGCTCTATAAAGAAGAGGCTTGGGAAATCAGTCCTTGGACATTGCTTCATGACTGGAGGTTTTTAAGAAAAGACTGGACAGCCATCTATCTAAAATGGTATAGGGCAGTGTTTCTCAACCTTGGTAACTTTAAGTCCTGTGGACTTCAATTCCCAGAATCCCCCAGCCAGCTATGCTGACTGGGGGATTCTGGGAGTTTGAGTTTTGAGTTTTATTGGTTTTCTATACCGCCCCACTCCCGAAGGACTCAGGGTGGTGTACAGCCAGAATAAAAACAAATATACGAAAGTTTTAAAAGCTTTTAAAAAACATATTAAACCTTGGCCGAAACGTGGAAAAAAACCCAAACTAACCCTGATTAAAATTAATAAACATTTGGCCTTTCTTAAAAAACATTCCTCTATCCTGGGGGAAGATCCAGGGGGGGCAGAGGGGGCCATGGCCCCGCCCGCTGGGGGCCAGGAAGGAGAACAAGAAGACACAATTGCCAAGAGACTTAGATCTAAAAAATGACTTTGCTTTTTATTAATACAGTATAACTTTTTATCTGGATGTTTGTATATGATTGCCAGCATAGAATTTAGAATTTATGATGTATGCATTTATTTCCACCTTGTAGTATTATTGAAAAATGTATTACCAATGTCTTATGATGAAGCCCTGGAGGGGCCAATGATCTCGACGTGAAAGTTCTCAAAATATTTCTGTATCACCTTACCTTTACCCTACCTGAAAAAATTTGTAAAAACTAATAAAACTCTTGCAATACAAAAAATTAATAAACATTTGAATTTAAAAATTCATTTTTATGCCAGACCGGCTTGTTGGAAGAAAAAGGTTTGAAGTTGAAGTCCACAGGACTTAATGTCGCCAAGGTTAAGAAACACTGGTATAGGGACTCCGGCTTGAGCAGGGGGTTGGACTAGACTAGAACAGCGGTCACCAACTACGAGAGAATGTTGATGGTCCACAGAAAACTGTAAAAAAATTGCATTTTTTATATTGCACTAAATCAGGGGCCCTCAAACTACGGCCCCTGGGATGGATAGGTGCAATGAATGTTTGTGTTGCTGCAGAGAGCCTTCCCCTTCAGGGTCTTTTGGGGGGGCAGAGGGGGGCAGAAATTCCAATTTGGGGTCTGCTTCAGCCTCCTGGTGGGGGGCTTTGGGCGAAGGCTGGAGGGAAGCATCGCTGGTGGCAAAGAACCAGAGGGCCTCGTTCCAGTGGGACCACATCATGGCCTGGAACTGGCTGACCATCTCTGCCCACTGAGCCTCCAGGTGCCAGTATCTGGCCTTGCAGTCCCCTTGCAGTCCCACAGGTCTTCCCTCTGCTTGGAACGCCCATGCTCCTAGTCCTCAGTGAGGTGCTTCTGCTGAGCCTCCTTCTCAGTCAGATCCAGTTTGAACTGAGCTGTTTTGCCAGCTGCTTCCTGTTGGGGCCCTAAGGAGCCCGGGCGGGGAGGCGAGAAATGGCCAGGAGTGGAGGAGCTAGTAGAGGCCAGTGAAATGCACCTTGACATGAGTGACACTGAGTTGGCCATGCCCACTCAGTCACATGACCACCTAGCCACGCCCACCCAGCTGGTCATTAGGGAGATCATATTAGTGGTCAGTGGAATTTAAAATTATGAATGTAGTGGTCCCTGCGGTCCAAAAGGTTGGGGACCCCTGGACTAGAAGACCTCGAAGGTTCCTCTTCCTGCTCTGTTCTGATTAAAACCAGATAGGGAGGAACTTGGTCAAAATCTTGACTGAACAAAAAAGATGTTGAGCCTTTGGAAGGAGTGCAGAGAAGAGAGACAAAGATGATTAGGGCTAAATCACACAAAGAACGGTTGCAGGAATTGGGTAGGTCTACTCTAGGCTAATGAAGAGAAGGAATACCTCTAAGGTCCCTTCCAACTCGGTTGTCCTGTTGCCCTGATTGAGACCAACCTGAGGAAGGGCACAAGGAAGGCGAACTCCACCATTTTCTCTCGGTTTGCGAACAAACGTGAAACGAAGAACCTGGAGTTGCCATTTTGCGAATAGGCAAATTGTCTCTGTGGAAGCTTGCCCAAAAAAAGGAGCCACTCTCTGAAGCCAGAATTTTATTGAGCTTTGAGGTGGCTTCTGGGTATGTTGAAGACCAGGGATGGCTAACCTTTTTGGTCCCAAGTACCCAATGCGTGTGCATGCGAATGCACGTCTGCATATGCAAAACTCCAAAATGCAATGCGAGTGCTCTGCCCCCACGCATGCGCCGAACCTCCCCCCCCCACGCATGTGTGCATGTCCCCCTGTGCATGCACCCTGCCCCTCCTCACCTGTTTTTGGCTTTCAGGTTGGTGCTGGAGGCCTTCCAGGCCCCAAGCACACAAAGCTCCAAAATGCAATGCGAGCAACCCCTGAATATACAACCGTGTGCGCCTCCCCCTCATGTGCCTCGCCCCCTGCGCATGCACGGCAGAGACCCGAAGACCAGCTGCTTGGCGGGAGGCACACATGCATGCGTGGTGGAGCTGGCCCAGAGCGACAGCTGGCGTGCCTGAAGAGAGGGCTCTGCGTGCCACCTGTGGCATGCATGCCATAGGTTTGCCATCATGGGTCTCGCCTCTAGACCAGTGAAGAGAAGGACTAGGGATGACAAGATAGCAGTCTTCCATTACTTGAAAGAGAAGAGGGAGAGAAGGAGAAATTTTCTGACATGAACAATTAATTAATGGGACATCTTCCCTCCAAGTTGTGGGAGCTCCATCACTTGCCGTTTTCAAGAAGAGACTGGACAGCCATTTGTCCATAATGGTATAGGGTCTCCTGCTTGAGCCAGGGGTTGGACTAGAACAGGGGTCTCCAACCTTAGCAACTTTAAGCCTGGTGGACTTCAACTCCCAGAATACCCTAGTCAGCTTTGCTGGCTGGGGAATTCTGGGAGTTGAAGTCCTCCAGGCTTAAAGTTGCCAAGGTTGGAGACCCCTGGACTAGAAGACCTCTGACGTCCCTTCCTACTCTGTTTTCAGTATTCTGCATGACTTGATTTACTCCTCTGCTTCATCTACTTCTTTCCAACAAATGCAAAAATCAGAATTTACTTCTCCATCAAGTTCATGGGCCCATTTGATTTTTGATGAGTTTAGTGGTGGGGCTTTTTAGAGTATAGCACGAAGATGAAGAGAAGGAGTGGAAAGAAAATCAGTCTAAACATGTGCGGGGTTTATCAAAACCAAGCTTGCTTTGTGTTTTTAATTAGTAGGTATGCATCTTATATTTTATATACAATGTTTTATGCAATGCATGATAGAATATTTTATTTATTCCAATATTTAGGATATTTAGTTTGATGGGGGGGGGGGGAATGCCGCCAGCTTTTTTATTGCAAAGGAGGAAGAAGATGGGGATGGGATTCACCAGCGAGTGAAAGCGGCACACTGCTGCTTACCTCACTTACAAAATAGCCAAGAGGAATGTGCAAATTGTCTTCTTTTTCACTGCACAATCATTTCTCCACTGGGCTACAGGCTACTTTGCCTTCCACTTAAAAAAAAAAAAAAAGCAGCTATGCAAGCAAAAACATTATAAGCACATCCTTCCCAGGGGACTTTTTCAGACGGGAATATGCGAGCAGTCTGCGGGGTTTTCAAAAGGCTAAAAAGTTGCATCAGAGGAAACAATGACGAGGGCAGAATTCCTCTCATCATCATCCCGCAGGTCCCCAAGTAAGCTCAGAGACACCCCCAGGAGAACTTCAGCCGAAATTAAGTAGACAAACAGAAGCCACGTTTCCAGGAAGAGAAAACTGGGAGGCAGATTTGGTATGGGGTTAATTTCACTTCCTTCCTTCTGGTTTTTAAGTAACTCCTCTGAACATCTTTGAATTCCATATATATAGATAGATGATAGATAGATAGATAGATAGATAGATAGATAGATAGATAGATAGATAGATAGATAGATAGATAGATAGATAGATAGATAGATAGATAGATAGATAATTGTTTCCACAACTTCCTGTAAGGGCCCCATTTAAGGGAGGAGACAAGCTGTTTCCCTCTCTGCCTGTCGGCTCATCACCAGAGACCATCTAGACAGAGAACCATTTATATATATATATATATGAAGTGGATATTTTGTTACAGCTTCCTGTTAGGCCTATTTAAGGGAGGAGACAAACTTGTCATCCTTCTCTGTCCTTCGACTCAACCTAGAGACCATCCAAACAGAGACCTATTAAATTGCTGCTGTCTTTTTAGATATGTGTTAAATTTCTTTAAGGGATGATTAATAATAATTAATTAAGAGACCAGGATGGATCCATTTCGGGCTCCTTAGCCCTCGTCAGCTGGCCATACTTCCCTACAGGGATTTGAGCTAAGGAGCCCGAAATGGATCCATCCTGGTCTCTTAATTAATTATTATTAATCATCCCTTAAAGAAATTTAACACATATATTATATATATGCTGGCATAGCTGGCTTGGGGGATTTTCCCGTGTATACGGCATAGACAAGTGAGATCTTGTCGAAACGTTGCAATAACATTTCTATGCCTTATACACGGGAAAATTCCCCCTTTCCTGCCTTTCGGCTCATCACCAGAGACCATCTAGACAGCAAGCCAAGAATTACGTTGTGTAATTTTTTTAGATATGTAAAAACTTTCAAACACACACACACACACACACACACAGGCATTTTCAAGTTCTTATAAAGTATAACAAGAGTCTAGAATGCCAGGAAGAGGGAGGGAGGAAGAAAGAAGGAAAAAAAAGAAAAGAAAAAGGAGGAGGGGAAGTAAGGAAAAAGGCAAAGGAAGAGAAGGAAGTAACTGAAGGAAGGAATGGAAGAAGGAAAGGAAGAAGGCAAAAAAGGGGATGTTGGGTGGGAGGGAAGGAAGGGAAGAAAGAAGGGATGAAGGCAAATGTGGAAGAAGGGAAGGAAGGAGGGAGGGGAGATAGGAGAGAGGGAAGAAGGAAGGAAGGCAAAGGGAGAGAGGGAGAGAAGAAAGGGAAGAAAAAAGGAGGCATGGTTGGAGGAAGAGAAAAAAGATAGGAGGAATGAAGGATGGAATGAATGGATGGAGGGAGAAACAGAAGGGAGGAAGGAAGCAAGTAGAGAGGGAGGGAAGAAAGAAAGAAGTCCCATTCCTCTGTACAAATATGGCACAGTTCCCAGGGGAAATGCTTCCTTTCACATTCCAGTATTTGGAGCCATCCTTCTGGCGAAATAGAGAGATCTGGATCAGATACCCTTGTCTCTTTCCCCAGTGATGAAGTCCAGAAGCGTTTCACCTCTCCAACAACAGGGAGGCCAAAGAACGTCCCTCTGACACCCTGGCTCCTCATTTTGACGTTCCTATTCTGCGCCTTAGCAAGACCCCCTCTCTGCAGAAGGAGGCTCCCTCAGTCGCCTGTTTGGGAATAAACAGCCTGGAGGGGGGCATCTTAACTTAGCGGCTTCTAAAAGTCGAGAGCGCTGATCCTGAGGAAAACTTTTGACGCGTTGCTTCCGCTTTGGCCTGAAGATTTTATCCCGTTCGGATAAGGAGGGTGTTAAGGAACGGAATAGAATTCTCTCTTCTCTCTGTCTCTGTCTCTGTCTCTGTCTCTGTCTCTGTCTCTGTCTCTCTCTCTCTCTCTCTCTCTCTCTCTCTCTCTGAGTATCTGTCTGTCTGTCTCCCAAGCTCCTCTGAGCCCAGGCCTTTCCCTTTTGTCTGCTGCTCCCTCTTTCCAGACACGTGAAAAATCCAATTGGCCAACAAATTAAAGCCAATTAGCACGTGAGCCCAAGAAAGAAAGAAAGAAACGCACACCCAGCCATCCACTGTTGGCAGAGCTGCTCAAAAAGGTATTATCCCAGTTCCGCCTCAGTCGGGAAGCGCACGGTGGCGACGCATTGGCTTAAAGTATTAAGATCTCGGGGAGTGAGCCGGGGGTTATTCTGAGCTCCCAGCTGGCAAAGCATTCTTGACGGGAGATGGCAGGGCAGATGTCCAAGGAGAATCAAAGGGAGCAGAAAGTTTAAGCCAACGTTTGCCTATCTCATATTTTCGGCCTTGATCCCTGATCCTCGGAGATGGGGAACAGCTGTTGCACTTGGGGGAATCAGCCACATTCAACTCTTCTAGTCTTCCACTTCCTTCCTTCCTTCCCTCCCACTCCCCACCCCACCCCAGAGGTGGTATTCAGCAGGTTCTGACCAGTTCTGGAGAACCAGTAGTGGAAATATTGAGTAGTTCAGAGAACCGGTGAATACCATCTCTGGCTGGCCCTGCCCCCGTCTAGTCTCTGCCTCCTGAGTCCCAGCTGATTGGGAGGAAATGGGGATTTTGCAGAATTCTTCCCCAGAGGTGGGTGGTCCAGCCGAATAGGTCGTAATTCCAGTGGACATGTGTCCATACCGGTTCTATGATCAGCGGCCCCATCTTGATTTTCTGTTCTGCACAGGCACAGAATAATCTACATTTTAAAAATGTCATTTTTTAATTCATTTTTTAATGTTGTGCGCATGCACAGATCGTTTTAAATGAAAATGTGCCCGTGCGTGGAGAGTGCATCTGGTGTGCGCGCGAGCAAAGCAAGCACCCACAAGCAATATTTTTTTTACTACCAAAGTGGTAGTAATGGTGGCCAGAACCCATCCCTGACCTTCCCCTGGACTGAGGTGGGAATGGAGATTTTACAGTATCCTTCCCCTGCCACACCCAACAAGCTCTTCCCACAGTACTGGTAGCAATTTTTTTGAATCCGCTGCCCCACCACCTTCTCCTAATGCCACCAGCTTTGGACTTCAACACCCTACCTTAATTCCTTAAAGAATGAGGCCTACCCTTGAAGAAGCTCTGGCAAACACAAGAAGAAGATAGGTTTGAGATTTTGAGATCACTAGAGGTTTTTAAAGAAGAAACTGGTCAGGCATTTGTCTGGAATGGTGAGAGCAGGGGTCTCAAACTCAATTTATCTGGGGGCCGCTGGAGGCAGAGTCTGGGTGAGGCTGGGGATTCCACAGAGGTCCACACCTCCTGTGGGCTGCACTAATATTATATTTTCATATCACGGTGGGGGCCACAAGATACCGTCCTGCGGGCCTGCGGGCCGCAATTGGCCTACGGGCCTCAAGAATGAGACCTCTGTTGTAGAGTGTCCTGCTTGAGCAAAAGGTTGGACTAGAAGATCTCAAAAGCCCCATCCAACTCTATTATTCGGTTATTTTCACAGAACGGGGCTGGCATTTGGATGTTAAGATGAAGTGCACTATTAAAAAAAGGACTCAGGGTGACATGATCTCAGTGTTCCAATATCTCAGGGGTTGCCCCAAAAAAGAGGGAGTCAAGCTATTCTCCAAAGCACCTGAGGGTAGAACAAGAAGCAACGGGTGGAAACTAATCAAGGAAAGAAGCATCCTAGAACTAAGGAGAAATTTCCTGAAAGTGAAAACAATTAATCGGTGGAACAGAAGTTGCCTCCAGAAGTTGTGAATGCTCCAACGCTGGAAGTTTTTAAGAAGAGATTGGACTGCCATCTGTCAGAAATGGTGTAGGGTCTCCTGCTTGGGCAGAAGGTTAGACTATATGATCTACAAGGTCCCTTCCAAGTCTGTTAATCGGTTATCTGTTATCTTTCTCTGTTCCTCCTCTGGGTTCGGTTTTCATTTATTACATCATTGTCCAGGCCGGACTCTTCCTCCTGCCTCCCAAGGTTACTCTCACATCCCTTTTGTGGGTTTTGATGGATGCTTCATTTCTTATCCCTGAGAACTGTTCATTTTCAGTGGAAATTCATTGACCAAAAATAAATCGCTTCTATCCAGTCGAGTTTAAAGACATTGGACGGGCCCAGGTTTATCCAGAATATGAAACGAAAGTAAAGAAGCCTCAGGGTTGAAAAATAACCACCCTGGACAGGATTTGTGTATCTCTTTACACAGCATCTTCTGGTTCTGTTTATTTAAGGGCATGTTTCATATAAGCTGAATTAACTTTTCAGGCAAGCGGGCAAATTTCTGCTTTCATTCCTTCCCAGGGAAGACCACCACACAGGCTTTTCGGCTGTTCTCTTTCCTTTCATTAGTGAAATAAATGATCTTCCTGGAGTGCCGGAGGCATTCGCACCATAACTTTAACGCACCAGCATCTTCCTTCCCACCTACCCTGGGCTCCAAAGTAAAAAGATTGATGGCACTTCCAGTAAAAACAAAACTGTTTTATTTTATAAGCTGTCAGCGTTGGCAATCCGGGGCCAAAATGAGAGGCAGGGGATGAACAAGGCAGAGAAAGTAAAGTCTCTTGAACTTCAGTGGGCACTGAGGAAGAATTTCCCCAACTTGAAAATCCATCAATTAGTGCAGGATTGGGTCAAGATTTAAGGTCAACTCTTCTCTTTAATCCACGCTAGCTTGTCTCTTCCTTTTCCCTCACTTCCTTTTGATGTCCCTTTGAAAGGGTCCATTCCCCTGCTGGGACAAAGTGGCATAACTCAGCCTTAATCCAATAGGTGGTCCAACCGTGGGGAGCGTAAAGTTACAACGTCGAGCAACTGATGTGGAGGTCTGTAGCTTCAATAAATGGCAGGCAATCCAAAAAGAAAAAGAAAGAAAGAAAGAAAGAAAGAAAGAAAGAAAGAAAGAAAGAAAGAAAGAAAGAAAGAAAGAAAGAAAGAAGAGGGAAGAGAGAAGAGGAAGGGGAGGGGAGGGCTGGTGAGGAAGAAATGGAAGGAGGGAGGGAAGAAGGAAGAGAGAGAAAAGGAAGGGAAAGATAAGAGGGGAACAAGAGGGAGGGAGAGGAAGGAAAAGAGATGAAAGGAAGGGAAGGGGAAGGAAAGGAAAGGAGGAAAGGAAAGGAGATAAGGAAGGGAAGGGAAAGGAAGGAAAGGACTAAAGGAAGAAGGGAAGGATAAAAGGAAAGGAAGGAAAGGAAAGGGAAGGGAAGGGAAGGGAAAGGAAGGACAGGAATAAAGTAGGAAGGGAAGGATAAAAGGAAAGGAAGGAAAGGAAAGGGAAGGGAAGGGAAAGGAAGGAAAGGACTAAAGGAAGAAGGGAAGGATAAAAGGAAAGGGAGGGAAGGAAAGGGAAGGAGGAAAGGAAGGTAAGGGAAAGGAAGGAAAGGAATAAAGGAAGAAGGGATGGATAAAAGGAAAGGAAAGGAGGAAAGGAAGGGAAGGGAAAGAAAGGAAAGGAATAAAGGAAGAAGGGAAGGATAAAAGGAAAGGGAGGGAAGGAAAGGAGGAAAGGAAGGGAAGGGAACGGAAAGGAAGGAAAGGAATAAAAGCGGAAGGGAAGGATAAAAGGAAGGGAAGGGAAGGAAAGAAGGGAATGAGGGAAGGAAAGAAAGAAGGGGAAGGGAACACTTGGACCCCCAATTCATTTCCTTATGCTCTTATTTCCTTTTTTATTATTATTATTATTATCATTATAAATCTACAGATTTAATCTAATTGAGGCTTTTCTGCTCCTTTGGATCACCCCTGTCTTCCCACCTCCAAATTCCATCTCTCTTTATGGGGCCTGGGCGGTTCCATTCCACGCAAGGCGATTATGCAACCCCGGGGAGGGGAGGGCAGGGGAGACGGTGACTTCAAGCAAGATACAGCAGGCAGAAACAGGATGACCAATTGCAATGACAGGCCAGGCAGGGGCAGCTTGTGATGGTGGAAATGAAACCCCCAGCCCAACAATGCCGCCATTATGCTGCCTTCTATGAGGACCCTTGTTGAAGTGAGATTGAGAGAAGAAAGTCATACAAAAGGAGCCGAGGGGAGAGAAAGGAGGGACACAGAGCTCCCCCAACATCTCTTTTCCTGACTAGTCCACCTCTCCAAACATTCCTCACAGGGGTGGATTGCACGGGGTTCACCCCGGTACGGGCATACAGGTGCCTGCTGTATTCCGGAAGGCCCATCTGCCCAACCTCGTTCCTTAACTGTATTTGAGTTTGAGTTTGAGTTTATTGGTTTTTTATACCGCCCTACTCCCGAGGGACTTTTTATTTTTTCATTTTAATTCGATTTATATCCCGCCCTTCTCCATGAGGGACCCAGGGTGGTGCACAGGAATTTAAAACATATAAAACAAAATATATAAAATTTAAAAGCATATTAAATTAAACAATCCTATGCTAAAACCAAATTAAAACCCCAATTTAAAACTATCTAAAATAGCCCCAGCGGGAGGTTAGGCTAGGCCGGCTTGCTGAAAAAGATGTGTCTTTAGACACTGGCGGAAGAGGCAGAGGTCCGAGATGGTACGAAGTTCAGGAGGGAGGTCGTTCCAAAGGGCAGGGCCCGCCACAGAGAAGGCTCTTACCCTGGGTGTCGCCAGATGGCATTGCCCGGCCGACGGCACCCTGAGAAGGCCCTCTCTGTGGGAGCGGATCGGCCGTAGGGATGTATGGGGCAGGAGACGGTCACACATGTAACTAGGCCCAGCGCCATGGAGCGATTTAAAGATGGTTATCAGAACCATGAAGCGCACCCGAAAGACCACAGGAAGCCAGTGCAGCTCGCGCAGGATCGGTGTTATATGGGAGTATCTCGGAGCTCCCATTATTACCTGCGCGGCCACATTCTGGACTAGCTGTAGCTTTCGAATGCACCTCAAGGGAAGCCCCATGTAGGACTCAGGGCGGTGTGCAGCCAAAATAAAAACAAATATAAAAATATATAAAAACACATATATAAAAGTTATATATTTTAAAAAGCTTTTAAAAAACATAATGAAAATATTGGCCGAAATGTGTAAAAAACCCAAACTAAGCCTAATTAAAATAATAGAAATTTAAATTTAAAAATTTAAAAATCATACTTTATGCCAGCCCGGCTTGTTGGAAGAAAAAAATTTTGAGACCGCGGCGGAAGGTGCGTAAGTCAGGGATAGTTCTTAATTCCGGGGCCATTCGTTCCAGAGGACAGGGGCTCCCAGGGAGAAGACTCTCCCCCTGGGTGTCGCAAGTCGACATTGTCTAGCCGACGGCACCATGAGGAGACCCTCTCTAGGGGAGCGTCCTGGCCGGTGGGAGGCTCTCGGTGGCAGAAGGCGATCTCGTAGGTACCCAGGTCCTAAGCCATGGAGCGCTTTAAAGATGGTAACCAACACCTTGAATCGCACCCAGAAAACCACCAGAAGCCAGTGCAGCTCACGCAGGAGGGGTGTTACATGGGAGCGTTGCGTCGCCCCCATAATTACCCGTGCGGCTGCATTCTGGACCAGTTGAAGCCTCCGGGTGCTCTTCAAGGGGAGTCTCATGTAGAGAGCATTGCAGTAGTATTTGAGGGAAATGGTCATCTATGCATGCATGCACAGCGTATGGCGCCTGCGTGACGCTCCACCGAGCAGCTGGAGCATCGCGGAGGCATCGTGGAGCATCGCAAGAGGCATACGCACACTGCCCTCGTGTGCGCGCACTGCACTCATGTGTGCACACCACAAAATGTTCATGTGGTGGCCCCTGGGCCCCGTTCCACCGTACTGGTTGCAATGGGATCCGGAACCCACCACTGATTTCCCACCACCCTAAATGATGTGATGGAAACATTCCCATCATGTGTGTGAAAGCCTCAGGTTTGGAGCAATAACATCTGTGGGTGGACCTCGACTTATGACCACAATTGAGCCCAATCACACTGTCCTGCGCATGCTGCTCTTCCTGTTTTCTTGCACCGGATGGCTGCTCTTCAGATTTCCAGTATGCCCATGTGCACCAGCTAGCTGGTCTTCACGCGTGCATGCATGCCAGAAACCAAAAGACCAAGTGGCCAGGATGCATGCACGCACTGGAAACAGGAAGAGCAGCCACCCAGCACACGCATGTGTGCCCTCCCATTTCAGCACTCAGTGCCAAAATGGTTCACCAACTATATCATTTCAGACAAGTGGATGTCCAGTCTCTTCTTAAAAACTTGTTTTTAACTTCTGGAGGCAAGCTGTTCCACTAGTTAATGGTTCTCACCATTAGGAAATCCCTCCTTAGTTCTAGGTTGCTTCTCTCCTTGATTAGTTTCCAACAGTTGCTTCTTGTCCTGCCTTCAGGTGCTTTGGAGAATAGCTTGACTCCCTCTTTTTGGGGGCAGCCCCTGAGATATTGGAACACTGCTATCATGTCTCCCCTAGTCCTTATCTTCATTAAACTAGACATACCCAGTTCCTGCAACCATTCTTCCTATGTTTTATCCTCCAGTCTCCTAATCATCTCCATTGCTCTTCTCTGCTCTCTTTCTAGAGCAGTGATGGCAAACCTATGGCACTGGTGCCACAGGTGGCACCCGGAACCATTTCTTAGGGCACGCAAGGCATTGCCCTGTCAGCACTAGCACGCATGTGTGCACTGGCCAGCTGATTTAGGCCTTCTTTTGAGGCCATTTTTCACCCTCTGGAGGCTTCAGGGAAGCTCCTGAAGCCTCTGGAGGTGGGGAGGGGAGGCTGTTTGCACCCTCCCCAGGCTCCTAGAAAGCCTCTGGAGCCTGGGGAGGGCGGGAAAAGTGCACCAAAAGCAGGGGGTCACGCACATAGCATTATGGGTGTGACACGCCCACACATGACCCCCCTGTGCTCCCCTGCTTTTGGCACGCGATCCCAAAAAGGTTAGTCATCACTGTTCTAGAGTCTCAACATGGACCTAAGATCACTGCAGTCCAGTCAAACATTCCACTAAGCCAACCGTCAGGAACCAAAGAATAATCTGGGATTAAACTGGTATAGTATCATCCTTGTAAAACAAGTTGGGTCCCGGGTCAGTGAAATGCCTCATTCAAATGTTGTGGGATTTAAGACAATGGCACATGATAAAACCTTGGACCGGAATAGATATATTCAGCCTCTCCAGAGCCTTTGTCAAGGAGAGGCAATTTTGCCTGGTCAAGTGGCCGATTCATAGAGATTCGCAGTGTCCACGATCGTCCTGCGTGAAAATAAATCGCCACAAATCTAAAAAAGTTTGAGGGCCCCTTTCTCTCACCCCCCACCACCTCCCCCCTTGGACAGTTGCCATGATCCCAGACATTCGAAAATATTTCAGACTTAAAAGGTTAAGATTTTAAGTGCAGCTGATTTTATCGGGGCTTTTAACTAACACAGCCAGGTGGATTAAAAGAATGTGTACAATCTTCACTCCAGACACTTGAGTAAATATGAACAAGCGGCAAGACAGCCCAGAGAAGAATCTGCTGTTATTGTGTATTAATTTGAAAGAGGAGATTAAAGAAAGTGAAGAAATCAGTAGTGTAAATAGCAAAAAGGATTTCAATTTATATGTAAGAACATTACTCTAGCAGCAGCCTGGTTATTTTCAAATAAGAGGAGAGGGGGGAGAGGAAGCTTTCTTTCTTTCGTTTTTTTGTTAGGAAAGTAGGGAGGGGGGAAGAATTGAAAGAGGAAGAAATTTACATATCTTTCCTTCCACCCACCCATCCCTCCCTCTTTCCTCTTTGTTTGCAGGAATGGACACTAGTTAGCTTAACCGTGTTCCTTTCTTTTGGGACTCTGGGTGGAATGTTTCCTAGAGAATGCCACATTTCTTGTTTGGGGAGTGAAGATGATAAAGCCGACCGCGACAATAACTTTTTCTTCCCTTTTCTCAAGGGCTTGGAGTTTTATAGCATCCACTCTAAGTAACAGCTCCGTTTGCCCTTCATTCCGATATTAATCTGTACAATAGAACTAGACCAGTTTCCATTGTTTTTTTCTTTTGCTAGGGTCCCAAAACTTAAATATTTCCCGTTCTTAATTTTTTTTAAAACGGTTGTCCTTTGTCATTTAACTAGGTAGAGCTGTATTGTATAACATTGACATCATATTATTCTAAAATATTTTAAAGTATTTCCTTTTCATAGAGGAATAAATCTCTTTATTTCTCTGTCTCTCTCTCTCAATTCATCTATATCTGTCTGTCTATCTATCTATCTATCTATCTATCTATCTATCTATCTATCTATCTATCTATCTATCTATCTATCTATCTATCTATCTAGTGTGGGATTCAAATAATTTAAAAACTGGTTCTCTGCCCTAACAATTTCTTCCAACAACCAATTCAACCAATTGCTCAGAAGGTTAACAACCGGATCTCCCAAGATGGTGCGAACTGGCTGAATCCCACCACTGTATCTATCTATCTCTAAGAGATAACAGATAACAAATTTGGAAGGGATCTTGTAGGTCATCTAGTCCAACCCCCTACCAAAATAGGAGACCCTACACAGTTTCTGACAAATGGCAGTCCTATCTCTTCTTGAAAGCCTCCAGTGATGAATAGATAGATTCGGATGGATGGATGGATGGATGGATGGATGGATGGATGGATGGTAGGCAGGCAGGCAGGCAGGCAGGCAGGCAGGCAGGCAGGCAGGCAGGCAGGCAGGCAGGCAGGCAGACTTCTAGCCATTTTATCCTCCTAACAGTCCTGCAGGGTGGGCCAAGAATTGATGTGGAAAGACAGCATTTCCTTTCCTTCTGTTACAATTTTAGTTGGCCCTGCAAAAGATCGTGATGGGTATTTCCATTTTCCACTGGTCCTTGGCTTTGCATCCTGCAAGATAAGAAGCCATGAATGCCACTGAATTTATTCTTCAGAACTTCCCTCAGGTCAGAGATGGAGCACCAAGGATGGAGGGTGCATCGTTTTCTCTCTCTCCAAACTACAATTTTTGGAATCCCCAAAGAGCGCTTAAAATTCAGGCGTGTGTGAATATTGTTGCACAGAATTGATTTGGACCAATTTGAAGCATTACATCAATTTGATAAATTGAATCAACGGATGGATTGAATCTGCCAAATTACATTAGCAGAACCTGATTTGATTCAAGCCCATTTGGACCTGCTCCACTTGTTACCCTGCCCATTTTCAAAGGACCGTGTCCGCTCGATGGAAATTGATCTCCTGCTCCTTGGTGAGGAAGGCCATTTCGTGAAAAACCACATTACCCCTCCTTTCGGGTTTACAGTCTAAGAAGCCACAACCCAGAAAGAAAAAGAAAGCCAAGCATCAGTCCTTAATGCCTTTTGAGCCTTAGAGTAGCAATAGCACTTGGATTTATATACCGCTTCACAGTGCTTTACAGCCCTCTCTAAGCGGTTTACAGAATCAGCCTATTTGCCCCCAACAATCTGGGTCCTCATTTGACCCAACTTGGAAGGATGGAAGGCTGAGCCAATCTTGAACTGATCAGGATCGAACTGTTGGCAATGGGCAGAGATAGTTTGCAATCCTGCATTCTAACCACTGAGAAGGAAGGGAGAGAGGAAGGGAGGGAGGGAGGGAGGGAGGGAGGGAGGGAGGGAGGAAGATAGCAATAGCATTTAGACTTATCTACCACTTAACAGTGCTTCTACAGCCCTCTCTAAGAGATTTACAGAGTCAGCCTCTTGCTCCCAACAATTTGGGTCCTCATTGGACCCAACTTGGAAGGATGGAAGGCTGAGCCAATCTTGAACTGATCAGGATCGAACTGTTGGCAATGGGCAGAGTTAGTTTGCAATCCTGCATTCTAACCACTGGGGAGGAAGAGAGGAAGGGAGGAAGGGAGGAAGATAGCAATAGCATTTAGACTTATCTTCCACTTAACAGTGCTTCTACAGCCCTCTCTAAGCAGTTTAAAGAGTCAGCCTCTTGCTCCCAACAATCTGGGTCCTCATTTTACCCACCTCGGAAGGATGGAAGGCTGAGTCAACCTTGAGCCTGGTGAGATTCAAACTGGTAAACTGCTGGCAGCCAGTGATCAGCAGAAATAGCCTGCCGTCCTGCATTCCAACCATTGCGCCACCATGGCTCTTAGAGGCAGGTAAGGTGGGAATGTGTACAGGTAGTCCTGAACTTACAACAGTTCCTTTAGTGACCATTCAAGATTGCAGTTTTCTTCTTCTTAGCATATTCCTGCAGGTGCAGGGTCCACTTTTCAGATCATTGAGTGCCACTTTGCATGGTCAGCTGCGTCTCCAGGGCACAGGTCCACAGCCTGCATATCTTCATTGATGCTGTCTTGCCATCTCTGTTTTGGACACCCGTGAGGTCGCTGGCTATTGACTTCTAGTTGGTGGGCAGTCTTAGCCACGGTGAAGGAGCTGCTCTCTGGACATGTCCATACCAGCAGAGTCAGCCTTATCTTCTCTATAATTGGTATCACACACCAAAATGTTGTTGAATGGTGTCATTTGTGATGTGGTCAAGAAGGGAGATGCCTGATATCCAACGGAGCATTCGCATTTCCATGGCATGGAGAGAACTCTTGGTCCCTGTTGTTGCTGCCCAGCACTCAGTCCCATAGAGTGCAATAGGGTGGATGGATTGCAATGTCACTGAAAAATGTGACTTATGACTTGCTTTTCACAATTACGACCTTTGCAGCTTCCCCATGATCATGTGATCAAAATTTGGACATGTGGCAATTGGATCATATTTATGAACTTTGCTGTTCCCCAAGATCATGTGATCGCCTTTTGTGACAGTGTGAAGTCTGTAGAAATTCTAGAAGTCTGTAGAAATTCTCAGTCATCCAGATCATGGTTGTGCCATAGGTGCCCATTTGCAGTACTCAGGTGACCCTGAGGAGACAGATGGACCTCCAAGTGGCCTCAATGGTTCTCTAAAAAGGATGCAAATGACCAGCTGTCTGCAAGGAGTATCAATCCTTCCGTTCCCCATCACCATGCCCTAGCTGAAGAAGCTTCTTGGATGGGAAGCAAAGAGTCTTCAAAAGAAAAAGAAAAAAGAAAGTCCAGCTGCCTCCTGAAAAAGCACCTTTATCATATTCTATGTTCTAAAGTCAATGGGGAAGCCAGATTCACGTAACAACTGGGTTACTAACTTAACAACTGCAGTGATTCCCTTAACAATTGGGCCAAGAAAAGTCATAAAATGGGACAAAACTCACTTGCTGAATGTCTCACTTAAGAACAGAAAATTTGGGTCTCCATTGTGGTCATAAGGACTACCTGTATTCTCATTGCTGAGTCAGGTCATAGAGGTCTTCCAAGACATCAAAAGGAACGTGTATCTGAATGCGTCCAGCATATACTTAGCCATCTGTGTTGCAGGGCACTTGATCCCATGCTAGATAACATGCTAAGACCCCAACATGCAAATCCTACTGAAATGCATGAGATTAATCAGCAGAACAGCTGGCCTCCAGAAGTTGTGGGTGCTCCATTACTGGAGCTTTTTAAGAAGGAACTTAAATGATGTAGGGCTTCCTGCTTGAACAGGGGGTTGGATTAGAAGGTGAGATCTAATGAGCTGAGGTGCCCCAGTGGTTAGAGTGCAGTCCTGCAGGTTACTTAGCTGACTGCTAGCTGCAGTTCAGCAATCCAAATCTCACCAGGTTTTGCAAATTTCTGCCTGCAATTTGGCAGTTCGACTCTCACCAGGCTCAAGGTTGACTCAGCCTTCCATCCTTCCAAGGTGGGTAAAATGAAGACCCTGATTGTTTGGGGGCAAGAGGCTGACTCTGTAAACCGCTTAGAGAGGGCTGTAAAAGCACTATGAAGCGATATATAAATCTAAGCTGCTATTACTATTCCTATCCCCATGGTCCCTTCCAACTCTGTTATTTGGAGTAATCCTTCCATGGTCTGATTGATGTAGCTATAAAAGTATGTGGCACACCTGCTTATAGACAGCATGAAGATCTATAGAACAAGCTCAGTCCTGGCTACGGAAAGCAAAAATTGCTGCACAACTCATCATCCACATGTGTTTGTGTGTTTAAGCCTGAATCAGATCTCCCAAAAAATAATTTAGGGGTGTCAGCTGACCCCACCTGGCATGGATCAAACTACAGTGATTTTTAAGGATCTGAGCAGCGCTTTAAAATAAGTAAATAAATGACACTTAACTAGTCTTCAAATCCAGTTGTTCTTCTCTCCCCTCATTGTGGACATCAGAAGGGTCACATTTGCACAACTGTGCAAAACACTGTGGCATTATTAAAGAGTTGACTAGCTAAATGGCCCAGAATGGGCTACTCTCCTACGAGAGCTTCACTTCATTTGCTTCAAGCACCATTGAAGTCACCGGATGGCTGGAGGTCTTCAAAAGGGAGGGGTGGAGGGAGAGAAAGGGGGCAGCCTCTGCAGAGAGGAAAGGAATGATGGTGGAGTCAATGGGGGGAAGTAGGAGGAGAAGGTCCACAAAGGCCTCATAAATTAGATCTTTACACAGAATTTCTTAAAACATTTTGAGCTTTCCCTCTGGAAGAAATGACCAGATGGGATCACATTTCCTTTCAATATTCTGTGACATTTTTAAAGCATCAGAATGATAAAGAGGGAGCCTTTTACCTTCAGGTGTTCTCTTGCAACCAAGACAAAATGGATAGGCTATGATAGGATAAGGTAAGGTAAGGTAGGGTAGGTTAGGCTAGGACGAGGGTTGGAATGGAGTGGAGTGGAGTGGAACGGAACGGAACGGAACGGAACAGAACAGAACAGAACAGAATAAGGATTGATGATAGTTACAGATTGATAATAAAGACTAAAGAGAGTTAATAGAGATGAGAGGGAGGGAGGGGAGAGGGAGGGAGAGAGAGAGGCCTGGCTCACATCCTATTTGACTGTTGCCTGCATAAGTGGCTGAGAAACAGGTACCTTGGTCTATCGACCAACCAAATGACCCATTGGTCATTCCCAACAGTGGGATTAAAAAATGTTAGCAACTGGTTCTCTGCCCAGTTGCTGGGTGGATGTGACCATGGTGGGCATGGCCTACTCAGCTTCCTGCACCATTACAAGGGGTGTTTCCACCCTCCCCAGGCTCCGAAGGTTTCCCTGAGGCTCCAGGAGGGCGAAAACATACTCTCCCAGACTCTGGAGGCCCTCTGGAGGCCAGAGGCCCATTTTTCGCTCTCCCAGACCCTCCGCACGGGCCCCGCACTTACCTGGCATGATGAACGAGCCACATGGAGACCCCTGGGAGGGGAGGGGTGGGGTGGGTGGGGCCAATCGATCCTTGCAACAACCAGTTCAGCGAACCGGATTCAAAATTAACATCCAGTTCACCCGAACCAGTGCAAACCGGCTGAATCCGACTCCTGGATCTCCATATCAAAACAGCTTACCTTACGTGCAGACGGAATCTGAAAAGAACATTTAACACAACACAGGACTTAAGCAAAATGGTTCAGTTGAGATCTGCATATGTGGGACTGATTGAGGTAGATTGCAGGGGTGACACCGAAATACAATTTTATCATATTTCATCTCGATCTTAAATAATCGTATTTTATTCCCATTTCATTTTAGATGGCATTTTATTCCCATTTCATTATAACTCGTATTTTATCCAATGCCATTTTAAATCGTATCTCACCAAATGTTAGTAAAATAAAAATAAAAATTGCGCCTTGGAATTTTGCACTTTGATAGGGCCAACCCATAAATTAATGAAACGGTATGAAACCTCGTTTGGGTAATGAAACATCTGCAAGAAAAACCACCCAGCTCAGAGAGTATCCAGGACCCCCTCATGTCAATCCTGAGCTACAAATACTCTCCCTTGTTGAGACTCAACATCTGTTGGCGCTTCTGAATCCCACGCGTGGTCTTCAAATAAGTCACTGGACAAGTTTTAAAGCCCCCCCCCCCCCCATCATTCAGATCAGTATTTCCAGGGGCAGTTGGTCTTGAAAAAGCACCTGCTGGAGACGCTCGGTCTGCATTTTCGCTCTAACCTATATTTGATACGGTGTTGTTACAGCTGTGAGCTGCAAGAGGAGGGGGGCTTCCATTTGCCTAAGTATCTCCAAATGGCCTTCAGTGTGGCAACCAGCTGAATACATAAACCAGGCTCCCGAACCCCACACTGGCCCCGGGTCACAGTAAATGGAATAATAAAATCCAAACGCTTTTGTCTCAATTTTCCATCATGGGGGCAGCCTTCTGCATAAATCTACAGATTCGCAGTGACCTCTTCCTCTGGCATCGCGGAGGAGGCACTGCGCCGAAGATCCATTTGGCCCGGGTCCTACGCGCTTTAAAAGCTTTTGCCAATTAATTTTAAGGATCGAGTGCAGCTTGCTTTTCCCCCCCTCCCCAATGACATAATATGCTGTGCCCCCTGTTCATTCATTCTCACTCCCCGCCACTCCCTCTCCAACCAGTGCAGTGGGCGAATATTAATAGAAAGACACCAGTACATATTGATCATTGTATACCACGGATGTTTTGAAAGAATGGTATGGACAGACTGGACCAGCTGAAGAATGGATGAGATATGGGTGGAATTGAGGATTTTTTAATAATCTTTCTCATAGGATAGGATAGGATAGGATAGGATAGGATAGGATAGGATAGGATAGGATAGGATAGGATTTTCTGACCGTGAGAACAATCAACCCATGGAACAGAAGTTGCCTTTGGAAGTTGTGGGAGCTTCATTACTGGAGGCTTTCAAGAAGAGACTGGACTGCCATCTGTCAGAAATGGTGTCCGGTCTCCTGCTTGGGCAGAGGGTTGGACTAGAAGATGTACAAGGTCCCATCCAACGTTGTTAATGTGTTAAAATTTAAAAAGTCCAACTCTTTGAATGTCTTTTGGGGCAGACAGAGAAGATAGTTTCCACAGCTGGAGTTGTTGAAACTTCCATGCAGATTACTTGCTTCTTGTCTTCCATCCTTTGGTGGCAGGCTTTACAAACTACATTCATGTGATTTAATTGATTTCCTGATTCCAGCCATCGGCTTCAATCCAGCTCCTTCCAATCTATGATCACTATAGTTTATAAATCTCATAACTCACCGTACACTGCTATGGTGAAACCTGGCAACTGTATTGTCATTAATTCTGTATTATGGCTGGCTGGCATCTATTCTTGAAAATAAAGATTTGTTGCAAAAATATTGCAGTTTAAAACCTAGACTCCAGAATGAGTTTCTTTGCTGATCGTTGAGCAGCTGACCCAACACTCTTAACCACTTTGACAAATATCCTATCTCAGGGATGGCGAACCTTTTTTTGGCTCGCGTGCCAAAAGCGGGGGGAGTGCAGGGGTGTCGTGCGTGGGCGTGCAACACCCATAATGCTATGTACATGACCACATGCTTTTGGCGCGCATTTTCCACCCTGCCCAGGCTCCAGAGGCTTTCTAGGAGCCTGGGGAGGTTGAAAACAGCCTCTCCTCTCCACCTCCAGGGGCTTCAGGAGCTTCCCTGAAGCCTCCAGAGGGTGAAAAATGGCCTCAAAAGAAGGCCTGAATCAGCTGGCCAGCACACACAAGCACACTGGAGCTGACAGGGCAACGCCTCGAGTGTCCTAAGAAATGGTTCCGCGTGCCACCTGTGGCACCCGTGCCATAGGTTCGCCATCGCTGCCATATCTTGACAAAAAAAGAAAATGATGAAGAAATGTTTTGACTCTTGAACAATGTTGTATAAATACAATTAGAAGTAGGGACCACAGAATGGTTTCTGACATATTTACTTCTCCTATTTTCTAGCCTTTTACCATCATCTGACATCAGTACAATGACTAATGCTGCTAGTTGTAGCCGTATGTAAGGTGACAGACATAATGTCCTATGAAATGCAAAAAGAAATAAATAAAAAATAGCACATACGTGGACTGCAAATGTTTGCTCCAAGGAGTTTGCCAACCAGACAGCATTCCCTTCATGTTGGGCAAAGTTGAATGTTGGTCCAAACAAACTTACATGGTTTGTTTTGCTTTTGTTTTTTAAAGAGGCTATTTATTTTACTGAGGTCTGCATTTCTTGTTTATTGGTAATGCAAAGTTGCAAAGAAAATCAAATCCCTCATTCCAAATATTGACTTAGACAATGTGCTGGGGAATGACACTTTGTCATAGTTGTAGGCAACCTCTTGTAAGCCAAATGGTTGTTTTTTTCCAGTCTCCTCTCAACATTTTGTATAGAATAGAAGTGTTACCCTGTTTCCCCAAAAATAAGACTCAACTGGAAAATAAGTCCTAGCATGGTTTTTCAGCCCTACCCCCACCCCAAAAAGCCCTAGTTTATTTATTTATTTATTTCGGATTTATACCCTGCCCTTCTCCTTGTTAGGACCCAGGGTGGCGCACAGGCATTATTAAAACCATAACAAAAACAACAATATACATCATTAAAAACATATTAAATTATTAAACCCGTGCTAAAAACCCATTTAAAACCCTGCAAATTACAATTTATATATATAAAAAATCAGAAACGGGGGGCTATGCCAGGCCGGCTTGTTGGAATAGATATGTCTTAAGACGTTGGCGGAAGAGGCGGAGGTCCGAGATAGTGCATAGGTCGGGGGGTAGGTCATTCCAGAGGGCCAGGCCCGCCACATAGAAGGCCGTTCCCCTGGGCATCGCCAACCGGCATTGCCCAGCCGATTAAGATTGTCAGCCAGATGGATGCATTTATTTATTTGATTCCCCAAAAATAAGACCTAACCAGAAAATAAGTCCTAATGCATCTTTGGGAGCAAAAATTAATATAAGACCCAGTCTTATTTTTGGGGAAACATGGTAGGATATATTGTTCATCACACCCTAGAGCAGGGATCTCCAAACCTAGCAATTGTATGACTTGTGGACTTCAACTCCCAGAATTCCCCAGCCAGAAAGGCTATTTACCAGAAAATGGTGAAGTGGCTCCCTTTTTTTCTTCTAAATATGCCAGGTTGTTTTCGTTCATTCCAGAGTTCCTTGATCCTATTTCTGGACAATGTGTCTCTCCAAGGACAGCACTGAGTTGCGTGTTTATTTTCTAAGAAGATCAATGGAACGCATATTCATAACTGTAAATAAAGATGGTGGTAGACAGTGCCCTCTTGACTTTGCAATATGTTGCATTTCCATTCTAATAATGCTAATTCCAAATAATAAAATAACTAAATGATAAATGCAGGTGGAGATAGGAAAAGTGGAGGATGCCAAGAATTGTTTTGTGTGCTATATGTTATTTGTTCTATATTAGGTATTCACTGGGCACATAGATATGAAAAAATGTAAGAATATGCCAAAACCTTGAGCAAATTCAGATTTTGTTGGACTCTTTACAAAACTTCGACTGAGTTTACACCACACATTTAACCAGGCAATTAAATTAATCCTCTTCTGGGTTTGTACTTGTAGGTGGGAATGTTCTTAGGAGACCAAGTGACGAAATTCCTCCTAGGGAATGGTTAGATAAGAGACAACATAGCCCACAGATGCATAACAGGTGGACGAAAAAACTCAGGACGACTGTCCTTCGCTAAGTTATAGAGCTGTATAAATGACTAAAAGGTAAAGGTAAAGGTTCCCCTCACACATAGGTGCTAGTCAGTCCCGACTCTAGAGTTTGGTGTTCATCTCCGTCACAAAGCTGAAGAGCCAGCGCTGTCTAAAGACGTCTTTGTGGTCATGTAGCTGGCATGACTAAATGCCGAAGGCGCACGGAACACTGTTCCCTTCTCACCAAAGGTGGTTCCTATTTTTCTACTTGCATTTTTACATGCTTTCAAACTGCTAGTTTGGCAGAAGTAACGGGAGCTCACTCCGTTATGTGGCGCTAGGGATTCGAACCACCGAACTGCCAACCTTTCTGATCGACAAGCTCAGCGTCTAAGCCACTGAGCCACTGTGTCCCTTCCATTAAAACAAGAAATTGCATTCCTTATATGATGATTGCTCAATCCCAAATCAAGCCTGGAATGACAGATACTGAAGCTGAAACTCAAATACTTCGGCCATCAAATAAGAAGAGAGGACAACTTAGAAAAGAGCCTGATGTTGGGGAAGACTGAAGGCCAAATGAGAAAGGGACAGCAAATGGCCTAGAGGTAGAGCTCTTGCCTCACAAGCAGGAGGTTGTGAGTTCGATCCTAGGTAGGGTCTCTTAGTTGGACTAGATGACCTGGAAGGTCCCTTCCAACTCTGTTAATCTGTTAAAGATGGTTAGGTAGTGTCATCGACTCAATGCACATGAATTTGGGCAAGCTCCAGGAGACAGGGGAGGACAGGGAGAGGCTGATGAGCTATGGTCTATGGCAGGGGTGTCAAATTCAATTTCATTGAGAGCCACTTCAGGGTTGTCTTTGACCTTGGGGGGATTGGATGGGCGTGGTCAAGGTTGGGTTGGGCTTAGCCAGCTCAACATCATGTGTCAGGGAACCTGTGGTGGCCAAATGCTAAGTCAGGACTTCCCTGAGACCCTCCCTCACTCTCATCACCTCCTTCCTTCCTTCCTTCCTTCCTTCCTTCCTTCCTCCCTTTTCTTTTTCCTCCCCTCTTCATTCTCCTTTCTTCTTCCTCCCCCTCTTTCCTTTTTTCACCTTCCTTGCTGCCTTCCCCTCTTTCCTTCTTTTTCTTAGTCTTTCATCTTTCCCTTTCTCCTTTCCTGTCCCTTCTTGGAGGCTCAAATGCTTTTAGTCTGTTTTGCTAGCCTTCCGACGACAGCTGTCCTTCATCTGTTTTCGCCTCCAGTCCCTCAATCACTTTTGTGGCTCTTCTCTGCACTCTTTCTAGAGTCTCAACATCTTTTTTACATCGTGGCGACCAAAACCAAACGCAGTACTCCAAGTGTGACCTTTCCAAGGCCTTATAAAGTTGTGATTGGAGTTTTTCTCCTCCTTCCCTTCCTTCCCCCCCCCTCCACTCATGGCCGAGTGTCGTCATGAGGAGCAACCTCTTAAATTAAAGATTCTTGTCAGTCCGGTGGAGTGTGAGACCTTCACTGGCCTTGCCCTGGTGGGGGAGTGCCTTGCCCTGGTGTATTGGCTGTAGACGCTGCTTTTCAGTGGTGACCTTTATATTAATGCTAATGGCTTTGGAGAAATAAAATGTAAATTTTTCTCTAAATGGATTAGTCTAGCCTGGGAGAGGGTAGAAAGGAAGGAGGGGTAATGGTGGGGAGGGGAGGTGACCAATAGTGCTTGGAACGTTTGCGCTGAAATTAAAACATTTATGTCCCAACACTTAATTTTATTAGTGGCACAGCCAAGTTGCTTCAGTGAGTAATCTATTCTACCCTCACTCTCCTGGCTTTTTTTTCTTCCTTCCTTCCCCCTCTTTTAGAATCCAAAGCTCCACATGCCAGCTTGTTAAGCTAATATAGTTTATTTACCTAATAAATGTCTTCTTATCCTCCTCAAACTCCCATTTTCTCCAGGGTATGATTTGTATATGCTTTGACCCACTTGGTTTCCAGGGAAGGAAGCATATATCCTTATAATCGCCTTCTTGTTGTTGTTTTTAAGTATATTATTTTCCCCGATTATCTCTGGAAAATAATTCCAGCTGCTGCCAAATTGTGCAACCAGGAGCTCCGAGAAATCCAGCTGAGCTGCTCAAGACCACCATGTCTGCATTCCCCAACCTGGAGCCCTCCAGAGGTGCTCCCACACAGCTCCCAAAACGGGGGATTTATATTGCCAGCTCTCCTGTCAATCATGTATGGTTCCCAGACTGTTTCTCAGCAGTTCCCACTACCACCCCTCATCGATGGGAATGTATGAGAAAGGGCAAGTGATATCACAAGGAGGAGGAGGAGGAGGAGGAGGAAGAGGAAGAGGAGGAGGAGGATATCCATTCAGTTGTGCCAACTCTTGATGTTTCTATGGACGAGGACCAGGGGTGAAATTCTACCGGTTTGGGCCAGTTTGCCAAAACCAGCATAAAAATACTTTAAAAAGTTTTGTTTTTTTTAAAGTGCCAACAATCAGCTATGCTACAATCAGCTGTCATTGGAATTTTTTTTTCTTTTTAAAGCATTTTTTTTTTACTACCAGTTTGGGCGAATGCCATTTCTGACAAGTGACAGTCCATTTTCTTCTTGAAAGAAGACTTATATGCCTATAGACGTATATACTGATTCACAGTGCTTTGTAGCCCTCTCTAAGCGGTTTACAGAGTCAGCCTCTTTGCCCCCAACAATCTGGGTCCTCATTTAACCTACCTCGGAAGGATGGAAGGATGAGTCAACCTGGAGCCTGGTGAGATTTGAACTGCCAAACTTTTGGCAGCCAGTGATCAGCAGAAGTAGCCAGCAGTACTGCACTCTAACCACTGCACCAACATGGCTCTTTCAAATTAGAGACAAAATTAAATATAATCTCTTATTCGGATACAAGAATCATTTTAACCAGCTCAGCTTCTCCTTGCTGTGGGGAATAATATATCATTCATTCTCATATTTTCAAATCTAGTCCGTAATATTTGACCTATTTTAGAATACTATTCAACATTACTTCAAGAACTTAAAGATACAATAATACCATAGCAGAGTTGGAAGGGACCTTGTAGGTCTTCTAGTCCAACCCCCTGTGTGGGCAGGAACCTTATACCATTTCAGACAAATGGCTATCTAACATCTTCTTAAAGACTTCCAGGGTTGGGGCATTCACAACTTCTGGAGGCAACTTCTGTTCCACTGGTTAATTGTTCTAACTGTCAGGAAATTTCTCCTTAGTTCTAAGTTGCTTCTCTCCTTGGTTAGTTTCCACCCATTGCTTCTTGTTCTACCCTCAGGTGCCTTGGAGAATAGTTTGACTCCCTCTTCTTTGTGGCACCCTCTGAGATATCGGAACACTGCTATCATGTCTCCCCTGGTCCTTCTCTTCATCAGACTAGACATACCCAGTTCCTGCAACCGTTCTTCATATGTTTTAGTCTCCAGTCCCCTAATCATCTTGGTTGCTCTTCTCTGCACTCTTTCCAGAGTCTCCACATCTTTTCTACATCGTGGCGACCAAAACTGTATGCAGTATTCCAAGTGTGGCCTTACCAAGGCACTATACAGTGGCACTAACACTTCACGTGATCTTGATTCTCTCCCTCTGTTTATGCAGCCTAGATGATGTCATTTTAAACCCTTTGGGAATTTCTCTCTCCCCACCCCCCTAGTATGACATCACAGAGAGTTCTTTTGCAGAAAACTTTGATCCTTTTACTTAATGCGGGGTTAATGATTATATTTGCAAACAGGGACAGCCCTTTGTTTAACCCAAGGCTCTGTAGATGTGTGGGAAAAACTTTTTTTTGGAGGGGGGGGGGTGAGTGGCCTGTCACTTTTTAAACAAATCAGTAACTTGTGCTGGCACTTCAAATATCTGAATGTCCCACCAGTTGATTGGAAATTGAAGGAAGCTCAGTTCTATTACCTGCCAAAGGCGGAAAAAAGTAATAGCTTCAAAAAGAATAATAATAATAATAAATTTAATTTATAGACCGCTCCCTCTCCCCAAAGGGACTCGGGGCGGTGCACAGGGGAATTAAAAAACATACAACCATAAATACATCATAAATATATAAAAATCAAATTAAACAAGTTATCCCTGCGCTAAAAACCAAAAATGCTTAAAACTAACCCCTTAAAAACCAATTAAAACAATAAACAGATGACTAACCTAGGCCGGCCAAGTGGAAAAAGTGTGTTTTTAATTTTTGATGGAAATCCCTGTTCTTTCATTTTCTCGTGAATCTGTATATTTCGTAATACATTTCCGTAAAGCATTGCATGTAGATGGTGTTTAAAAGGTAAAGCTTCCCCTTTCACATATGTGCTAGTCGTTCTCAACTCTAGGGGGCGGTGCTCATCTCCTTTTCAAAGCCAAAGAGCCAGAGCTATCCGAAGGCGTCTCTGTGGTCATGTGGCCAGCATGACTGAACACCGAAGGCGCACCGAACGCTGTTCCCTTCCCACCAAAGGTGGTTCCTATTATTTCTACTTGCATTTTTTACGTGCTTTCGAACTGCTAGGTTGGCAGAAGCTGGGACAAGTCATGGGAGCTCACTCCGTTACATGGCACTAGGGATTTGAACCACCGAACCTCCAACCTGTCAGGCAGACAAGCTGTAGCACTTTCTGGCATTCCGAAAGGATTCAGCTGCTTTGTATCAGAAAGACTTCCAGTGCAAATGGGGGAAGTTTTCCAGAAGCTGCTGACTGCGTGTCTGTCTGCCCAGATCAACATGTTGCTAGTTTAGCATCCCAGCGAGGGGTCCTCAACCAACACATCTGGCCACCAAACCAGCCAGGAAGAGAAAGGAGGAATTGTGTGCTGGCAGATCTTTGGAAGTGGGGTGGGGTGGGGGGGGGAAGGTTGTTTGGCTGATGTGCTTCACAATAGAGGATGATGTTCCCTGAACCGCAAGTCCTGGAGAAGGAGGTATCTTACCACCTAGAAAGAATTGAAGCCCGCGTCAACTCCCCAACTTAATCGGCTTGCACATCTCCAGACCCAGCCTCCTTCCTTCCCTTGTTACAGATGGAGAGTTTATGAGCGTGGAGCCAGATGTTGGATCTCTTGAGTTCATCATCCTATCTTTCACAACTCAGCGATAACCGAGGCCCGGCGCCTGATGCCAAACATGTGTGAAGACAACAAGGCTTCTGTGATCCAGGAAGGGAGAGAAAAGGAAATGTGGGTTCTTGTAGGAACGCCCTACGTGTGAGTTGGGGCGGGTGGGCTTTTTTGGCAGAGGTTCTTCCCCCCCCCCCAAACCATACAGATGAGCCCGGCAAAAATAAATAAAACGAAGATGGTAAATTCCGCCCCCCCCCTTGCTATGGATAGGGTTACCGTCTGCCCAACAGCTGCCAACGTTCAGTTCCTTCTGAAAGGTATTTCCCAGACTGGAGGGGGTGGGGGAGGCGAGAGATTTAGAGGGCTCATGGAATGGGGCTCCTTTGGAGAAGATCTCCAATTGAGGGTTTAATTGTTTCCAAATGAGGAGTATTATGGGATGGGCCAGCTTTTGAGCTGTTTGCTCTGCCGAGGGATCTGAAGGGGAGCGTTGACAGCAGCTGTTTTACATTTCAAGGGAGGTGGAGTGGATTCAGCAACGGGCAGGAAGGAAGACAAATGAGAGCGGGGATAATGGGACATGGGACACCTCTCCCGTGAGGCCACTTGTTCTGAGTGAGTTCCCAGTCCTGATTCGCCCCCCAGGCTATATTTGACTATCAATGACCCCAATGAATTTGGATTGCAGGGGGAGGGGCTGGGAGAGAGAGCACGGACTCTGATTATCCCTTGAAACACTCTGGCTGCCTCTGTTTCTGTTGGGATGAAGAATGACATCATGATGGCACTTTCTGGGTCTGGATGGGAAGCCAGAGATGGGACAGCGAAGGAGAAGCTGAGTCTTTAAAATGGGTGTGTTCAACCAGACATTAGATCTGGACAAAATCAATCAATCCGTTATAAATGAATGCGACTGGCTGATTCTTGCGATGTGCTAAGATGAAAGCTGGGTTGTCCAGAGGCAGCGCTGTCCGAAGACATCTCCATGGTCATGTGGCCGGCATGACTCAACACCAAAGGCGCACAGGATGTTGTGCCCTTCCCACCAAAGGTGGTTCCTATTTTTTCTACTTGCATTTTTACATGCTTTCAAAGTGCTAGGTTGGCAGAAGCTGGGACAAGTAACGGGAGCTCACTCCATTACGCAGTGCTAGGGATTCGAACTGCCAAACTGCGGACCTTTCTGATCGACAAGCTCAGCGTCTTCGCCACTCTAACCAAACCCAAATCCTGCAACTGTTCTTCGTATGTTTTAGTCTTCAGGCCTTCAATCATCTTATTTGCTCTTCTTTGCCCTTTTTTGAATCCTTGGTAATTATTATTTTTTGAATCCTTGGTGTTATTCATGTTTCTCAGAATAACTGCCCAGTGGACAACATGATTCTACAGTTATTTGTGTCTTTAACCATGCAAAAATAACAATAAAATGGGCTCCCAAACAACAGAAATGGCTTGGAATAAGATTGTTTACTTCTTAATAAAATTGCACCTTGGTTCCTGAGGTTTTCTGGCACTTACATTTCTCTATTTTCCTTGCATTTTCTTATTCTATCCGCCGGTTTTGGTGCTGGCAGCTGGTAAGGGTATCTAATAAACTATGCAAGTAGAGGAGGAAAAAAATGTTCCGTAAGCTATTTACCACACTGCATTACTCAAAATACCATATTTTAAATCCTCTTAAGCTGTTATACATCATCATATAAGTCATCGCAAAAGAGGGACCATGAATTTCTAAGAATTATATTGATGTGGGAAGTGTCAGCAAATGCATGGAACCAAAAAAGGAAAAAAAGAAAAGAAAAAATCAACCTCCTTGAACATATCCACGGTCTCATTCTCCCCGGTCAAAATTAACACACTGTCCCGCTAATATTTCAGAGTAATGTTTTTTCACCGAGGGGCTGTAATTTATCCTTTAATACGATCTATTTTTTTTTTAAAGGCAAAATAAATTATGGTATCGTGCTGTGAGGCTGGATCTGGCAATCGAACAGTTTGGGGAAGCATTGCGCTCTAGAAACGTAATCTATGAATCCTTTTTTTTTTCTTTTTCCTCACTATTTTTTCCCCAAGTTTTAAAACATTTTATTTGCATATTTTTTTAAAAAGGTGCATTCCAATAATTACAATTATTTGAACCAAAAAATGGCACTCGATTAAAATGCATTTTACAGCTCGCAGGACCCTGGTACAGCTTTGCATATATTCAAGTATTCTTAGATTACTGAAGTTCAGTGGTGGGTTTCTGCAGGCTCGCACCTACTCGCGAGAGCCGGATGGTGAAATTTAGAGAACCGGTGAGAGGGGGTTCCACCGGCGTACCTGGAAGTAAATCTGGCCTGCCGCTGCCAGTGGCCCAACGGGAAGGAAAGGAAAGGAAAGGAAAGGAAGGAAGGAAGAATTTATCATCACAATTGAGTCCAAATTTTTGGTTGCTAAGCAAGAGCATTGTTAAATGAGTTTCACCACATTTTAAAAGGTGGCCACTCCCACCCTGTCACATGACTGCCAAGCCACGCCCACAAAATAGGCCACACCTACAGAGTAGGTTCTAAAAAAAATTGAAACCCACCACTGCTGAAGTTCCTCTTAGTATTTTCTTTCCAGAAACATGCAAACTTTTGTGCCACTGGGCCCGAAGTTGGACAGGCAGATGGAAAGGAAGGTGCCTTCATTCAGCGTCAGTAGATTGCTCTGTTCTTTTTGGGAGTAGTGGATGTGAAAGGGGCAGTACAGTCCTTTTAAATTTATCCAACTCTTTTGCATCTTACAAAGTTAAAACAGCTAAAAGAAATAAAATGAGAAGGCAACGCTTGTGGGATGTCCATAATTCCAAGTGCAAAATTTGGAAGGGTCCATTAAGTAGTGAAATCTGTGGTTTTTTGGCCACCGTTTCTGTGGGTGTGGCTTAGCAGGGGAGGGGTCATGTGACCAGATGGACGTGGCCAACTTTTCCCCACTTTTCAAAGCATTTTTTCCCCTGCCGGTTTGGGCAAATCGGTAGGGGGAAAAATGCTTTAAAAAGTGAAAAATATGGTTCCGACGATCACACTGTGAGCCGCAGGATCACCAAAACTATTTTTTTCACTTTTTAAAGCATTTTTTTTTTTTGCTAGCGGTTCCGGCAAATAGGTATTTTTAAAAATGCTTTAAATAGTAAGGGGGGAAAAAGGTTCCATGTCAATCAGCTGTGCTGCGCAATCATCAGAAACTTTTTAAAAACTTTTTAAAGCATTTTTTACTACCCATTCGCTGGAACCACAAGTAAAAAAAATGCTTTAAAAAGTGGGGGAAAATAGTTCTGACAATCCCACGGCTAACAGCTGATCCGCGCGATCATCAAAACCATGTTTTCCCCCATTTTTTAAAGCATGGGAACCGGTATGGGATGGATAGCACTTATATACCACTTTGCAGTGCTTTAGCAATAGCTCCTAGATTTATATACCGCTGGGTCCTCATTTTTACCCACCTTGGAAGGATGGAAGGCTGATTCAACCTTGAGCCTGGTGAGATTCCAACTGCCAAATTGCTGGCAGCTGGCAGTCAGCAGAAGTAGCCTGCAGTACTGCACTCTCACCACTGCGCTGCTACAGGTCATATAAAGAAGTACGGCCAATGAATTTGAAGGGGATTAGCATTAGGCCATCCCCTAAATGCTAATCCCCCTCAACCTTGGGGATGCTGCATCAGTCCAGTGCACTTGCTCCATATTCAGATATTCAGCAGCTGGTTCATAGTTATGACCATCGCAGTGTCCCGGGGTCACGCAATCTCCTTTTGCAACCTCCTGCCAAGCAAAGTCAATGGGGGAAGCTAGATTCCCTTAACAACCTCGTTACTAACATAACCACGGCATTTTATTTTATTTTATTATTTTATTTTATTATTTTATTTTATTTTATTTTTATTTTTTATTTTTTTTATATTATTATATTATTTTATTTTATTTTATTTTATTATTTATTTTATTTTATTTTATTTTATTATTTTATTATTTTTTTAATGTTTTTTTATTTTTTATTTTATTTTATTTTATTTTATTTTATTATTTTATTTTATTTTATTTATTTTATTTTATTTTATTTTATTTTATTTATTTTATTTTATTTTATTTTATTTTATTTTATTTTATTTTATTTTATTTTATTTTATTATTTTATTTTATTATTTTATTTTATTTTATTTTATTTTATTTTATTTTATTTATTTATTTATTTATTTATTTATTTATTTATTTATTTATTTATTTATTTATTTATTTATTTATTTATTTATTTATTTATTTATTTATCGGATTTATATACCGCCCTATTCTCCGTGGTAGGACTCAGGGCGGTGCACAGAAAACTAAAAACCGCAATACGTACATATAATCTAAAATCGAATTAAATAATAAAATCTGTGCCAAGAAAATTAAGACCATTAAAATATTAACTCTAAAAACCCTTAATCTATGTCAGGCCGGCCAGATGGAAGAAATGCATTTTAAGCATCCGACGGAAGAGGCGTAGGTCAGTAGTGGTGCGAAGATCGGGGGGGCAGGTCGTTCCAGAGGGTCGGACCCGCCACAGAGAAGGCCCTTCCCCTGGGAGTCGCCAGCCAGCATTGACCGGCAGACGGCATCCTGAGGAGGCCCGCCCTGTGGGAGTGGACAGGTCGAAGGGAGGTCCATAAAGGGGGTGGGCATAAGCGCACCCACGTGCCGACCGTCCCTGTTCTACTGTCCCCATTTATTTGTGTCCATTTCCTGTATTCATATTCATGTTTTTGCTTGCCTCTGTTACCTTATACATGCTTGACTAATAAATAAAGTAAAAATAAATAAATACATTGGGAAAAAAAGGTTTTTTGTGATAGGCAGCCTAATATAAAGACATTTTGGAGGGGGCCAAAAGCTGGAAACCGAAGACAGGGAAAAGCTTTCTTGGTAACAGGTTTTTTTTTTTTTAAAGGGTAAGTAGAAAATTGCCAAGAGAGGTGGGCATGATCAATTAGATTCAAACCTGAGGAGTACACCAGAGATTCAGGGTGGAAATGCACAAATTAGAATTTCAGCTCAAAGAAGAGGAGGGAAGACCATTAAAAAAGAGAGAAAGAAAGAAAGACAGAAAGAGGCAAAGAAGAGGAAGACACAAAGAAGAAGGGAGATGATAAAAAAGAGGGTGGGGAAAAGGAGGTGAAAAAGAGAGAACTCAAAGACGAGATGGCAGACAAGGGAGTGGGGGGGTGGGAGGTGGGAGGTGGGGGTTGGATGACCTCAGGTTTGTTTAAGGTGACATGCTCTGCAGCGGGATGAAAGAAATACTTTGCATTTTTTGAAACGGCCGGGAACAAAAGGGAACGCTTCTGCGTCTCAAGAATCAATATCACATTTTATGCCTGCTGCACCCTTCACAAAGAATCAAGGGGACATTGATTCAAGTAAGTAAGAACTTCATTGAAAATTGACCTTTGGGTTTCTTTGGTGGGAAGGGAACGCGGGTTTGAATGCAGGGAGGGAGGGGACGGGACAGGGGGGGGCTCTCCGTGGTCGCCGGTGCTGGGCAGAGATGTCAGGCATGGCTGCTGCTGAAAAGTTCACAGCTTCATTCCCTGTCACCACGTCAGGCGGTGGGCCACCTCGGCGCTGCTGACATACGCAACGGGGCCCCCGCGTAGCTTCTCCTTGGCTGTCAGAGTTGGGCTAAAGGCGAGCCAGGAGAGGGGGAACTGAAGCATGACTCCTGGCCAGACCAGAGGTGGTATGGGGAGAACCGTGAATCCCATCTACAAGAGACACAAAATGAAGGAGATGGTAGCCGTGAAGGCAACGAACCAGGGATCGGTTCCTGCCAGCATTACTGCTGGTTCGGCGCGCAAAAAAAGGTTACAAGTAGGGAGGGGAATTAAAATGTTGCAATGAAGATTGTCCTGCGCATGCGCAGAACTGAAAATCAAGATGGCGCCGTCGCTGCTAGAACCAGTTCGGCGGCGTGGCAAACCAAGTTACTACCTACTCAGCCGAACTGGCCCAAACCGGTAGGAACCCACCTCTGAATGAGACAGAACGTAGATAGAGCTGCTGATGGAAACAAGAATGAACTCAGGAATTAAGGAATTAGCTAAAGGGACCGAGACGGAGGTGGGTTGCTCACAGTTTGGCCTGGATTGGCCAAACCGGTAGTGGCAGGAGTCTCTGCCCACTTGTTTGGACACTTCTGTGCATGCACAGAAGCATGGAGCACATGCTGGTAGCGCTGGGATTTGACCCCACCTCTGGACTAAGTGTGTTGCAATGAAACTATCGTGAGCAGCAGTGTCTTCTCATTTTTACCTTCTGCTGAGATTTCAGTCCTCATGCTCATTTCAGTCCTCATGCTCTACCAAGCATTGGCAATATGAGGATTTATAGCACCATGGTACTTAATTCTCTGGCATGGAGCTAAAACTTAACTACCAGCTAACAGTGGGATTTCTTCACGTACGAGGAAATCAGCTGAATAATTAATCAAGGTCTATAAAGGAAAAAGATCCATAAGAACATCTCTGGGATAGGCAAGGGACCATTTAGTTCAGCATGCTGGGCTACGTAGTAGCACCAAGCAATGCCCATGTAGAAAGGAAATCATCTCTAAAAACCACGATCATTGCAGCTGATTTTCATACTTGCACTGTAAGTTAAAGAGAGCTAGTCTGGTGTAGCGATTAAGGCAGGGGTCAGCAACCTTAAACCCTCAAAGAACCACCAAGGTCCTAACCGGAAGCCCCCCATTCAATTCTGGAGGTGACTGGAAGTCTGGTTCCTCCACCATAGAGTCTCCTCCTAGCGTGGCATCCTTTTTCCTCTACCTGTGCTAACCAAAAGCCCTATCAATTGTGGAGCAGACCAGAAAACCTGCCCCTTGCCATAGTCTCTCTACCTGGTGCACCGTGCTTTCCCCCTGCCAACCAGAAGCTCCTATCAAAATTATGGCCCCAACCGGCAACAGGGAGCCGCAGCAGAAGGATGAAAGAGCCACATGCGGCTCCAGAGCCACAGGGTAATTAAGGTATCAGGCTAGAAACCAGGAGGCTGTAAGACTCTAGTCTCATCTCTAGTCTGGCGGTGATGTGCCAGTGCCTGGAAGCTGTACGGATCTGGATGGGAAGAAACGGACTCAAGCTCAACCCGACCAAGACCGAGTGGCTGTGGTTTCCGGCTGCCCGATTCAACCAGTTGACTCCATCGCTGGCCATTGGGGGCAAACATCTTGCCCCAGTGGATGGGGCGCGCAACTCGGGTGTCCTCCTGGATGCCCGGCTGTCCATGGAAGATCAAGTGACAGCCGTGGCCAGGAGGGCGTTTTACCAGGTTCGCCTGGTTCGCCAGTTGCGCCCCCTATTGGATCAGGACGCCCTTCGCACAGTCACCCATGCTCTCGTGACATCCCGACTGGACTATTGTAACTCTCTCTACATGGGGCTCCCCTTGAGGTGCACCCGAAGACTTCAGCTGGTCCAGAATGCAGCCGCGCGAGCAATAATGGGTACCGCAAGGTATACCCATGTAACACCGCTCTTGCGCGAGCTGCACTGGCTACCTGTCGTCTTTCGGGTGCGCTTCAAGGTGTTAGTTCTCATCTTTAAAGCGCTCCATGGCTCGGGACCTAGCTATCTGCGGGATCGGATTCTGCCCCATACATCCTCCCGGCCGATTCGCTCCCACAGAGAGGGACTGCTCCGGGTGCCGTCCACTAGACTTTGTCAGCGGGCGACGCCCAGGGGAAGAGCCTTCTCTGTGGCGGGCCCAGCCCTCTGGAACGACCTTCCCCCCGACATTAGAACAACTACGGACCTCCGCTCCTTCCGTCAGAAATTAAAAACTCACTTTTTCTGCTTGGCCGGCCTAGGTTAGTCTCTACCTCAGGGGTTAGGGAATGTTAATTTTAAAATGGGGATTTTAGTGCAGGGACAGTTGATTTAATTTGTTTTTATTGTATTTATTTATGTATATATTTTATGTTGTTTTAATTTTTCCCTGTGCACCGCTCCGAGTCCCCCTGGGGAGAGGACGCGGTATAGAAAAATAAAATCTATCTATCTATCTATCTAAGGCACAAAGCCAGCCGGCGGGTGGGGGGCGCTTTGGGGCAATCGTTCCTCTCCCAGCCCTAGGAAGAAGGAAAAATGGGAAATAACTTCAGAAACACCAGGCTGAGAAATGTCATGGGAATCGTTCAGGCAGCGGCCAGGAGTCCAAAATCGACTTGAAGGCGAGCAAACACATCCTGGTATAAGTTGCATATGCTACGCAGTATAGGTGAGTGTGCTTGTATGCAGCAAGAAACATTCGACTTTTATCAGATCAGGAAAAACCACACCGCAGGCTGTTTAGACAGCCTTGGCAAAGGGCTGCTTGCAAACCTGTTTAGTAAACATGTGTTACTGAACCGGGCTGAGCTGGAGAAGTAAGCAAGAGCTGACAGAGAATAAAGCCAGCACCCAAAATAATTTCTAACAAAGCTTGTAACCAACCTGAGATCTTGGGTGTTAACATGCGGTAAGAGCAGATCTGCTCCTTCAGGCTCTTTGGCACGTCAGAAATAAGTCATACCTGAGCTGCAAACATCTAGCTGACCATCAAATGGAAATGAGGAGACTCTGGACATTCTTAACGTGTTGTAATTTTCTAGAGGTTGTGCAGAATTTTTACAGCTCGGTTAAGGCCGCCCTTGTCCCAAGGCTATTGATGAATTAGATTAGGGAGGCTAGTTAAGAATTTGAAAGTTCTTCCTCCAGCAAAAGGATCAGAATAACAAGATGACAAGAGTTGGAAGGGATCTTGGAGGTCTTCTAGTCCAACCTCCTTCCATAGCAGGAGATCTTATAGCATGTCAGACAAGTGGCTGCCCAGCCTCTACTTCTTAAAAACCTCCAGTGATGGAGCCCCCACAACCTCTGAAGGCAAAGCTTAATCATTCTCGCGGTCAGTAAATTTCTTCTTAGTTCTAGGTTGCTTCTCTCCTTGGTTAGTTTGCATCTGTTGTTTCTTGTCCTGCCTTCTGGTGCTTGGCAAAATAGGTTAACACACACCCCTTTCTTTTCTGTGGCTAGGGCTGTAAGGGGGTGGCACATGCATGCACAGGGTGGGGGGTATGTGGGGGGGAGCATGTGCAGGGGCTTTACATACACTGCATTTTGGGGGTTGGGCAAGCACACGTGCATTCATGCACGTATACGCACAATTGGGCAACCTGTCCAAAAAACGTTAGCCATCACTGGTATAGGGTTTCTTGCCTGAGCAGGGGGCTCGACTAGAAGACCTTCAAGATCCCTTCCAACTTCGTTATTCTATTACTCTTCTCAGCCTTTCTATTACCTATCTCCTCCTACTTATGACTACAACCTTGTTGCTTGTATCTTTATATTATTTTATTTAGTTTCCTAGTGTGATTTATTGTTTATTTATCATCCTATGTCTATCACTTGGTGTTGTATCTTATGATTCTTGATGAATGTAGTTTAATGTACAATGAGAGCTTATGCACCAGAGACAAATTCCTTGTGTTCCTTGTATTCTATTCTATCTATTCTGTTCTGTTCTGTTCTGTTCTGTTCTTTCCTATTCTATTCTATAGTTTACTCTATTCTATTCTATTCTATTCTCCATTCTCCATTCTCTTCTGTTCTTTCCTATTCTATTCTATTCAATTCTATTCAATTCTTTGCTATTCTATTCTATTCTATTCTATTCTCTATTCTCTATTCTCTATTCTCCATTCTCCATTCTATTCTATTCTATTCTATTCTCCATTCTCCATTCTCCATTCTCTTCTGTTCTTTCCTATTCAATTCTATTCTATTCCATTCTATTCTATTCTATTCTATTCCGCTCCGTTCCGCTCCGTTCTGTTCCATTCCATTCTGGGGTAGCAAGTGATTAATTGAGGCTAGAGTGACTGTTTAAAGGCAGCCAAGGAATATTTTCTTGTGTGTATTAGTTGAATAAGGATGCAGACTATCACTTGCTTAGAGCCACCATTTGTGTAACTGAACGCCTGATTGAATTTATTGTTGAACGAACAGTTTTGGCAGAGAGCAGAGGAGCAGTTACAAGGGGACTCGGCCAATAATCGCAGTCGGAGGGAAATGACTGCCTGCATTGCAGAAGAACTGTGAAGAGCTCAGCCCAACCATTGCAGAGATGCTTTTCAAAGTAGCATCTCTCTGCACAGGCGGAAGGGGGGGAAAGGGAGTGGGGCGCTTAGCAAATCACGAAGCCGGTCGCCTTTTGCAATTGGCTCCAAATAATAAACCTTCTGCTGAAACAACATTCATCATACTTTCTGCCTTGTCTGGGAGACTTGCAAGCAGAGACGTGGGGAAAGTTGCCTGACCCGTTGAGTTGACATTAAAAGCTTTAAATTGAATTACATTGGCAGAAATCTATTTTTTTTCCCAAAAAAAATTGTCTTGGGGGTGCGGGGAAAACAAAACTCCTGACAAGGCATAACAGATGTTGGAAATTAGGAACGTTTAGGCAACATTATCATAGCTGTATAGGGGGAAATGGTTTTCATTGCCTGGGAGGTGCGCTGTTTTGACTTAAGGAGTTTCCTTTTCAAGTTTTCCATCTGGGTGTTTCCACTCCGGGGTTTCGGGAGGGGCGGATCAAACTTTCTGGGAAGGGGAAACAGAGAGGCTCTCTTGGGACCTGCTCACTCGGGGGCTTTGAAACCGGATTAAGGAAGGGGATGCCAACCCTTCCTCCCATCTGACATGGGGTTGATCATTCTGCCAGGATAACAGAAGGACAACAGAGTTGGAAGGGACCTGGGAGGTCCTCTAGTCCAACCCGCTGCTCAAGCAGGAGACTCTATACCAGTGGTGAGTTGCAGGAGGTATACACCCTGGTATGGGCGTGCTGGAACCTGCCCGGAGCACCGGATACAGTGGTGGGTTTCTGCAGGCTCACACCTACTCGCGAGAGCCGGTTGGTGAAATTTAGAGAACCGGTGAGAGGGGGTTCCACCGGCGTACCTGGAAGTATATCTGGCCCGCTGCTGCCAGTGACCTAACGGGAAGGAAAGGAAGGAAGGAAGGAAGGAAGGAAGGAAGGAAAGAAAGAAAGAAAGAAAGAAAGAAAGAAAGAAAGAAAGAAAGAAAGAAAGAAAGAAAGAAAGAAAATTTATCGTCACAATTGAGTCCAAAATTTTGATTGCTAGCAAGAGCGTTGTTAAATGAGTTTCACCACATTTTAAAAGGTGGCCACTCCCACCCTGTCACATGACTGCCAAGCCACGCCCACAAAATAGGCCACACCTGCAGAGTAGGTTCTAAAAAAATTTGAAACCCACCACTGACCGGATACCGTTCTGGTACGGTGCTCCGGAGAGCCCGCCCACCCGCCCTCACTCTTCACCTGTGCTTTAAGCTTTTGGCGCTTCTGCACACGAGCATGGCACATACAGCATTTGCGCAATGCTCCACCAAGCAGCTGGAGCATCACGGAGGCTTGTGGAAGCATCGCAGGTAGGTACGACGTGTGCGCGCATCCATGTGGGTGACGCCAGGCCCGTTCCAATCGGACCGGTTGGAACGGGTTCTGGAACCCACCACTGCTTTATACCAGGGATGGCTAACCTTTTTGGTGTTGGGTGTCGAAAGCACCTGCACGACAGTGCATGCACATGCCTATATCTATAATACAATGTGCATGTGACCTTCCCCCCATGCACCGTGCTCCCCCTGTGCATACCAGTGGTGGGTTTCAAATTTTTTAGAACCTACTCTGTAGGTGTGGCCTATTTTGTGGGCGTGGCTTGGCAGTCATGTGACAGGGTGGGAGTGGCCACCTTTTAAAATGTGGTGAAACTCATTTAACAACGCTCTTGCTTAGCAACCAAAATTTTGGACTCAATTGTGATGATAAATTCTTTCTTTCTTTCTTTCTTTCTTTCTTTCTTTCTTTCTTTCTTTCTTTCTTTCTTTCTTTCTTTCTTTCTTTCTTTCTTTCTTCCTTCCTTCCTAACTTCCTACCTTCCTTTCTTTCTTTCTCCCTTCCCTTCCCTTCCTGTTGGGTCACTGGCAGTGGCGGGCCAGATTTACTTCCAGGTACGCCGGTGGAACCCCCTCTCACCGGTTCTCTAAATTTCACCAATCGGCTCTCACGAGTAGGTGCGAGCCTGCAGAAACCCACCACTGATGCATATGCACTGCTCACACATGTGCCCCGCCCCTCCTCACCCATTTTTGACTTTTAGGTTGGTGCAGGAGACTTTCCAGGTTCAAAATGGGGTGCGCCCCCCCCCAAAATGCAATGTGATCACCCCCCATGCCTGTCCCCTGCCCTCCATGCATATGCATGGACATCCCTCACATGCACCCTGCTGTCCATGCATGCATGGCAGAGACCCGAAGACCAACTGGCTGGCGGGAGGCATGTACGCTTGCGTGGTGGAGGTGGGCTGGCATGAGAGCTGGCATGCCTGTAAAGAGGGCTCTGCATGCCACCTGTGGCACATGCACCATAGCTGTGCCATCATGGGCATAGGGAATAGCCTTGAAGGTCAGTGGAATGATTGATTACCAAGACAATAATCATTAACTCCATTTGCAGCAAATGAATTTATTCATTTGTACAAACGTGGCAAGAAAAGTTGTAAAATGGGACAAAACCCTCTTAACAACTGTCTTGCTTAACAACAGACATTTTGGACTCGATTATGGTTGTACGTCGTCGGCTCCCTGTATGTGCATGTAAAAAATAAGTAACCTTCCCAGCAAAGTGGTACCTATTTATCTACTCACTTTTGCATGCTTTCAAACTGCAAGATTGGCTGGAGCTGGGGTGAGGACGGGAAATCACCCCATCACAGGGGGCTCGGGCCTCAAACCCAGACTGCCGGCTTTCCATCCAACAAGTCCGGGGTCTTAACCGCGCATCCCCGTATATGCAAGGCCATTATCCATGGAACATTTCGCGAACATCTTTTCACGTTTGAGAGAAATTCCATTAGCAAATATTCTTTCTTCAAAATGAAAAGTGTGGTTTAAAATAAAAACTGTGCAGGGGAATTCTTAAGACTTTTCTCATTCACACATTAGATTATAATTAAGCAATAGGCAATGTCAATCATTTGCTCCAGAGTTAAGTGGAATATCTACTGCAGTCTCTCTTCCTTTCTTCCTTTCTTGCTGTTTCTCTGTTTCTCTGTCTCTCTGTCTCTCTCTCTCTTTCTGTGTCTCTGTGTCTCTGTCTGTCTCTCTCTTTCTCTCTCTCTCTCTGTTTCTCTCTGTGTGTCTGTCTCTGCCTCTGTCTCTGTCTCTCTGTGTGTGTCTCTCTCACTTTGTCTCTCTCTGTATGTCTCTGTCTCTCTCTTTGTCTCTCTCTCTGTCTGTTTCTCTCTCTCTCTCTCTCTGTCTCTCTCTCTGCCTCTGTGTGTGTTTCTCTCTTTGTCTCTCTCTGTTTGTTTGTCTGTCTCTCTGTCTGTCTGCCTGCCTCCCTGTCTCTCTCTGTCTCTGTCTCTCTCTCCCCTCCCCTTCCTTCCTTTGACTTTAGATCTGGCAACTGGTTGAGTTAGAAACCATTGAGGTTTTTCTAGCTATATGCCTGCTCTGGTTAAATCAAAGCTCACCCTGAACCCCTTACACACAAATTATACTTCCCATTAAAATCATCATCAACATAGTATTTGAGGTTAGTAAAACATATTGCTTTGGCTATAAAACACTCTCAACTAGTATTCCAAATGTCTTGCCTCGAGCTAGCACTTAAATTAAAGTTTCAGACAGCTGGCACTAGAATCAGAATAAACAGGATGGGACTTTTTTTTCCCCCTCCCCGCAAAACGGGGTTTGATGAACCACAATTATTGTTTTCATAATTTATTGCCAATGTACATTAAGCATGTCCTGATCTGTCTCCAGAGCTCACCGGCTTTCAACAGGTGAGCCGATTCCATGGGAGGGGGGGAGGGAAGAGGCAGTCTTAAATTATCCTCCGAATAATTGGTTCTCTAATAAATATTGCATAAAACAGCAAGGCTCCTGTAATTTCCGTAATCTGGATTTAATTTGCTAGCTGGTTCTACGACAGCATTGTTCCTCTCAACTCCCATAAACTACCACAGAATCAGTCTCTCTGGAGGAGAGAGCAGAGGTTACAACTTGGGTGGCGGTTGCTGGATCAGAACCAATTTCTGGAAGGAATCATGTTGATGTGTCTCAGTAGAAGGACACAGTGGCTCAGTGGCTGAGACACTGAGCTTGTTGGTCAGCAATTTGGCAGTTTGAATCCCCAGCGCTGCACAATGGAGTGAGCTCCTGTTACTTGTCCCAGCTTCTGCCAACCTAGCAGTTCGAAAGCACATAAAAATGCAAGTAGAAAAACAGGAACCACCTTTGGTGGGAAGGTAACAGTGTTCCATGCGCCTTTGGTGCTCAGTCATGCCAGCCACATGACCACGGAGATGTCTTTGGACAGCACTGGCTCGGAAATGACTAGCACATATGTGTGAGGGAAGCCTTTACCTTTATCTTAATTACCTTATTTTGGATAAGAAATTGTCTGGCACACAACGATTGGCTCATTTTTCAAATTAAGGACCCCTGCCTTTCCCCCCTCAAAATATCCTCCAACCTGGAGCATAAATAACCTTCCGAATAAGTTCAGTGGGCCACTTTCACCCATATGTGCAACATCTCCTTCAAGTGAGTCACATCTGATTTTTAGCCATGGACTTTAAATGAATCATGTGGTCGTTAAGTGAACCCAGCTTCCCCCGTTGACTTGGCTTGTCAGAAGTCCCTGGGAAGGTTGTAGATATGAATCACGTGACCTCAGGACCTTGCAACTGTTGTAAATGCATAGTTGTTGCTACTTGCCAGAATTTTGACCACGTGACTGTGGGGATGTTGAGATGGTCTAAGGGCAAGGATGGGCCACAAGTCATTTTTCCCCCAGTGCCTTTGTAACTTCAAACAGTCATTTCATTTGTAAATTCCAACAATCGATGGTTGCCAGTATTCAGTTTGGCTAGAATCCTGCATCCAGTTTTGGTCACCACACTATAAAAAAGATGTTGAGACTCTAGAGAAAGTGCAGAGCGAAAAATGGCCTTAAAAGAAGGCCGAAGTCAGCTGACCAGTGCACACATGCATGTGTGCGTGCTGGAGCTGACAGAACAACATATTGTGTGCCCTAACAAATGGCTCTGCGTGCCATCTTTGGCATGCGTCCCATAGGTTCGCCATCATGGACCTATTGAGTCCTTCCCAAAGACCTGGGATAGGTAGATGTTGATGTCTGATGGTCTTAAAGGTATGGACACCGGATGCTATTTTGACTCCAGCCGCGTTTTGAAATTGACTGACGGTGAATTTGTCAACGCCGATGGTGTTCAAGGAGTGCCCCAGTTGTTTTGGGATTGCACCCAAACTGCTTATTGCTCTTGGTACTACCTTTGCTTCCTTATATAGTTAGTATTACTATATCATCATCACTACCAACAACAACAGGAGGAAAAGGAATTTACACATAACCCAAAGAGGCAAAAATGGCTCTTTCTTCCCCCCCCCCCTTCATTTGAGATTAAGGGAAATTTGTATTTCTAGAGGATGTAAGATATCAATTTTTGACTCTCCGACAAATGACAGCGCCAGTATTCTTCCATGGCTTTAATTGTGTAGTGGGCAGTGTTTTATGGGAACACCTACACCCTTCCTTTCTTCCCAGGTTTCTTTTATTAATTCCCAAGGGGAAAACATTATAAGAGAACGCCTCCTCGGGTTCTATCTTCAGATTGGGAACCAGGGAGCTTCAAAGTAGTGGAAAGATGTGTTCAGAAATCACAACAGCAGCAGTAATATTTTGCCGTGTCATAAAGCGAGCTCGGAAGCACCCCCGAGAGAAATACAAAAGACAAGAGGCTGGAGAAATGGAGAAGGGAGGGAAATTGAGGCTGCAGGGGAAGAAAACTTCTGAAAAACAGCACGGCAGATTTTGGTACTCGTCATTTCACATACCAGCTCAAGAACCGATATCCAGTATTCATGATACACTTCATAAAGGTAGAGGTAAAGGTTCCCCTCGCACATATGTGCTAGTCATTCCCGACTCTAGGGGGCGCTGCTCATCTCCATTTCAAAGCCAAAGAGCCAGCACTGTCCAAAGACGCCTCCGTGGTTGTGGCCGACATGACTAAACGCCGAAGGAGCACGGAAAGCTGTTCCCTTCACACCAAAGGTGGTTGCTGTTTTTCTACTTGCATTTTTACGTGCTTTTGAACTGCTAGGTTGGCAGAAACTGGGACGAGTAATGGGCGCTCACTCCGTTAAACAGCGCTAGGGATTCGAACTGCCGAACTGGTGGCCTTTCTGATTGACAAGCAGTGTCTTAACCACTGAGCCACCATGTCTCTTATACTTCATAGCAAGCATAGATATACTTCATAGCAAGATCTAAATTCCACAATGGTGCACCATGTTAATCTGGAAAGCACCCAGATCCTCATTCATTCAATAAGATCCTGTTTGTCATGGAAAATCTAGAAGAACAGAGCACAACCTTGAGGAGAAGTAACCAACATGTGGCGCAGTGGCTCAGTGGTTAGAGTGCAGTACTGCAGGCTGCTTCTGCTGACTGCTGGCTGCCTGCAGTTTGGCAGTTTGAATCTCACCAGGCTCCAGGTTGACTCAAGCTTCCATCCTTCTGCTGGGGATGCTGCAGTGGTCGTAAGAGAAAAACGGCCGTAAGTCAATTTTTCAGTGTCGTTGTAACTTCGAATGGCCAATAAGCAAACTGCTGTAAGTCGAGGGCTACCTGTAACCCGGTTAAAAAATGGCAATTTGACTACTCAAACTGAATGCAAGTAAAGAAAGCAGAGTTTGGCAGGAAGTGAAAGATAGAGATGACATTAGAAACTGGTGACAATAGAGCAGGGATGTCCAAACTTGGAAACTTTAAGACTTGTGGACTTCAACTCCCAGAATTCCCCAGCCAGCTATGCAATAGAGTGAAACAAGGAAAAGGTGGGGTTTTTTTTACTGTGGGATGTCGACCATTCAGAAGAGAAGAGTATTTTAAAATAGACAAAGTCCCTCTTGTATTGCCAGTTTGCAGAGCAACTAAAAAAAAAAGGCATCTATTTTTTGAGCTGTACCCCAGACTCCTTTTTAATAGGCATTGCTAATGAGTTTCGGTGGCTTTATTTCCCAGTGTGCTGAAAACTCCAATAAATTTTGATTGTTTCCCCACTCCCGAGAAGTCTAGGATTTGAAATATAGTTATCGATGCATTGTTTGCGCTTTACTAAATAAGATATTTCAGAGTCAGTGTATGTGGTGCGTCTCCATCTGGGCAAAAGGATATCTCTCTTAGCATTAATGTCACCCATGTTCAGCGTATCGCCTCTTCTCTGGCTAAAAAAAAAAGCCAAACAATTCCTTAAAAGTGGGCCAGCGGTGGCACAGGTGACCTTCTAAGTCAGCTTCCATGACCTACTCCTGTTTTATACCGTACGCTAATTCTGGAGGATACATAATTCTATAAGCTATTATTATGGTCTCCTGTGAGTTTTCTCCCTTTTAAAAAAAAAAAAACACATGGCAGTTCATAAAAAGTGGGTCACTTGTTAGGACATGAGCCAGTAGCAGGTCTTGCACTGTCAACCATAAGAACATTGGGGAGAAATCCGTCCTATGTGCCGGCCAAAACATAGAAATTTAGAAAGAGCAGGTACAATTAAATATGCCTCTTGGCATTTAAAAGATTGTATGTATGTAAATATGTATATATGCTCATTTATTTATTTAGTAAGTATATAGCACCTACGGAAGTCATGCAATCACTGATATACAAATTTAGTTTAAATAAGGTCTCAACATATCTATCTATCTGCCTGCCTGCCTGCCTGCTTGCCTGCCTGTCCATCTGTCCATCCATCCTTCCATCTACACATCTATCAATCCATCCATCTACCCATCTATCCATCCATCCATCCATCCCATCCATCCATCCATCCATCCATCCATCTACCCATCCATCCATCTACGCATCTACCCATCTACCCATCCATCCATCCATCCATCCATCTATCCATCTACCCATCTACCCATCTATCTATCCATCCATCCATCCATCCATCTACCCATCCATCCATCTACCCATCTACCCATCCATCCATCCATCCATCCATCCATCCATCCATCTATCCATCCATTACCCATCTATCTATCCACCCACCCACTCACCCACCTATCCATCTAGCAACTGGACTTTCTGATTTTTTCTTTGAAGGCATTTTACTTCTCATCCAAGAAGCTTCTCAATCCAAGAAGCTGAAGAAGCTTCTTGGATGAGAAGTGAAATATCTTCAAAGAAAAAAAAATCAGAAAGTCCAGTTGCCTCTAGAAAAAGCACCTTTGGGCCAAAAAGATAAATGGAGCAGACTTATTCAGGACAACCATTTCTGACTGCATTCATATATATTAATTCATACATATTAGTTTGTACATGTGTGTTTACACTGTAGGTTCATAAGTACCCTGTGTTATCTTTGTGGTAGAATACCATCATCCTACATAGCATGATGAAATTCATGTGGCCACTTACTCACTCTAGAATGAACATTGTTTGGTCTGTTGATTATGCAAACCAGATCTACTTTATGCAACACACCTCGTCCTGATAAGTTTTAAAATAGCCGTAGCAATAATACCATACAAAAACAAAATAATTTGCTGACCCTCTGATTGCTGCTGAAAATTTGGGCAAGAGGCTGTTGAGGTCAACACTGACACAACGAATCACAACAGCAGTGAGCAGTGATAGCAATGTTCCAATATCTCAGGGGCTCCCGCAAAGAAGAGGGAGTCAAGCTATTCTCCAAAGCACCCAAGGGCAGGACAAGAAACAATGTGTGGGAACTAAACAAGGAGAGAAGCAACTCAGAACTGAGGAGAAATTTCCTGACAGTGAGAACAATTAATCAGTGGAACAACTTTCCTCCAGAAATTGTAACTGCTCCAACACTGAAAGTTTTTAAGAAGATGTTGGATAACTATTTGTCTGAAGTGGTGTAGGGTTTCCTGCCTAAGCAGTGGGTAGGACTAGAAGACCTCCAAGGTCCCTTCCAACTCTCTTATTCTATTTCTAACAATTTTTACAGGATTGTCACCTTGTTCTTGGAGTGCGACTCAAGAACTATTTGGGGTCTCAGCCACAGATAGGAAGATACGATGTAGTGAAACATGGAAATTACTGGAGCAAATGTATCTCATTCATTACCCAGAAAGAACCAAATGTCAGGGCATTAAACATCATTACTTGCTCATTTCCTTTCACCCTAGGAGCTATATTGGATGAAATGGAAGTTACAGGTGTTCAAGAGTTTGAAAAAGAAACCAAGTTTTAGTTAAGTGGGCTTGGGGCTCTTCTCACAAAGACCTGCTCAGTCCAAGGAAGAGAAGAAGAAAAAAATCAGAGGTGATTTTTAAGACACAGAAATCGAGTGAACAAGGCCACTGGCATTCATAAACCTTGGAAGAAAAAACCTTTTTCAATAGTTGGGATTGGGCATCAACATTTGACGGCTGCAAAGCAGAAATCTTGCATTGCATTTCTAGCCAGTTGTTGTATATTTCAGAAGCTAGCAATAAAAACCAGGATTTTTTTTAAAGCACAGACTAATAAGCACTGTGAACCCACTCAGTTCCAGAGTTTTCTACTCAAGAGTTGGACAATCTTCTTAATCTATTTCCAAACTACAGTAAGGACATTGGGAATAAACTGGGTTGGTAATGAAGACTATAGTATACAGAAAACCAGAGTTGGACGGGATCTTGGATGTCTTCTAGTTCAACTCCCTGCTCGAGCTGGAGATCTTATACCATTCTGGACCAATGGGTGTCCAATCTCTTCTTGAAAGTCTCCAGTGATGGAGCAGCCACCACTTTGGGAGGTAAACCAAAAAGAGGAACGTTGGTGCCCAAAGTAATACTTTTTGAGATCATGCTGTTTAGTTAACTGGGCTGCCTAATATTTACAATAAGAGATATTCTGCAATTCTAGATATTCTGGATATTCCTCCAAATATTCTGCAATTCAACAGCCTCACCTACAACGAGCCTGCAGGTTGAATAAGCTTTTCCTAATCTGCAGGGGAGTTGCAGAACTGCATGGTCATTGATAGCATCTCCCTACAGGGGTAGGACTTGTTGAAAATACTGCAAAGCGGTTTGTTTATTTATCAAATTTAGGCACTACCCATCTCACTCAGGGTAGTGTGATGACTCAGTGGTTAAGACACTGGGCTTGTCAGCGGGAACCCAACAGCCCAGGTTCGAGACTCGAGCATCCTGAGACAGGGTGAGCTCCCATCCCCGCCTAGTTCCTGCCCATCTAGCAGTTCGAAAGCATGCAAATGCAAGTAGATAAATAGATACCACTCCAGTGGGGAGGAAACAGCACTCTGAAACATCATGCTGACCAGGAAAACACCTTCAGACAGCATTGGCTTACGGCCTTGAAACAGAGATGAGTGTTGCCCTTTATAGTTAGCAATGTTTAGCAGAGTAAAATCCACAGGGATTCCTTCCTTCCTTCCTTCCTTCCTTCCTCCCTCCCTCCCTCCCTCCCAACCAACCATCCATCCATCCATCCAACCATCCATCCATCCATCCTTCCATCCAACCATCCATCCAACCATCCATCCATCCATCCAACCATCCATCCATCCATCCATCCATCCAACCAACCATCCATCCATCCATCCATCCATCCATCCATCCATCCATCCAACCATCCATCCATCCATCCATCCATCCATCCAACCATCCATCCATCCATCCATCCATCCATCCATCCATCCAACCATCCATCCATCCATCCATCCATCCAACCAACCATCCATCCATCCATCCATCCATCCAACCATTTATCCATCCATCCATCCATCCATCCATCCATCAATCCAACCATCCATCCATCCATCCATCCATCCATCCATCCATCCATCCAACCAACCAACCAACCAACCAACCAACCAACCAACCAACCAACCAACCAACCAACCAACCAACCAACCAACCAGCCATCCATCTCACTCATAAAATGACTCCATGAACCCCTCAAAAAAACTCCAAATAGGAGCAGAACTGGAGATAGAGAGGGGAAAATGGAAAGGAAAGTCAGTTCAGGAGCGCAATGCTAAAAAAAAGACTAGGGATGGCATGATAGTAGTGTTCCAATATTTGAGGAGCTACCAAAATCAAGAGAGAATCAACTTTTTTCCCCAAAGCACCAGAAGGCAGGACAACAAACAATAGATGGAAACTATCTACTAGGAGAGAAGCAATGTAGAACTAAGGAGAAATTCCCTGACAGTGAGAACAATCAATCAGTGAAACAACTTGCCTTCATATTTTGTGGGTGTTCCATCACTGGAGGTTTTTAAGATGAGACTGGGCAGCCATTTGTCTGAAAGTGTATAGGATCTCCTGCTTGAGCAGGGGGCTGGACTAGAAGACCTCCAAGGTCTCTTCCAACTTGATGATGTTCTCTCTTTTCTAAAATTGCGTAAGAGCAAGGGCTTAAGTGTGGTGGTACTAGCAGACTTTTTTTAAAAAAAAAACTCTTTAATTTACTGTCACTGTTAGCCCCCTTTGAGGTTTATGGTGGTATTTATACAACAACATCAATCACAGGAAACAAGGAGGGGGATTTATAGTTTGTTTTAAAGACTACAAATGCAATGTAATGCAAATGGCATGCCTCATGGGCATTTACGTTTAATGGGAAAATTACAGATGCAAAAGATTGGTGGAACAAATTTTAAATTGACTTTATTACATCAAGTGCTTGTTTCTAGTGGGGGGGGGGGGTGTATTGTTGTTGATGATGATGAATTTTTTTCTTGGTTTGTTAGCATGGGGTTTCCTTTCTTCCAGAGACTAGTATTGTAGTGTATGTGTGAGATTGTCTCAGTGTGTGTGCTTCTTAAATGTGCATATATGCATAATAAAGATGAACAGATTAACAGAGTTGGAAAAAACATTATAGGTCATTTAGTCCAACCCCCTGATCAAGCAGGAGACCCTACACCCTTTCTGACAGATGGCAGTCCAGTCTCTTCTTGAAAGCCTCCACTGATGAAGCCCCCATAACTTCTGAAGGCAACTTCTGTTCCATGGGTTGATTGTTCTCAATGTCAGAAAGTTCCTCCTTATTTCCAGGTTGAATCTCTCCTTGTTCATTTTCCATCCATTATTCCTTGTCTGGCCTTCAGGTGCTTTTGAAAGCAGCTTGACCCCCTCCTCTCTGTGGCAGCCCCTCAAATATTAGAAGACTGCTCTCCTGTGTTCCCTGGTCCTTCTCTTCCCTAGACTAGCCATGCCCAGTTCCTGCAACTGTTCTTCACATCCAGTCCCCTAATGTAAAACAATGTAATACATCCGTGTTTTTCAACCTTGGCAATTTTCAGATTATTAGACTTCAGTTCCCAGGATTTCCTAGTCAATCTCATGATCAGAGAACTTCCAAAAACTCATTTTGAATTGTCAGAGGTGGTATTCTACCAGTTAGCCCAAACTAGTAGCAAAAATCACGGGTGGCCCCATCCACCCAGCCCGGCTCTACGGCATCCCATTGAGGTTCTTTTTTCACCAAAAGGGCATGCGCGGAAGCTGTGCATATGCGTAGAGGTGGCATGCACTCACGCTCTCACATTTGTGAACCAGTAGGGAAGGTCAGTGAAATCCCTCCCTGCCTCTTGTACGAGCAATGGTTAAGTCGATGTTTCTCAACCTTGGCAACTTCAATTTGTCTGAACTTCAAATCCCAGAATCCCCCAGCCCAGCATCCTGTTAATCTTAAAATTGCTGAGATTGAGTTTGAGAAACTCTGAAAGGAAAATGGTTGGACGTCATCCGTGTGTTGAGAGCGGCAAGTAATAATCAATAATCAATGAGGAAAACGGAGACCTGCAGATTTTATTAAGTCAGGAAACTTCCAACCAATTTGGTCTCTAATTCTGCAATTTAATGCAGGGGGACTTCAGCTCCCAGAATTCTCCAGCCAGCAAAGTCTGGGAGCTGAAGTCCTTCAGACTTAAAGTTGCAAAGGTTGGAGACCTTTGATTTAATGGGAGTTGCACCTCCCATCCCATGACAGCCACACAGATCCAGGATGGTGAAGTTTATTATTCCAAACATGTCAGCAAGGGGCAGGTATGGCTCTATTCGCCCAGAATTTCTGGCACCGGTTGGAATCCTAAAGAGTTGAAGTTCATACATCTTAAAGTTGCCTTAAAAAACTTGTAGTAGTAACAGAATTTGTTTGTATTTGTATTTATTAGTTTGTCAAACATGTACAAGATAGGGAGTATACATATAAACATGGACATGAACGAAAGAAATGAATACAAATAAACAGTAGAAGAGGGATGGTAGGCTCGCTGGTGTGCTGATAGACTTACGGACTTCTTAGGAATGAGGTGAGATCCAGGGTAGACAGTTTATGGTTGAAGCTGTGAGGATTTGAGGCTGTAACAAGGGAGTCAGGTAGAGCATTCCAGGCGTTGACCACTCTGTTGCTGAAGTCGTATTTTCTGCAATCGAGTTTGGAGCACTTTACCTTGAGTTTGTATCGATTGTTTGTCCATATATTATTGCGGTTGAAGCTTAAGAAGTCGTTGACAGGTAGGACGTTGTAGCAGACAATTTTGTGTACTGTGCTTAGATCATGCAGTTCCAGGTATCCAAGCCCAAAATTTCATGTCCAGTGGCATAAGGGATTCTATTGTGAGCAGAGGAGTGGCGGACTCTTCCCGTGAAATATCTCTGGACCCACTCAATCGTGTTAATGTTCATTATACAGTGTGGATTCCAGACAGATGAGCTGTATTCGAGAATTGGTCTGGCAAAGGTTTTGTATGCCCTAGTTAGCCATACAGTGTTGCAGGAGAAGAACAGAATGATATATAAGTGTGGTAGCAGTGAGCATTATCTTACAGCAAAGCTTACCTTTGTTCCAAAAGGCAGATGCTGGAGAATTCCCACATGTCAAGACAACTTTTATTCATACCAGGAGAAACAGAGATCTGTCTTTGTGTGACTCTCATCTAACACAAGGGATTGAGAAAACTTTGCCATGGCCTGCATCTAACTGGGTCAGCCTTCCTTTTTCCAGGGTGATAAATTAACTGGAATTTCAACCCACACTGAGATTCCTTCCTGTGTCAGCCTGGGAGACTGACTCCAGAATATTACATTTTCTCAGTGTGAGTCCATATGTTTAACCCATCTCAAGATTGGATCTAGAGTTGGGTACAAATGACCTTTCAAAATTTTCCATCAGACTGGAGGGCAGAGATGATTCCTCTGAATTTCTCAAGAGGAAAGGGTCATTTTCTAATATTTTCTCAAGGATAAAACTGTCATTAACTGTGACTGTGATGCTTGTCTTAAAGCCCCAACCAAAGAACTTTATTGTCCTAAGGTCTTCTTCTGAGGCTAAAGGGAAGCAAGAGAAGTCAGGGAGGCTACAGATAAGCACAGAAGTGGGTTGTATCGTGAAATGCAGGATATTTGCACGCACACCTTGGCCCGTGTGCAAAGGAAGAAGTACAAGAAAACCTACTGTACCTCTGAGAATTTAACAGATTAACAGAGTCAGAAGGGACCTTGTAGGTCATTTAGTCCAACCCCTTGCCTAAGCTGGAGACCCTACACCATTTCTTCAAGATCTTCTTCATCTTTCCCAAAAAAAAAATCAACTAGGAAAACTAAATTAGGGAAATTGTGTCTGTCGGTCTAACATTCATGGGAACATTTTCTGAAAGTTTTCAAAGTCATAGATATTTAATTAGGGATTAGAAACCGCTTGAAGTCCACCTATTTTTGTTGAGGGGTTCATTTTTCACTTGTGAAGATGGATGTTAAAATCACCTCAGGAAGATTTAATGGCTGTTTCTTGTTTGTTTGTTTAGTCCTTTTAAATCACTCTTCACTTCTTGGTCAAGTCCCATTTCTTGGCAAGAAAAGTAGTTTGCCATTGCCGCCTTCCTAGGGCTGAGTTAGGGTGACTGGTCCAAGGTTATCCAGCATGCTTTGTGCCTAAGGGAGGACTAACACTCAGAGTCTTTGACTTTGTTCCTGAAGTCTTTAAGCACCACACAAAACTGCCTCTGATTAATGGTTATTGGGCCCTTACCAATACCAATAGCAAGAAACTGTTATCACAAAAAAGTAGACACATTATTAAAACAGAACTTTAAGGCAGACATCTGAGGTTACACTCAGTCTTAACTGGGATTTGATTAATTTATTGCTATTTTAAGGAAGCCATTAAGTAATCTGGAGGTATTTGCAGTAGATTAGAAAGAATTCCACATTCAATTGCATTAAAAGAGCAGCAAAAAGAATTATCTCAATCCTTTTTATCCAGGTGTAAAAAGCAAGCAGGTCTACGTGAGACAAAAAATGCTATCCTGTTGATAATTGTTAGTTGCAAAGTCATGTCCGGCCCATCGCGACCCCATGGACAACATTCCTCCAGGCCTTCCTGTCCTCTACCATCCCCCAGAGTCCATTTAAGCTCACGCTGACTGCTTCGGTGATTCCCTCCAGCCACCACATTCTCTGTCATCACCTTCTTCTTTTGCCCTCAATCCTCCCCAGCATTGGGCTCTTCTCCAGGGAGTCCTTCCTTTTCATTAGTTGGCCAAAGTCTTTGAGTTTCCTCTTCAGGATCTGGCCTTCTTTTATTTATTTATTTTTATTTTCGAATTTATACCCCGCCCTTCTCCTTGTTAGGACCCAGAGCAGCGCACAGGCATTATTAAAAACCATAACAAAAGACAATATATATTATTAAAAACATATTAAATTAAATCCCGTGCTAAAAATTTCATTGTAATTTTTACAATGACAATAAAGATTATTATTATTATTATTATTAAAAAACCCATTAAATACCCTGAAAATTAAAATTTATAGATAAAAGTCAGAAACGGGGGGCTATGCTAGGCTGGCCTGTTGGAATAGATATGTCTTAAGACGTTGGCGGAAGAGGCGGAGGTCCGAGGTGGTGCGTAGGTCGGGGGGTAGGTCGTTCCAGAGGGCCGGGCCCACCACAGAGAAGGCCCTTCCCCTGGGCGTTACCAACCGGCATTGCCTGGCCGACGGTACCCGGAGAAGACCCTCTCTGTGGGAGCGGATCGGACGAAGGGATGTATGGGGCAGGAGGCGGTCTCGTATATAGCTAGGCCTTCTAAAAAGCAGTTAGGGTTGATCTCCTCTAGGACTGACCAATTGGATGGCCTTGAAGTCCAAGGGATTCACAGGAGTCTTCTCCAGCACCAGAGTTCAAAGGCCTCCATTCTTGGGTACTCAGTTGTGGTCCAACTTTCATAGCCATCCATTGCAACTGGGAAAACCATCGTCTTGACTAGACACACTTTTGTTGGCAGGTTGAGGTCTCTGCTTTTTATCTGCTGTCCTATTTGCAGGAAGACAAATTTTGAACTCAGAATATGCTCAGAAGCATGATGTAGTTTAATTTAGTTTTTTTTTCTCAATCTGGATGCCCCACCAGGTGTCTCGACCAATTTTCAGAGTTTTCAATAAAGCCTGTGCCAGTTCTAGGATTAGATGTAGAAGTCTATTTATCTGAGTCAGTCTGGAGAAGGTTCACAGTTGGGTGACCGAAATCTTGACTCTGGTTGATGACTTCTGAGACCAAATTCTGCAAACTCAGAGCCTGATCTTCCTTGACAGGCCTTTAGGAAGTTAGCACTAGAGCTGGGATTCACTTACCTTCCCTACCAGTTTGGAGTTGTGAGCTCTCGCGCCTCGTCTGAGCACGCTCACCGCTTCTGTGCATGTGGAGTGCTCATGTATTACATTGGGGCAGGTGGGTGGAGCCTCCCACAGCCACTGCTTTACTTTACTTTACTTTACTTTACTTTACTTTACTTTACTTTACTTTACTTTACTTTACTTTACTTTACTTTACTTTACTTTACTTTACTTTATTTTCAATTTATATACCGCCCTTTTCACCAAAAGGGACTCAGGGCGGTGCACAGAAAGATAAAAAAACCCACACAATATACAAAATTTAAAAAACAATTAAATCAATAAGACTGTGCTAAAATTGAATAAATAGTTAAAACCATAAATAACGAATTAAAAGTCCCTAATCTATGTCAGTCTGGCAAGACGAAAGAAATGAGCTTTTACCATCCGACGGAAGAGTCGTAGGTCCGTGATGGTACGGATATTGGGGAGGAGGTCGTTCCAGAGTGTCGGACCCGCCACAGAGAAGGCTCTCCCCCTGGGGGTCGCCAGTCGGCATTGACCGGCTGACGGCACCCTGAGAAGGCCCACTCTGTGAGAGCGGACAGGTCGAAGGGAGGAATGTGGTAGGAGGCGGTCTCTCAAGTAACCAGGACCCGAGCCATGGAGCGCTTTGAAGATGGTAACTACAACCTTGAAGCGCACCCGGAAGACCACAGGCAGCCAGTGCAGCTCGTGCAGGAGAGGTGTTATGTGGGAGTAACGAGAGACTCCCAGAATCCCCCGCGCGGCTGCATTCTGCACTAGCTGGAGCCTCCGGGTGCACCTCAGGGGGAGCCCCATGTAGAGGGCGTTGCAATAGTCTAGCCGGGAAATAACGAGGTTCACCCAAACCAGAGAGAACTGGCTGAATCCCACCTCTGGTTAGCACCCACTCCCCTCCTAGGAAAATGAGATGGTTTAGGAAATATTAAAAGGGCAGAATATTTCCCCTAAAAGGGAGGCAGAAACTCACACATACACACACACTTTGTCAATGGGCCATTAAGTCCTGGGACAGCTTATTTACAACACAAAAGATATGGCCTCCAGGACGTAATCTAGCAACAGAACTCACCTGGGAAGATTACATCACCCAAGCTTGGGACTCAGGACAGCCTACAAAGTTGCCCCTGCATGGCCCCATGGGAGTCTGACAACCAATCAGAACACACACTCAAATTCAAAGCCCAAAGAGGGCATAAAGCCCAGGTACTCTCAGCATCTCTTCGCTTTTTATTTCGTCACTCAACATCTTCAAGGCATGTGGTCCTATCCACCATTAAACCATCTTTCCAAGCAGCCTCCATATTTCCAGTGTCTTTCTCCCCACTTGGAACTGAACCCAGATGGGCATTTCTTCCAACACGGCCTAGATTACCGTCAACGGGGCGAGAGGAGTAGTAAAGCCATCCCCATCCAGACTCTCAGCGTAGCTTGCTGAACCCGAGCCAAGAAGTAAAATAAATAGAAGCGAAAAAACGTGGTGGTTTCCCTTGAAAAGCAGCCAACCCCTGGCACATGCCAAAACATAAACCAGATTGCATAATGAGGAGGTTTTTCATAATTTCGTCAGATTAGGTTTTTATTAATGCCTGTCAACAGCCAGCGAGAGAGAGAGAGAGGTATTAACAGCTGTCGGTAGCCAGACCAGCCCTGACTTCACTGCTAATCTAAAGCCAACAGTAAAGTCTTTTTTTTTTTTTACAAGCCTGCTGATTGCAAAGGAACTGGCTTCTGTCTGCATTCGGCTCAGAGAGATGGACTTCTTTAAAAAAAAATTAAATATTTCATTAAAGTTTATACAGAAACTAAAAGAGAAAGAACCCCCCTCTCCACACACTCACACCAATCCTTCCCTCAAACATCCCCTACAGCAGTGATGGTGAACCTATGGCACGGGTGCCACAGGGAACCATTTCTTAGGGCACGCGAGGCGTTGCCCTGTCAGCTCCAGTGCGCATGTGTGTGCTGGTCAGCTGATTCAGGCCTTTGTTTTGAGGCCGTTTTTTGCCCTCTGGAGGCTTCGGGGAAGCTCCTGAAGCTTCTGGAGGTGGGGAGGGGAGGCTGTTTTCACCCTCCCCAGGCTCCTAGAAAGCCTCTGTAGCCTGGGGAGGGCAAAAAAAAAGCATGTCATAAGCAGGGGGTCGCGCACATAGCATTATGGGTGTGGCACATCCACGCACGACCCCCCTGCGCTCCCCCCCCTTTTAGCACGCAAGCCAAAAAAGGTTAGCCATCACTGGCCTACAGACATACTCACATTGGCAGAGCTAATGTCTGCCCCTATTTAACGCAAGTAATTACAGCACAGAACGGAACTTCCCTTATTTTCTAATTCTAAATTGTTGATATCAACTTCTTATTTTTATTCTACATATCTATATATACTTGGTTTACCTCCACTCATATTACTCATCCATTCTTCCTCTTCTCCTTTCCAAGCACTCGTACCCACAGTCCCAACTCCTAAAAAATTCAGATTCCTCTTTTTCCTTTAGTATATACGAGAATCTATGTTTTATGTTTATGTTTTATAATTTTATAGGGATAATTTTATAGGGATAATTTTTAAATTTTAGAGTTTTATCAATTTTAGCACAGGGAATATTTAATTAGTTTTTAACAATTTTGGATTTTTGTATTTTGTATGTTTTAATGATGCCTGTGCGCCGCCCTGGGTCCCTTTTTAGGAGAAGGGCGGGGTATAAATTTAATAAAATAAAAATAAAAAATAAAATAATGTTTATGTTTATTTGATTTATATACCGCACCTTCTCCGCAATGGACTCAGGGCGGTGCACAGGGAATTAAAATACCACAATAGACAACAATAATTACAATGCAATAATAAAATACAATTACATTAGATAACCTGTGCTAAAATGTTTAATTAAAATTTTTAAAAACCCCTACCAATCCAATTAGAATTTTATCTGATCTAAAATCTAAGCTAACATCTAAACTAAAATCTAAGCTAAATTCTAAGCTAGGCCAGCTAGATGGAAAAAGTACGTTTTGAGTGAGCATACTGCTATCTGTTTCTGCCCATTCTAATATTTTCTGTATAATTTGATAGTTACCAGGTATTGCCTTGTCTTTCCATTTTTGGGCATAACAAATCCTTGCGGCCACTAATATATGTATTATAAGATATCAGAGAAATGGACTTCAACTCTGTGCTGAGAGGAAAATGAAAGCGGGAGGGCTCCTCCAGCAATGCCAGTTAAGCAGGCGTGAAATGCTCGGACGTCTGCTACCGGTTCGCTTCGCTACCGGTTCGCTTTGTGGGTGCATGCGTGTCAAACATGGGCTTTGAGCACAGGCGCACCACAGGTGCTACCGCACAGCATTGGAAAGGGAGGATTAAGAAGCCTTTTCTGAGTTTGCAAAAGTAAGTAGAACAGCGAGGAAGGGAAGAGCTGTGCTGTGTGATTTAGATTCCGGTAGTTCCGACGATCAAAGTGATTTCTAACAAATCTAAATTGCGTGGCACAGCTGATTGTCACACCGCTGATCGTCGGAACTACCAGTTCACCCAAACCGGTAGCATTTTTTACTACCGGCTTGTGCAAACTGGTCTGAACCGGTAGCATTTCACCCCTGCAGTTCAAGGGATTGGGGGGGGGGGGGAGGAGAGAGAGAGAGAGAAGAGAGGATTTCTCATCTGAATGCAAATTTATCCAGTGCCACTCTCGGATCGATCAATTACCCTTTGAAATGCATATTTTTCCCCCCTGAATTTCTCAGTTCGGTTTCGCTGTATGGTATTAAAGGAAGGTCTGTCCAAAGAGACATGAAAAGGATGCTTCAAACCATAATGATTTGGGAAGAAACGCTGAGGAAATAATCTACCCAAAGCAAAAAGGAAAATAAGAATGTGGCATGGCAGGAATCTTTCTCTCTGCTATGATTTCACATATACGACAGTGGGGAAATTTGGTGGCTTGAAGATGTGAGGATTTCAGCTCCTAGAATTTCCCCAGCCAGCATGTTGACTGAGGAATTCTGAGAGTTGAAGTCCAAACATCTTCAGGTTGCCAAGGCTGGAAAACATTTATCTACACCGAACTGCTAGATGAGGTATTCCGTCATTATGACGTCATTATGAGATCAGATTTAATCCTGGGAGTATCAATAACTACAGGTGTGGAGTCCTGTCTGGCCCAAAAGACACTCAAAGAGTTGGATTTTTAAATTTTTAACATTAACAGAGTTGGAAGGGACCTTGTAGGTCATCTAGTTCAACACCCTGCCCAAGCAGGAGACCCTACACCATTTTTGACAGATGTCAGTCCATTCTCTTCTTGAAAATCTCAAGTAATGAAGCTTCCATAACTTCTGAAGGCAACTTCTGTTCCATGGGTTAATTGTTCTCAGAACAATTCAGAAAGTTCCTCCTTATTTCTAGGTTGAATCTCTCCTTGTTCAGTTTTCATCCATTATTCCTTGTCTGGCCTTCAGGTACCCTTGGAAAATAGCTTGACCCCCTCCTTCTCTGTGGCAGCCCCTCAAATATTGGAAGTCTGCTATCCTGTATCCCCTGGTCCTTCTCTTCGCTAGACTAGCCATGCCCAGTTCCTGCAACCGTTCAGCGTATGTTTGAGCCTTCAGTCCCCTCGTCATCCTGGTTGCTCTTCTCTGCACTTTTTCTAGAGGCTCAACATCTTTTTTATAGTGTGGTGGCCAAAACTGGATGCAGTATTCTATGTGTGATCTTACCAAGGCTTTACAGAGTAGCATTAGTACCTCCCTTGGTCTTGATTGTATCCCTCTGTTGATTCAATTTAGGATTACATTTGTTTTTTTGGCTGCCGCTGCACACTGCTGGCTCATTTTTAGCTGATTGTCCACTAACTCCAGGTTCCCTCTCACAGTCACTGCTTTTAAGCCTGGTTTCACCCAGTGTATATGTGTACTTTTGGTTTTTCTTGCCTAAGTGTAAGACTTTACTTTTCTCTACATTGAAGTTCATTTTGTTAGATAGGGCCCAGAGTTCAACTCTTTCGAGATCCATCTGGATTAACCAACCAAGGCCAACCAAGTGATGCTATCAACATCTCTTCCCAGGGTCTGGAGATTTGGGGACTCAGGATGAGGAAAAACAGACATTGGCTTAACTGTTGCAAGAATAAGTAGCCATGAGACTCTTTGATCCTGTCAATCATGTCCAGTTCTAGGAGACAGTGCTCCATTTCCTAGATAAGGGAGTTATACATTGTCCTAAGACGCATCTGTGGTCATGTGGCCACCATGATTATATGCCAAGGTGCACAGAATGCTGTTACCTTCCCACCAAAGTGGTACCTATTTATCTACTCACATTTACATACTTTCTGGGGTGAGGACAGGAGCTCACGCACTCATGAGATTCTTGGAGTTTTGAACTGCCAACCTTTTAGTGGTCAGAGCACCCAAGAGATGTGTCAATTGGCTTCAATCGCTTGTCTTATTTATTATTACTTCTGTCATCCTTTTCTTTCTTCATTCTGAAAGTATCGTCTTTCAGATTTGGTTGCATTGCATTGTTCATTTCTTGGTTCCAATTGTAAGTTGCTCAGAGTTCTTTCTGCAAATTGGGCAGCCGTATAAATCTAAAACAACAGTGGCAACAAGCATTGAATCCACAATAGCATGAATTGGAAGGCTACAAAATAGAAAAAGCAAAACAAAAGTACACACTAACCCATTCCTTGTGCAAATTATCTGTTGTGGTCTGCCAGGAGCCAGCAGAGCTAGTGGCATATTCAGACGGTGAGGAGGTTGGGGAGGAACATGGGCCAGTCCTGGAGTCTGGAGAAGGCTCTGACGAGGGCTCTGTGTCGGAGGCAGAGAGGGGGCCAGGGCCGTCTGACAGTTATCAGCTGCCTTCAGAGTCAGACATTAGTGAGGCAGATGAACAGCTGGAACCTGTTCCCGATGTGTGCATGCGCAGAGCTGCCAGGAGAAGGGAACAAGAGCTGACTCCGGAGTAAAGCCCCAGGTGGACAGTGAACGGCCTCTCCCAGAAGGAATAAAGAGGAGCGAAAGGGGAGTGGAGTTTGCAGGAGACAATTAGTTCAATTCATTAGGGTGAAGCTGTGTTCCTGACTCCTTGTCAAGTAATTGCTGCTACAGAGTGGCGTTTGGAAGATATCGGCCTGGCAGCTCTCCAAACCTGAGAAAGGTCTGTAGTTGTGAAATCTCTTGAAAAACTGTTGTCTGGGATGTTGCTGGAGAGGAATCCCCTTTAAGCGAAAGAAAAGAGGTTTTATCGGAATGAGGAGTCGGCTTCATGATCTTGGGAAGCCTAGGTCAGAGCACTAAGGACCATCGAGTGGGGCGTAAGGACTGGAAAGAACTGCCGCTCATTCAATCATCTCCCGTTATGAAAAAAACTAAAACTTGGAGCATTGCACAGAAGGGGGGAGAAACAAAAAAAAACAACAACCCACAAAAGCATTCCATATCGACAGAGATAGATTTGCAGCAAGGTGGGGGGGGGGGGAATTCCCTTTCTTCAGGCAAATTTATAAAAGTGCAGCCGGTCCTAATTGATGAATGAATGTTTCCTAAACTTTCCGAAGACAGCCAATTTTGTCAGTTCTACTTTATGTGCCAAGTCAGCTCCTTTAGTGTCAATGAAAAATTAACCAACTTTTCTGTGTGGTTAATTGCCCGTGTGACTAATATTTTCTCATATGTGTAATCAGAAGCATATTGCTTGTCTTCCCACCCCATCCCTGGCCTTAATTGTATTTGTAACTCAAAAGACAAAGTGCCTGCGAGGAGAACAGGAAGAAAAACTGGGTGAAGATGAAGTCAACTCAAAATCCAAGAAGATTCTGGCTTTGGAGAGGAGCAACTTTTGGGAGTCTTCGTATATAATGGTTTTAACAGAGACTCTTTCCTTAGTCACAAAATGGCAACCATAGTTTGCTTGTTTGCTTTTGAACAAAGACAAAAGGTGGGGGTTTTGTTGTAGAAGGTTTGCCACCTTTCTAAGTTTCTTAGATGTCCTTAGAGTCTAAGAACAGGTCAGAAAAGGCAGGAATGATCACATGAGGTCCATAGACCTTGTCAGCGGGCGACGTCCAGGGGAAGGGCCTTCTCTGTGGCGGGCCCAGCCCTCTGGAACGACCTTCCCCCCGACATTAGAACAACCACGGACCTCCGCTCCTTCCGTCAGAAATTAAAAACATACTTTTTCTGCTTGGCCAGCCTAGGTTAGTCTCTACCTTTAGGGCGTTAGGGAATGCTAGTTTTAATATGGGGATTTTATTGCAGGGACAATTAGGTTTAATCTGTTTTTTATTATAGTTTAATGTATTTATTGTATATATTTTATGTGTTTTAAGTTTTTTCCCTGTGCACCGCTCCGAGTCCCCATGGGGAGAGGACGCGGTATATAAAAAGAAAATATTATTATTATTATTATTATTATTATTATTATTATTATTATTATTATTATTATTATTATTATTATTATTATTATTATTATTATTATTATTATTATTATTATTATTATTATTATTATTATTATTATTATTATTATTATTATTATTATTATTATTATAGACATCCCAGAGTCTACACAAAATATGGCCTTCTTTGTTATGGCCTACCAGCGGCCAGTGGAGCTGGCAGCAGAGTCAGACAATGAGGAGGTTGGGGAGGAACATGGGCCAGTCCTGGGGGTTGAGAAAAGCTCAGATGAGGGCTCTGAGTCAGAGGCAGAGAGGGAGCTAGACAGCAGTGAGGCAGAGGAGCAGCTGGAGCCTGTTCCCAGTGTGCACAGGTGCAGAGCTGCCAGAAGACATGATCAACCAAGAAAGCAGGGTTGACTTGGGAGCAAAGCCACACCTTGGAGGTGATTGGCCCCTCCCACAGGAAACAAAAGAGGAGTGAAGGGAGAGGGGGGCTTTTGCAGGAAACAATTTGTTCCTCCAGCAGTTTCAAGAATGGAAAGTTCTGTTTGTTATTGTAAGAGACTCTGTGCCAAGTGTTGTCTTGCCCTGTGTTTGGAAACTAGTTATCTGGCAGCTCTCCAAGCGAGATAAGTTTCGTGTTGATTATTATTATTATTATTATTATTATTATTATTATTATTATTATTATTATTATTATTATTATTATTATTATTATTATTATTATTATTATTATTCCAATTTATACCCCGCCCTTCTCCTTGTTAGGACCCAAGGCGGCGCACAGGCATTATTAAAACCATAACAAAAGACAATATACACTATTAAAAACATATTAAATTAAATTAAAACCTGTGCTAAAAACCCATTTAAAACCCTGAAAATTAAAATGTATAGATAGAGTCATATTCCTCTGAAAGACGGTTTGCCAAGCTTTGTTGGCTGTGAATGAAAGGCTTTCACAGTTGTGTAAATAAAAGAAGTTTCATTGGGACCAAGACTCTGTTCCATGCTTTTTAAGGAAGCCTTGGTCAGAACATTCTGGTAGAAATACAGGTAGTCCGTGGTCTACACAAGGTGTGGCCTTCTGATGCAAAGATGGGTAAAGTCAAAGCCCTCTCAATGCAAAGGAGCTTGGGAGCACCACAAAAGCAAGACATTCCAGCTTTAGATCAATGTGATGGTGCGAGACGAATGGCGCAGTTTCAAACAGGAAAGCTAGATAAAGAAAGTTGGGTGGGGTGGAAACGGACGACAATGAATTTCCAACACAAAAATATCATTTGTATTAACCTGAAGGGGACAATATCAGAGTATGTTGCACAAGTTAAATCCAGAAAGCATATACAGGTAAATGATTCAGCAGGATTCATTAACTTCTCTTCATATACAATGTTAGCAACTCTGGGTTCAGAACCAGTGTCACAACTCTGGTCCCGTAACCAGTGTTTGGAAATAAATGCGGAATAGTGTAATTCACCGGACAGTAAAGAGATACGTTGCTTTAACCACAAATAAACTCTAAAACAGTGATAGTAAGAAAATAAATAGTCTTTACTTTGTAGCAACTAAAAATGCTTCTTCCGACCAGTGATACTAACTTCTCAAAATAATAACAGTCCTTCACCAAACACAGAGTTATCTTACGGTGATGCAAAACAAATACTTCAGTCTTCAATCTTCTCAGCAGCAAACAGTAAGAACAGGAATGGAATCGAAAAAGGGAATGGACTGTGTTCCTGAGCTTCCTTTATGGTAGAGCTGAGAAGCACAGCCAATCAGAATTCAAACACAGTTCTTCAAGCTACATAACTCCTTAAGAACATAGGCTCATATATATTGTCAACCCAATATAAGGCTGAATATCCTAACATACATAATAACACATATACAATATCAAGAGTGGTTCTTCTAAAGTGTTAGAGAGGAGAGATTGGTTTCAGTTCTAGCAGCAGACTAGTTTCAGTTTCAGTACTCAGAGCTTAGCACAGCTAAGCCACCCCCAGGCTCCTTACTGTCTCAGCTCCCATTGGCTGACCTTGTTTCTAAGCCCTATTCATTGGCTGACCTTATTACCATGTCTCTGCCAGTCATGAATTCTCTGACAGAGAAGATTTCCAACCACAACAAAATCCATGCCTTTATTTCCCTCCTTCAATTCTAATCCCTGATGCAGTAGGCTGAAGTTTGCAGCAGAGTAGGACCAGCCTGGCAAGAAAACAAATTACCGGTGGTTCTCCATTTACAACAGTTTACTTAGTGACCATTCAAAGATACAACAGCACTGGGAAAAAAATGACGTATGTCCATTTTTCACACTTATGACCTTTGCACCATCCCCATTGGTCATGTGATTTATATTCAGATGTTTGACCACTGACTCATATTTATGACGGTTGCAGTATCCTGGGGAGGGGGTGACCCCCTTTTGTGACCTTCTGACAAGTCAATGGGGAAGCCAGATTCCCTTAACATTCATGTTACTAACTGAACATCTGTAGCGATTCACTTAACAAATGTGGCAAGGAAAGACGTAAAATGGGGAAACCTCTCTCAATACATTTCTCACTTAGCCACAGAAATGTCAGGCTCAGTTATGGACGTAAGCTGAGGACTACCTTTTATTGACCTAGAATGTTTAGTTTAGTTTATTTAGTTTATTTCGAATTTATATACCGCCCTATTCTCCCAGATGGGACTCAGGGCGGTGCACAGAAAAGATAAAACCCACAATAAGTACAACAATATAAAATGGTATTAAATAAACTCTGTGCTAAAAAAAATTTTTTAATTACTAAAATTCAATTAAAATTACTCGTTAATCTATCTACGTCAGGCCAGCAAGGTGGAAGAAATGAGTTTTAAGTGCCCGGAGGAAGAGGCGCAGGTCCGTGATGGTTCGGATGTTCCAAAGGGTCGGACCCGCCACAGAGAAGGCCCGTCCCATGGTGGTCGACAGCCGGCATTGACCGCCAGCCGGCATCCTGAGGAGGCCCTCTCTGTGGGAGCAGACAGGTCGAAGGGAGGTATGTGGCAGGATGCGGTCTCGCAGGTAGCCAGGACCCGTGCCATGGAGCGCTGGATGTATTCCATTTAAGGCATAATATTCCGTGGCCGGCACTGCACTTAAATAGAAGGGCTGCACAATGAGCCTTCAGGTTACAGATTACAGATTAACAGAGTTGGAAGGGACCTTGTAGGTCATCTAATCCAACCCCCTGCCCAAGCAGGAGACCCTGCACCATTTTTGACGGATGGCACTCTCCAGCTCGCTTACCGTATGGATCTATCTGGACAGCCAGGGAGTCCTCTTGTCGAAGCATTGTGTGTAGCCATGGTGTCCCTTTAGCTGTCTGAATTCTCCCCTTAACCATGATGGGTGTAGAGTAGCAAGCTGGAGGAGAAACATCAGTGATGCTAGGTTGGGTGAAAACCTTCTTCCCACCACCCACAGAGGCCTCCTTGGATGGCCCCAAATATTCTCTCCCTTTTTCTTTCAGCCTACGCCTCACTGTGCTCTAAGCAGACAAGATAGGTTCCCTGTGGCTAGCTTTGTGGGTTTCTTCCCCCCTTCTTTTAATAACTTGCCTACTCAACCTTGCTCCCCAAGAGCTTTTCATACCTGCCGCGCAGCCAGCAAGCAAGTTTCTTCCAAGTTGCTCCCACCATCTTCTGCTTCCTTTTCTTCTCTGCTGAACCATTTCATTGCTGTTCCATGGACTGGGGTGGGGATGGGGTGGGTGGGTAGGTGGTGTTCTGTTACACTGGAATCAATAGCTTCAGGGGCTCTCCAGCCCACTGATTAGCTTGTCAGTCAGAGCCGGAGGGGGAAGGTAGCATGAATCTTGAAATACCAGGGCCCGCTGGTTTGAAAAGGGAAGAATTCAGGCGGTTCAGATCTGGGGGAAGGGAGTTAGCGGCCACCTGTTGCTCTGTAACATGTGCAAAGTGTATTAAGGTCCTTGCTGATGCATGTTGGAGGAGGAGGAGGAGGAAGAAGAGGAGGAGGAGGAGGAGGAGGAGGAGGAGGAGGAGGAGGTGGTGGTGGTGGTGGTTCAGGGGGGAAAAGAGGAGGAGGAAGAGGAGGAGGAGGAAGAGGAGGAGGAGAATAGGAGGAGGGTCAGGGGGAAGGGGGAAGAGGAGGAGGAGGGGGAGGAGGAGGAAGAAGAAGAAGAAGAAGAAGAAAAAGAAGAAGAAGAAGAAGAAGAAGAAGAAGAAGAAGAAGAAGAAGAAGAAGAAGAAGAAGAAGAAGAAGAAGAAGAAGAAGAAGAAGAAGAAGAAGAAGAAGAAGAAGAAGAAGAAGAAGAAACTGTTTCTCTATCTCCAAATGAGCTACGGCCCCACTTTTCATTGCCACTGATCCTTTCAAGCAGCTCTGGGTAACAAATAGGTTCTTTTCCCAGCCTATTCATTTTTATCTCGAACAATAATTTTGCTGGGCAAGGGGATCCATCACAGTAAAGCCATGGGAGGGAGGGCACAGATGTCTTCCAGTTTCGCCTTTCTAACCTGAATGGGTAAACGTTGGAAGCAGAATTCACCGGGCCATTTATTTTCTTGCTCACACATTCTTGGAAGCTGCCTTTAACTTGCCATTTCGGTGAATAGTTATCCATCAATCCCAACGATTCATCAATAGTATCCAACCGTTGTTTTTTTTAAAAAAAAATCATATATGATTGCCAACTTTCTGTCCAGAATAGCCATCCCATCACCGAACTTTTTGAAGTGGAAGCAGATGAAAGGAGCAAAGGATCCCTAAAGGAAGTGGGGAGGAAAGGAAGGAAAGGAAGAGTGAGAGAAAGAAAGGGAAAAAGAAAAGGAAAAAGTGAAATGAACAAGAAAGACAAAGGAGTAAAGAGAAACGAAGAGGAAGAAAGAGAAACAGGGAAAGTGAATGAGGAGGGAGGGAGAGATGGCAGGAAGGAGGGAGGGAGGATGATGGAATGAGGAAGGGAGGGAGGGGGAGGGAGAGAATGAAGGAGGGAGGGAGGGAAGGAAAGAAGGAGGGATGGTGGAATGAAGAAGGAAGGGAGGGAGGAGGGAGGGAAGGAAGGAAGTTTAACATGTTGCATGATAGATAAACCATAGTGATTTATTCCACTGATCAACATTAAATGGTACCCAAGTATAATATCCTGAAGCCAGCTTCAGAATAACACCCCCAAAATCCCAGTGTAAAAAAAAATAATGGGGTTTTAGGAAAAATCAGCCTAACGTCTTGACTTCAGAGCAAACCTTGTAAGCTTCTGCTTTTGAACACCTTCTGCAAGTCACCCGTTCTGGCTTCCGGATCAGGAATTTTGCAGATTAAGTACATGCACCCAAACCAATTTCCCTGTCAAAACATGTTATCATTCAAATTAACTCAAGAAAAACGCCCCCGCGGGTTCCTACCTCCGAAGACCACAAAGGGAAATCTTGCGCTTAGAATTAAAATCCCAAGCTTTAAGCAACAGGCTTCCCTCACTCTTGACTTTCTTATTTTAACCACATTTGGGGGTTTCCTAACTCCTGTCTACAAGCTCACCACAAACCACAAAGCAAATCAGGGCGACGCTAATTCAGATTTATCATTAGCTTTATGCCATTAGATTAATCCTTCTCTTTTGGTTTTGTTTTAACTAGCCTGATTAGCGTTTGACAAGTTGGCTTAGATCTTTCTTGCTCCCTCACTTTTCCGCAAGCCACAAGTTGAAGGCAAACCTTGCGAGAGGCTCCTTGTGAAGATCTTACAGTTACTACGGGCAAATAGCATCGGATTCAATTCTTTACTGAAGGTTGAGGGTTCTCCTTTGGTGAAATCTATCCCCTTCCCAGAGATTTAGGCTGCGAGTGTGCCTTTAAGGGGGTTATTTTAAGGAGGCGTTGTTGCCAATGCTGAATGAAGTTGGGGTAACTGACAAGAACTGTCACTAAGATAGTGAGCTGACAGGTGGATTGCCTCAGCTCGAATCTCACTTCCCTCATGAACTCGCTTAGCCCGTGAAAAGGAAGATTGGAAAGGAGAGTTTCTTGTTTTAGACCAGTCTGTCCTACTCACCCCAACAGCCCTGGGAAAAAAAGAGAGGTTATATTGAGATAGCTTAGACTCATGCCAGAAATTCCTTCATCCGTCTCTGAATGAAACTATCACCCTAAAGCTCAGCCTGCACATTATGGAATCATGGTTGGTTGTTTTTTTTTTTTTTTGTCTTAACATATCTGAGTTGATGATTTTTGCCTCTTGTTAGAAGGCTTAGAATACAGAATGGCCAGATATGATTGGGGATAGATAGATAGATAGATAGATAGATAGAGAGAGAGAGAGAGAGAGAGAGAGAGAGAGAGAGAGAGAGAGAGAGAGAGAGAGAGAGAGAGAGAGACAGAGAGACAGAGAGACAGAGAGACAGAGACAGACAGACAGACAGACAGACAGACAGACAGACAGACAGACAGACAGACAGAGATGGATACAGATATGGATAGAAAAAGAGAGTGATGATAGATAGATAGATGATAGATAGATGATAGATAGATAGATAGATAGATAGATAGATAGATAGATAGATAGAGAGAGAGAGAGAGAGACAGACAGACAGACAGACAGACAGACAGACAGACAGACAGACAGATATACAGACAACATTTCATTTCATTTATTTCAATTTATATACCGCGCCTTCTCCATCGAGATGGAGATGAACATGGAAACACATATATAGGCTTAGTATAGTATATTTCAGTTCATATTCTGTATTCCAAGTTAAGCTAGTCAATCTATCATCTCTCTCTCACATACACACACACGTTTCTGTAATTTGAATCAAGTCACTTAATTGTGCATGGGTGTGTATGTGTGTTTATTTGCACACAAACACATATATGTGTGTGTGTATGCATGTATGTATATGTGTGTGTGTGTATTCATGTGCATAATATATATGTGTGTGTATGTATTAAACTGTGTGATTGTGTGTTTGTGTTTGTGTGTGTGTATTCATGTGCATAATTATACACACACACACACACACACAGTTTACATATACACACATATAAACGTATATGTGTGCATGTACACATACCTACAAGTGATTTTTTTTTTGTCCTTCTAAAATGTTTTGCCAGCTATGAGAGAATGCGATGAACAGGAAATGTCATGATAGCAAACACCAAATCACTTTTACTTGGGTTTTTTAAAAATCATTGCCTATATCACATCAGAACCAAAAATGTTTTAAAAAATGGGTCTATTTCATTTACAGCCTCCTGTATTTCTGTTTGCATTGATGGATATGCCTGCTTCAACATCTATTCAAATATTAGTTGCTAAAATAGGTTTAATACATGAACACACAGAAAAAAGGAAATCCTTGCAATAGTGAGGCCCCCACTTTAGTACTTGCATGATCTTGATTGACCTTAGATATTCAGCTACCTGTAGTGAAGGGCAAGATTATCTACTGAATCTTACTCTGTAATAATAATAATAATAATAATAATAATAATAATAATAATAATAATAATAATAATAATAATAATAATAATAATAATAATAATAATAATAATAATAATAATAATAATAATAATAATAATAATAAATTTTATTGATATCCCGCTCTCTCTCCCCGAAGGGACTCGATGACAGACCATGGCACCATTCCTCTGCCTACATCTCTTCTAGGGGGACAGACATAGGACAGACTTGGAAGGGACTTTGGAGGTCTTTTAGGCCAAACCTCTGCCCAAGTGCTTATTCCATCTAGACCAGTGATGGCGAACCTTTTTAGGTTCACGTGCCATAAGGGGGGAAATACAGGGGGTCGTACGCTGGCATGCCACCCCCATAATGCTTTTTTCGCCCTCCCCAGGCTCCAGAGGCTTTATACAAGCCTCTAGAGCTGTTTTAGTCCTATGCAGCCTTCGGGGAAGCCTCCTGAAGGTCCCTGAAGCCTCCCGAGGACTAAAAAAGGCCCCACAAACAAACCGGAAGTCACTGGCCAGCTGACAGGGCAACCCCTCGCGTGCCCTGCCAAATGACTCTGCGTACCACCTGTGGCATGCGTGCCATAGGTTCGCCATCACTGATCTAGACAAATGGTTGCCCAAGTTTCTTTCTTTCCTTAAAAGTCTCCAGCGATGGAGCACTCACAACTCCAAGAGGCCAGCTATTCCATTGATTAATTGTTCTCACTGTCAGCAAATTTCTCCTTTGTTCTAGATTGGACCTCTCTTTAATGAGCAGCATCTACTTCTCCTCCTACCCTCAGGTGCTTTGGAGAATAGGCCCTCTCCTGATTTTGTGTGACAAGCCCTCAAGTACTGGAAGACTGCCATCATGTCCTTCCTAATCCTTCTCATCAGTAAGCTAGACATGCCAAGTTCCCTCAACCATTTAGCATACAGGTTAACCGCCAAATCCCTAACCATGTTTGTTGCTCTTCTCTGCGCTCTTTCTAGGGTCTCGGTATCTTTTTTGTATCATGGTGACCAGAACTGGAGGCAGCATTCCAAGTGTGGCCTCACTAGTGCAATATAAAGTGATACCATCACTTCATGTCATCTTGAAACTTCATCTTTCAGAAGTCCCAGCAATGACCATGTTGAGGAATCGGTAGTCTGGAAAGTAACATATTCGGACAAACCTGAAGAAAGCAGGCTAGCTGAGAAGAAATGAAAGAGATTGCTTTCCATCACATCAGGTACTAATACACTTTAGAAAGCCCCAGTAAGACCGCACCTAGAGTACTGCATCCAGTTTTGGTCACCACACTATAAAAAAAGATTTTGAGACTCTAGAAACAATGCAGAGAAGAACAACCAGAATGATTAGGGGACTGGAAGTTAAAATGTATGAAGAACAGTTACAGGAACTGAGCCTGGCTAGTCTAGGGAAGAGAAGAACCAGGAGAGACAGGAGAGCAATCTTCCGATATTTGAGGGGCTGCCACAGAGAGGAGGGGGTGAAGCTGTTTTCCAAAGCAACTGAAGGCCAGATAAGGAATAATGGATGGAAACTGATCAAGGAGGGATTCAACCTAGAAATAAGAAGGAACTTTCTGGCAGTGAGAATCAACCAACAGAAGAGAAATTACCTTTGGAAGTTGTGGGGTCTTCATCACTTGAGACTTTCAAGAAGAGATTAGACTGCCATTTGTCAGAAAGGATTAGGGTCTCCTGCTTGAGCAGAGGGTTGAACTAGATGACCTATAAGGTCCCTTCCAACTCTGTTAATCTGTTAAACATCTCCTACTCTTTCAATAGTTCCCACCACAAGCAGCATCTGTTTGTGTTGCTAGGGACAACCCACCTACTTTTGGCACATGCTCTGATCTACAAACGATAGCACTTTCTTCTGTTTGATTTGTTTCCATGTTAACCACTAATTCTGTCTACCAGAAATAGTTTGCAATTCTTGCAGATATTACCAAGTTACTAAAAAAAAAAACGCCCTGGGTTCATGTCTATTTGATTCCATCAAAATCCAAGTCAGCTTCCTTTAAATACCTGTTGCTCGGGATCAATAGTGGGGAAGAACCCATCCATCACAGGTGACAGTCCAGGATACATCTGGTTGATAACTGTGTGACACTGAATAGTTTGGATCTGGTCCTGGAGGGTTCTTCCTAGATAAATGGCTGACTCTGTGCTCGGTTGAACTGTGTTTTTGGCTTCTTTTTAAACAAAATTCTGCTACCCTGAGTTACTAATTTGCTACCTCCTGAGTTCATAGACTTCCAGGACGACCATCGCTGACAATATGTGTGTGTTCTCACATCCATGAACTGTCAAGGGCTCTTAAATACTCAGCTTGCAATTCCACCACTTAACAGACTCTCTAAGCTGCAGACAACTTAGTAGGACAATTATTGATTTTTCTAGTGAATCTTTAACCAAACGCTACAATGACCTTAGCTTTTGAATACGATGCCATGCATCTTACTCTCAAACAACCGAGATGTGTGGAGGAGGAGGAAGAGGGTTTACATGCCTGTACGTTTGGAGTCTGGGTGACTTTTGAGAGGTGTATGGTTCTTTCCGAGCAGGTCTCACCAATTGTATTGAATTTGGCATGTATTTTTACTCATTTGTATAACATCAAATGTTGATGGCCATTTTCTTTTGGTTGCACGCCGTAAGGCATAAAGCTACATCTTTACCAATTTATTTATTGGCTAGATTATTTCCACCCATGTGTTTTTATGAGCCTAGATGTTGCCTGCCAGAAATGGGAGTTGGGAGACCTCTCGTGACCTCTTTTAGCACGGAATGTCATCTGTTGCCATGGGTTGTGGAAGGGCTGGTGGCTGCAGATGCCATTCCAAATTACACAGTATTAAATGTGATGGAGAAGATAGCTGGGGAAGGGAAGGACAAATCACATCATTTTGCAGCATCTATACTTGCAGATGGTTGCTTGCAGAGTTTTAAAAGGCGTAAGTCTTGTGAGCTATCACCATGTTGAGCCAGGAACTGAAGCAAACACAATCTAGTTGATGAAAGTTAGCCACAATGCAATTTTGATACACGGAAACTTACAAGAAAGGGTGAAATCCTGCAGGTTCTGACAGGTTCTGGAGAACCGGTAGCGGAAATTTTGAGAAGTTTGGAGAACCGGAAAATGCCACCTCTGGCTGGCCCCAGAGTGGGGAGGGAATGGGGATTTTGCAGTATCCTTCCCCTGGAGTGGGGAGGGAATGGCGATTTTGCAGTATCCTTTCCCTGGAGTGGGGAGGGAAAGGGGATTTTGCAGTATCCTTCCCCTGGAGTGGGGAGGGAAAGGGGATTTGCAGTATCCTTCCCCAGGAGTGGGGAGGGAAAGGGGATTTGCAGTATCCTTTCCCTGGAGTGGGGAGGGAAAGGGGATTTTGCAGTATCCTTCCCCTGGAGTGGGGAGGGAAAGGGGATTTTGCAGTATCCTTCCCCTGGAGTGGGGAGGGAAAGGGGATTTTGCAGTATCCTTCTCATGGAGTGGGGAGGGAATGGGGATTTTGCAGTATCCTTCCCCTGGAGTGGGGAGGGAATGGAGATTTTACAGTATCCTTCCCTGGAGTAATAATAATATAATATAATATATTTAATTTCTAGACCGCTCCCTCTCCCTGAAGGGACTCGGGGAGGTGTACAGGAAAATTAAAACTTCTAAAAAACATTGACAATACATACATAATTAAAAACAAATTAAATAACCCTGTACAAATTGATAAAATGATTAAAACTATATCCCATTTAAAACCAAATAAAACAATTCAAAATTCCAGATAGGAGTGAGAGACATGAAATTAGGCCAAGCTAGCCTGATAGAACAAATGTTTCTTAAGTTTTTGGCAGAAAGAGCGGAGGTCCGTGGTAGTTCTAATATCGGGGGTTTGCATTATCCTTCCCCTGGAGTGGGGAGGGAATGGGGATTTTGCAGTATCCTTCCCCTGGAGTGGAGAGGGAATGGGGATTTTGCAGTATCCTTCCCCTGGAGTGGAGAGGGAATGGGGATTTTGCAGTATCCTTCCCCTGCCATGCTCACCAAGCCACGCCTATCAAGCCATGCCCACCAGGCCCATCAAGCCACACCCACAGAACCGGTAGTACAAAAATTTGAATTTCACCACTGCTTACAAGTAACTCTTGACAAAACATATAATCCTCGAAATGAAGATGGACACACCCACACCCCAAAACTACTTATGAGCTGGTTTTAAAGTTACAACATCCCCCACATTAAGTGATGGAATTTTGGATGCTTAGTAACCAGTCTGCAATTATGTCCATTTTTAGCATCCTCCAGTCACATGATCGTCTATAGTGATGCCAGAAACTGGGATTTACTTTCGGTTTCCAGCAAAAAAAAATTGCCCATTGGGTTTTAATGGGTTTGTTAAACGACCATGACGTTTGTTTAACAATCGTGGTGTTTAAGCACTGCCAGGTTTGCTTAATGACTGCACAAAGGATGTAATAAAATTGGGGGCAATCATGGGGTGACCTGTTTAACAATAATTGTCATTTACCATCATAATTCTGGGCTCAATGATGGTCATAGGTCAAGGACTCCTTGGACTGGATTTATGATCCTCTTTTCCATCTTTGTCCTTCAGAATGCAGATAATTCTAAAAATTTGGTAGGCCTGTTAAGAGAGGATTGTACATTCAAGTTCAAGGCTTCCTGCTATTCCAGGGATGAATGGCTTTTCTGGACCAGGAGCTATGCATGTTCATTAAGTGGCTTCCAAGGACCACATTCCACAAAGCCACAGGTAGAGTGCAAAGTTAACACACGCCTTTCGTTTGGTTTACAGATGTATTTGTACATAATTATAATTAAATAGAGTTAGTTTTCATTCGGCCATGGTTGTAATAGTTTACCCATTTCTATCACATAAATATCCTTCTGTTTATGTATTTCAATATCTTTGGTGACCAATTAGCTGCAACGGTTGTTGGGATGTCAGGTGGCATAAATCCGACTTACATTTTTCACATCCAAAGAAGAAGAAGGAATTGGAACAAGTAGATTGCTGCTCATACATGTTCTATGGAGCTTCTGGCACATGGAACCATTGAATGCATGGAGACCAGAATGTTTCCGTTCAGGGGTGTCAAACACAAGGCCCAGGGGCTGAATCCAGCCTGCCATGTGGTGGTTGGATCTGGCCTGTGGGGCCATCCTGGAAAATGTAAGGGGCCAGCCCCTGTCACTTTGGCCCAGACTACTCAATGCGAAGAGGAAACATGGGGCCAGCAGTTTGGGAAGTGGCGTCTGGCTGGCCACGCCCACCCAGTTGGTCACACCCACCCAATCAGACATGTCCACCTGACCCCCCCCCCAAGATCACCCACAGCCCTGATGCCATCCTCAATGAAATTGAGTTTGACAACTCTCGTCCAGTTGATGCATTCTAAAACCCTCTTCTATTCAATTTTATATGAACCAAGATATTTATCAGAAATTTCTGGCTTGGATGATAGCAGACTCTTCTCCCATTATTTAAGCAAAAAAGCAAGAATTTCTTATCTTACCTCCATCAGCCATCAATAGAGACATAGACATTAACAACATCTATAGTCTATGCCAGGGGTCTGCAAAGTCGGCTCTTTTAAGACTGGTGGACTTCAACTCCCAGAGTTCCCCAGCCAGCATAGCTGGCTGGGGAATTCTGGGAGTTGAAGTCCACCAGTCTTAAAAGAGCCGACTTTGCAGACCCCTGGTCTATGCAAAAGAGACAATCAACCAGCCCAAAGGGGAACGAAAAGACTCCAGCACCTCTCCACCAGGAATCAGCACTCAGATTCCTGGGTGCTGCCAAGAAACTGTCAAAGAGCCAACAGCAAACAGTCCAATCAAAGAATCTCTAAGACCACCTCCACCAACATCAACAGGGCAAGCCACCAGAGTATCAACTGACACCAAACCACACTCCTTACTAGCACTGATGATGTTACCTAGTTGGGTAATGGGATGTCTGCAAAAAAAACCAACCAAGTTCGGAGAGCACAAAGGAGCACTCATGTCAAACCTGAGCCACAAGTATTCCCCCTTTATTAGTATCTCTTACTTTTATTCCTACAACAGAAGGCAAAGCACCATTGTGCATAACAACTTGACTCCAAAAAGAACACCCAAACTCTCTCTTTCTTTCCTGAACTTAAGAGAGAGGTTTTGAAAAATGTTTTGATTCTAATAATGTGTACAAACATTGTAAGCTTCTTGAATGGAAAGTTTGAAACTTGTCCTCCCCCTCCCTCCCCTTCATCTCTCTTCTTAGATTATCTTTAGGGGGAAAGCCTGGTTGGTATCTCTTTGCCCTTCTACCATCAGGCAGAAGATATCAAAGTATAGCCAGCCGAACGAACAGGTTTAAGGGTAGCTTCTATCCATGGGCTGTGAGACTTTTAAATTCAACCGCAATCACTCCATGCACATGCTAGTTTTTTCTTTTTTCTTTTCTCTCTTTTTTCTTTCTGTTATAATTTTGCACCAGTGAAGTTAAAACCAATTTCACTGTAATTTTTACAATGACAATAAAGATTATTATTATTATTATTATTATTATTATTATTATTATTATTATTATTATTATTATTATTATTATTATTATTATTATTATTATTATTATTATTATTATTATTATTAAAGCATGGTTTTTTTTCCCCCTCTGGAGGAAGTAGTTATTTGAATGAAATTGGCTTCCATACATTGATGAGAATCCTTGAGATTCGATCCTTGAGTGTTTCAATTCTCTGATTCCAAAAATAAACATTGCAACTCAAATCACTTGGGCAACTCGAATCAAACAAAGTCAAGAGCAGCAAATCCAGACATCCCCAGTAAATAAATGACTTTGCTAGCTGGTACTTGAAGACATGTTCTGCTCATACCAACCTCTCTTGCCTGTTTCCAAAGGCTGTTGAAGTCTGTCAAAACATTCATTCCACTTTTCAAAATAGTTGCTTTCTCGTTTTTCCGTCCAGTAATTAATAGCATGATGCCTTTTTAATTATTTTTATTGTATTTATAAAACCTTAGTAGGACCACACTTGGAACACTGCGTCCAGTTTTTGTCACCACAATATAAAAAAAAGATGTTGAGACTTTGGAAAGAGTACAGAGAAGAACAACAAAGATGATTAGAGGGCTGGATGCTAAAACAGATGAAGAACGAGTGTAGGAATTGGGTATGTCTACTCTAGTGAAAAGAAGGACTTGGTGGGACATGATAGCAGTCTTTCAATATTTGAGGAGCTGCCACAAAGAAGAAGGAGTCAAACTATTCTCCAAAACACTTGAAGGCCAAAACAAGAAGTGATGGTTGTAAATTTATCAAGGAAAGAAGCAATATAGAACTAAGGAGGGATTTCCTGACAGTTAGAACAATTGATCAGTGGAACAGCTTGTAAATGCTCCAACACTGTAAGTTTTTAAGAAGAGATTGGATAACCATTGTCTAAAATGGTATAGTTTCCTGCCTAAGCAGTGGGTTGGACTAGAAAAGGGTTAGGGTTAGGGTTAGGGTTAGGGTTAGGGTTAGGGTTAGGGTTAGGGTTAGGGTTAGGGTTAGGGTTAGGGTTAGGGTTAGGGTTAGGGTTAGGATTAGGGTTAGGGTTAGGGTTAACCCTAACCGGTCCGCGGCCTGATAGGAAAGTGAAGTGAAGGAAAGAAGGGGGAGGGAGGAGGAAGGGAGGGGTGAAAGAAGGAAGGAAGGAAAGGAAGGAAAGAAAGAAAGAAAAAGAAAGAGAGATGGAGGGTAGGAGGGAGGGAAGGAAAGAAGGGAGGAAGGGGGAGGGAGGCAATGGAAGGAAGGAAAGGAAAGGAAAGGTAGAAATCTATTTTCCTATTTCCTTCCACCTCAAGCTACCTGTTTGGTTAACCAGGTTAAAGACCTATTTTTCTCCCAGTGGTCATTTCAAAGAAATCACATCCTCTGAGTCATTTCCTGGATTCAAACCAGCATCCCAAAGAGTCATGGGCTGCCTTTATATATAACGAGTGCCCATAAATCCATTTTTACCATCTTCAGAAGACCAAAGACCAGCCAGAAATGGAAGAAAGAAAGAAAGAAAGAAAGAAAGAAAGAAAGAAAGAAAGAAAGAAAGAAAGAAAGAAAGAAAGAACATGACCACAATTGAGCCCAAAATTTTGGTTGCTAAGCAAGACCGTTAAATGAGTTTCACCACATTTTCCAAGTTGGCCACGCCCACCGGGTCACATGACCACTGAGCCACTCCCACAAAACAGGCCACACCTTTTGGCTCTCAAAAGAAATTTCAGTAGTGGTACTGTTGATATTTGGCTCTATTGACTAATAAGTTTGCCCACCACTGCCCTAGAGGGCCAAGTGAGCCGACTCCCCCCCCCCCGCGTGCGCGTGCGCCGCCTGTTCCCCCTCCCCCACCTCCTCCTCTAGGCCAGCCAGTCTGCAGAATTTTCTTTAAAATGAAACCGGTCCCTGGTGCAAAAAAGGTTGGGGACCCCTGGACTAGAAGACCTCCAAGGCCCCTTCCAACTCCCATTACTGAAGAACAAGCAACATAAGGGTCCGGATTCCTCTTGGAATTTGATTGTTAGGACACTTCAGTGGCCATCACATGCCAACCACACACACTTTTCCTCATGTTTACCTCCATTGGCCAGATTTTATTCATCATACTTTGTTTAAGTATAGTTATTCATCAATCAATCATATTTATTGGGTCAATGATCAGCAATAGTTATTGGAATGATGCTTAGTCTCTGACCCTTACATGGCCATGGTTCGAAGAAGAAGAAGAATGAGGAGGAGGAGGAGGAGGAGGAGGAGGAGGAGGAGGAGGAGGAGGAGGAGGAGGAGGAGAAGAAGAAGGCGAAGAAGAAGGCGAAGAAGAAGAAGAAGAAGAAGAAGAAGGAGGAGGAGGAGGAGGAGGAGGAGGAGGAGAAGGCGAAGAAGAAGAAGAAGGAGGAGGAGGAGGAGGAGGAGGAGGAGGAGGAGGAGGAGGAGGTGGAGGAGGAGGAGGAGGAGGAGGCGAAGAAGAAGAAGAAGAAGAAGAAGGAGGAGGAGGAGGAGGAGGAGGAGGAGGAGGAGGAGGAGGAGGAGGAGGAGAAGAAGGCGAAGAAGAAGGCGAAGAAGAAGAAGAAGAAGAAGAAGAAGAAGAAGAAGAAGGAGGAGGAGGAAGAGGAGGAGGAGGAGAAGGCGAAGAAGAAGAAGAAGAAGAAGAAGGAGGAGGAGGAGGAGGAGGAGGAGGAGGAGAAGGCGAAGAAGAAGAAGAAGAAGAAGAAGAAGAGGAGGAGGAGGAGGAGGAGGAGGAAGAAGGAGAAGAAGAAGAAGAAGAAGAAGAAGAAGAAGAAGAAGAAGAAGAAGAAGAAGAAGAAGAAGAAGAAGAAGAAGAAGAAGAAGAAGAAGAAGAAGAAGAAGAAGAAGAAGAAGAAGAAGAAGAAAGGAAGGGAAGATTCTAGTCCCCTGTTATATGTGTGCATGGAAGGGGCTTCCATAAAACTAAACAAATTAAAAATTGGAGGAGAAGAAAGGAAAATTACCCCCTAATCTTCGGGGGGGGGGGGGGTTTGCCCAGGAAAGAGAATGAAATTTTCATGAAAGAGCCCGAGAGAACAAAAGCATCTTTATTTTGCAGATACTGTATCTCGTAAAAAGGGATGGGTAGGGTGGATTCATTACATATTTTATTATTAATTAAAGGCTGACAATCATTACAACGTTCTGTAATAGTAAATCTGGAACACGCCTTCCATACAAGCCATCCATCATATCTGGTTAGGATGGAAAAGGGCTTTTCATGAGAAATCGTATCTTTAAAAAAAACAAAAAAAACTTTCTGTTACAAGGCTTGCATTAATTCTTCATTTGAAGTTGATTTAGTTTTGTTTTTTTAAAGGAAGGATAATTGGTCAAACTCTGCTTTAAAAGATAAGTTCGTGTGATATGGTTAACCCGATTAACGGAATTAACCCATTTCTACAGTTTATGCAATTATTTAACTCACTAATCGAGGAAATAGACTGGGGTATGTAATATATTAAATTCCAACAATCCCCTTCAGTATTAAAAACTAACCGAGCTTTGAATGTTGTTCAAATTCAGTTAGAAAAGAGCCAAATCAATCAATCTTTATAATTAATGGTCGTAGGCCAGGAGTCAAATACACACACACACACAATAATTATACAAAAATAGCTTTTAAAAAGAAATAAAGTCCACATGATGTTTAAATAACAACTAAGATTTATAAGTTACATTGTATACATCTGCTAATAACTGATAATTTGGAAGAGCTTTGGAGCAGCAATCACTTATTATACAATACAATAGCAGAGTTGGAAGGGACCTTGGAGGTCTTCTAGTCCAACCCCCTGCGTGGGCAGGAACCTTATACCATTTCAGACAAATGGCTATCCAACATCTTCTTACAGACTTCCAGGGTTGGGGCATTCACAACTTCTGGAGGCAAGCTGTTCCAGAGGTTAATTGTTCTAACTGTCAGGAAATTTCTCCTTAGTTCTAAGTTGCTTCTCTCCTTGATTAGTTTCCACCCTGTCTGACTATCTGTCTGACTATCATCTATACTTCAGTGATATGGAGTTATTGTTTTAAAAAAATTATGGAAACAGCTTACCTTCAGAAGAAGAAGAGACTAGAGAGCCACTTATCTGAAATACTATAGGCTCTCCTGCTTGAGCATGGGGATGGACTAGAAGACCTCCAAGGTCCCTTCCAGCTCATTCATTCTAATTCTAATCTGTTAGATTTGATAGAGTGACTGAAGAGCTCCAAGCTGGGATATGTGTGACACAATTAAAAAGGAACACAAATATGCTAAAATGCAAAACAAAAGTTGTAATTGCTCTCTGTTAAGGTATTGAAAATCGGTGAAGCAGGTATCAGAAGAGAAAAGAGGAAGAAGATTATTTTTTTAAACATTGAACTCCAGTCAAGTGCAAGAAAAAGCCAGAGGTTTTGTCCAAAGTTAGGCTGCAAAGAAGCTGAACATCACAATAGAACAAGAAAGAGTTTTAAGAGAACAGTTTTCAAGAAGAGATTGGATAACCATTTGTCCAGGATAGTATATAGACTCCAGTTTTGAGGAAGGGGGTTGGACTAGAAGATCTCCCAAGGTCCATTCCTGCCCTGTGATTCTGTGTTCTATATATGCGTAAAAATAAATTAGATTGAAGTGGAAGTATCTGGCTGAATTTAGAAACTAAGCAGGTTTAGCCCTGGTTAGTATGTTGATGGGAGACTAATGCAGCTCTAATCTACACTGGGAAATTCGAAATAAATCCTAGAATTTTGCAAAGCACCAGAGGGCAGGACAAGAAACAATGGATGGAAACTGATCAAGGAGAGAAGCAACCTGGAATTAAGGAGAGCTTTCCTAACAGGGAGAGCAATTAACCAGTGAAGGAGCTTGCCTTCAGAAGTTGTGGGTGCTTCATCATTGGGGTCTTTTAAGAAGACAAATAGACAGCCATTTGTCTGAAATGGTACAGGGACTTTTGCTTGAGCAAGGGATTGAAGTAGAAGACCTCCAAGGTCCCCTCCAGCTCTATTCGGAATTTAGAATTTACATCTTACCAAGGAAACTGCATGGAGATGTCCACCAACTCACTGAGATATGATCTTAAAGCAAGCAAAGCCAGGCTTAATAGCAGTGACTGTGAGACGGATCTTGGAGTCTTAGTGGACAGCCAGTTAAATAGGAGCCAGCTATGCCCAGCGGCAGCCAAAAAAACCAATGCAATCCTACATTCCATTAACAGAGGAATACAATCAAGATCAAGGGAGGTAATAAGAAAGCCTTAATAAGACCACACCTAGAGTACTGCATCAAGTTTTGGTCATCACACTATAAAGAAAATGTTGAGACTCTTGAAAGAGTGCAGAGAAGAGCAACCAGGATGATTAGGGAACTGAAGGCTAAAATGTATGAAGAACAGTTGCAGGAACTGGGCATGGCTAGTCTAGTGAAGAGAAGGACCAGGGGAGACATGATAGCAGTCTTCCAATGTTTGAGGGGCTGCCACAAAGAGGAGGGGGTCAAGCTATTTTCCAAGGCACCTGAAGGCCAGACAAGGAAGAATGGATGAAACTGACCAAGGACAGATTCAACCTAGAAATAAGAAGGACCTTTCCGATAGTGAGAACAATCAATCGGTGGAACAGAAGTTGCCTTCAGATGTTGTGGGAGCTTCATCCCTGGAGACTTTCAAGAAGAGACTAGACTGACATCTGTCAGAAATGGTGTAGGGGCTCCTGCTTGGGTGAGGGCATTGGACTAGATCAGGGGTCCCCAACCTTTGCAACTTTAAGTCTGAAGGACTTCAGCTCCCAGAATTCTCCAGCCAGCAAAGCTGGCTGGAGAAGTCTGGGAGCTGTAGTCCTTCAGACTTAAAGTTGCAAAGGTTGGGGACCCCTGGACTAGATGACTTATAAGGTCCCTTCCAACTCTGTAAATCTGTTAATCTTATCTTTTATCTTCCTCTGAGTTATGTTCCTATGTCACTTTAGGAGATGCTTAAGCCACTGCCACCCCATCCATAGGTGTCGGAACCCCAGGGTGTAACCATGTTGTCCATTGTGCCTTGATTCCTATGTGGCATAAAACTGGGTTTTTTCTTTTTTCATTTCTAAGGACAAGGTGATCTTTTGTGTGTGGGGAGAGGCTGTCCACATACACTTGTGAACATTTCAAAGGAAGAGGGTCTGTGATTGTGGTACGAAACCCATCATCCTTGCCCTCTCGTCTTTTTCTCTTGTTCGGCGTGGCCCTGGTGAGGAGGCTGCCATCTGCATTTCAACGAAGAGGCTGTCCTTTATTCTCTTGGGGGGGGGGGAAAGACTGTCTCAAGAGCAGCCAACGAAATGTACCTAGCTTATCGGCAAACTCCAGCCTTCCTTTCAACCGGTTGTATGTATGTCTCTCTCTCTCTCTCTCTCTCTCTGCACCGCGAGAAGGAGCAAGCTCTCGACATTGTTAGTAAGAAGCCTTTAACCCAGAATACATTCCCCCCCCCCTCACTTTCTATGCAACTCTTTGGATACAGGGTGTGAAAGGTCAGTCTCTCAGACTGGATATGGGGACACTCAACCAATTACCAAGCGGCCTTCCATTCCACAATGGGGATCCCTGAACTCAAGGCGACAAAAGATGTGTTGGGGGGGGGCTGATTCGGAGAGAGGGGAGTCATCTCATAGCTCGTAGCCACAATTAAGGAGACTAGTGGAATGTTGGGACCTCTTCTGGCATGGATTAGGGCAGAAGGACGTCCTTTCAGCTCCTAAAACCCATTGAAAGTATCAAACCCCAGGGAAGCCTCTTCATGTCGAAAGATGAAGGGATGCAACGTAGGGGTTTGCCAAAGAGATGAAGATGGAGCAGGTCCCTAACCTGACTCAGAGAATCTGGTGGTTCTTTGTCTCAATCCTAATTCATTATTGCACTTTTATTCATGAAACATGAAACTCAGTCAACTGAACATTTAAGAATGCATCACAAATACCATTGGCTGGCTGTGATGGTTGATAAGGGTTGCGGCCAGCGAGCTAGGTATCAACCAAGAATCTTCTTAAAATGGACGGCGAGTAGCGCAGTTTTTTGCAGTTCCGCTGGTGTTATTGCAGGAAGCTGTAATATCTTGATGAATTGTGTATAATTCTTGGACATGTTGCCAAGTGCCCCAATGACAATGGGTATCACTGTGACATGTTTCATCCATTATCACGTAGTTTCGAAGGCCAGGTCATGATTTTTTTTTCTAGTTCTTTTTCTTTGGAAATTCTATTATTATTATTTTTATCCCTCCCTTCCTTTGTCCTCTCTCCTCCTTTCACGCCATGATCAATTTCCTTCCTTCTTCCTTTCTCTCTTTTATTTTCCTCCCTTCCCTCCCTTTTTTCCTTCTTCTTTCCCTTTCTTTCACACCATGTCTCAATTTCCTTCTTTCTTTTCCTCTCTCCCTCCCTCCCTCCCTTCTTTCCCTTTTATTTTCTTTCCTTTCCTTCCTTCTTTCCCTATGTTCTTTTCCTCCCTTCCTTCTTCGTCTCTCCCTTTCTTTCACACAATCTCGATTCCCTTCCTTTCTCCTTTCCTCCCTCCCTTCTTTCTCTCTCTCCTTTCCCTTTTGCCCTTCCTTCTTTTCCTTTTGCCTTCCTTCTTTCCCTCTGTTCTTTTCCTCCCTTCCTTCTTCCTCTCCCCCTTTCTTTCACACAATCTCCATTTCCTTCCTTCTTTCCTTTCCTCCCTCCCTCCCTTCTTTCCCTCTCTTCTCTCCCTCTTTTATTTTCTTTCCTTTCCTTCCTTCTTTCCCTCTGTTCTTTTCCTCCCTTCCTTCTTCCTCTCCCCCTTTCTTTCACACAATCTCCATTTCCTTCCTTCTTTCCTTTCCTCCCTCCCTCCCTTCTTTCCCTCTCTTCTCTCCCTCTTTTATTTTCTTTCCTTTCCTTCCTTCTTTCCCTCTGTTCTTTTCCTCCCTTCCTTCTTCCTCTCCCCCTTTCTTTCACACAATCTCCATTTCCTTCCTTCTTTCCTTTCCTCCCTCCCTCCTTCCCTCCCTTCCACAACTCTTTAAAATGCAGCCCCCTAAAATCTGGTCTCACATTCACCTCCTTTCCAGAGGAGAATGTCTCATGTCAATGCGGAGTATGAGATGTTGCCAACATGCTTTCAACCCTCAGACCTCCGAGGCTGCCCTGGAGCCTCTGGGTATGAGAATCGTCTGCAGCAAGGCAGCACCAGCTGGAACCTGAACCTTCACTTCCTTTGCTGGCTTGACCAAACATGATAAGCTAACAAAATGTGACTTTACTGGTCCAGCCACTTAAAAGGTTGCCCTTTCTCGCATGTCTCGGGTTGAATCTTGGCACCTCTCTTTCCAAATTAAACAAAATAGAAAAAGACAAAAATGTGCCAGGAAAACAATATCACAAAGACAGCTGTCACCAGAATAAGCTTGCAAGTCTGTGTGTGAATGGAAATGTACATTCTTCCTTCTCCACCCTTCTCCGCACTTTCTTTCTTTCTTCCTTTCTTTCTTTCTCTTTCTTTCTCTCTCTCCTTCCTTCTTCTGTCCATCTTTCTGTTTTCCTTTCTCTCTTTTCTTTCTTTCTTTCTCTCTTTCTCTCTCTTTCTCTCTCTCTTCTTCCTTCCTTTTTCTGCTCATCTTTCTTTTTTCCTTTCTTTTTTCTTTTCTTCCTTCCTTTCTTTCTGCTTTCTTTTTCCCTCTCCTGTTTTCTTTCTCTCATTCCTTCTTACCTTCCTTCCTTCTCTTTTTCTTTTTTCCCTTTTCTCTCACTTTTTTCTTTCTATCTTTCTTTCTGCTTTCTTTCTTCCTTTCTCTCTCTTTCCTTCCTTCCTTCTACTGCTCATCTTTCTTTTCTCTTTTATCTTTCCTTTCTTTCTTTCTTCTTTCTTTTTCTCTCTTCTGTTTTCTTCCTCTCCTTCCTTCTTACATTCCTCCCTTCCTTCTTTTCCTTTTTCCTTTTCTCTCTCTCTCTCTCTCTTCTTTCTTTCTTTCTTTCTTTCTTTCTTTCTTTCTTTCTTTCTTTCTTTCTTTCTTTCTCCCCCCTCCTTTTTTTGGACACCAGGTGAATTCATGTTGCCAAGGTCACCCATTGAGTCACCAGGTGGTGTATTTAATTTAAAAGGAGTGTTAACCTTATTTACACAAAATAGCACCAATAGGCAGGGAAGCTGTAAATCCAGTGTCGTTAAACAGCAGGGTATCTACTTTGCGGCTGGCAGGGTGCCCGTCGGAGACTGCAATTCAACTGGCACGAGGTACAGGCGGCTAGAGCCACAGCCCACCATCCTTGGCAAAGATTTCCACTGGAAATGCTTGTGGTCTGCTCTGTAGATCCCTGGTTGCCTTTTCTGCATTCTTGCAAATATATTTAGACAGAGAGGTGTCCACTCAAAGGAAAACATTTGTTAATCACTTAAAATGCAAAGGGCTTGGCCACCTTCCAAGTTTACATTTCATACATATGTGGTCTGGACAGAGGCAAAAGTCTCCAAGCCTGATCCTTTGATCATTCATCCATTCTACTCCCTCCTCAAACAGAGAGATGCAGCTACATACAGCAGAAAAGACAAAAATGTTCCTTTTTCTACTTTTGAATTCTTATTTTCCTTCTGTTTTCAAAAGCTGGGGCCCCAATGTGTCGTTCTTTCTTTCTCTCACACACCAACAATGTTGGTGAAGGGATACAAACTCAACATGAAAGAGAACTATTTTCATTTCATTTATTATTAATATACTGATTTTTGGGACTGCTAGATAGCACTGTCCCTGGAAGAAGGGCATTTATCTATTCTCAATTGTTTATTCTTGATTTTCTCTCCCTGCTGTTTTATTTATTTATTCAATTTCTATTTATCATTTTTCCCCAAGCTTGCCTGGCAAGGTGGCAAAAAGTAGCACAAGGCAAATGAAGAATGGAAATATATTTAAATGGTTAGTGATGGATCACCCACAACTTCAAGGTGCAAGCTGTCCCACTGATTAATTGTTCTCCCCGTCAGAACATTTCTTCTTACTTTCAAGTTGGATCTCTCTTTAATAATCTTCCACCCATTGCTTCTTGTCCAACCCTCAGGTGCTTTGGAGAATAAACTGACCCCATCTTCTCTGTGACAGCCCTTCACATAATGGAAGGTTGTTATCATATCACTCTTAGTCTTTCTCTTGAGCCACGGTGGCGCAGTGGTTGGAGTGCAGTACTGCAGGCTACTTCTGCTGACTGCCGACTGCCTGCAATTTGGCAGTTCAAATCCCACCAGGTTCAAGGCTGACTCAGCCTTCCATCCATCTGAGTTGGGAAAAATGAGGACCCAGATTGTTGGGGGGGGGGCAGTATGCTGACTCTGTAAACTGCTTAGAGAGGGCTGTAAAGCACTGTGAAGCAGTATGTAAGTCGAAGTGCTGTTGCTATTACCTATTATGGGTTTTATATTAGTGATTTTATACTAGTTGATTTTTATTGAGGCCTGTACACCGCCCTGAGTCCCGCTGGGAGAAGGTGCGGTATAAAAATTCAAAAATAAATAAAATAAATAAAATAAATAAATAAAATGAAATGTCTGCAAGAAAACAGTCAAGTTCAGAGAGCACAAAGGACCCCTCAACTGATAGAATATCCTTCCTTGTATTTTGAACTTGTACAAAGGAGGTCTCCTGGTATCTTATTCTAGGCCAGGGGTCTGCAAAGTTGGCTCTTTGAAGACTGGTGGACTTCAACTCCCAGAATTCCCCAGCTAGCTAGGCTGGCTGGAGAATTCTGGGAGTTGAAGTCCACCAGTCTTCAAAGAGCCAACTTTGCAGACCCCTGTTCTAGGCTAATGGACTAATCACTGCCAGTACCAAGAGTCTATATCTCAGCACGTGTAATGGGACAATTTGCCATGTCAAGTTTTCCTAGATCATCAGTTTGATTTCCTTTCGATGATTAGGACAATCTTTACAGTTCCACAAGCCACAAAGTTTGAAGGACCTGAGAAAGCTAGAAGGCCTCAACAATCCTTCAGTTCTCCAATCTCTACAGTTTACATCCTACCGTTTATGATTAGAGATGCAGAGAAACATCTTCGGTTTGCATTTTGTTGTAAATATATAGAATAGAGTAGAACAGAATAGAATAAGGAATAGGATAGGATAGGATAGGGTAGGGTAGGGTAGGGTAGGATAGGATAGGGTAGGGTAGGGTAGGGTAGGGTAGGGCAGAATAGAAGAGAAGAGAAGAGAAGAGAAGAGAATAGAGAAAATAGAATAGAGAATAGAGAATAAAGAATAAAAAATAGAATAGAGAATAAAGAATAAAGAATAAAAAATAGAATAGAATAGAGAATAGAATAAGAATAGAGAATAGAATAGAAAATAGAATAGAATAGAGAATACAGAATAAAGAAAATAGAATAGAATAGATAATAAAATATAAAATATAAAGAATAGAATAGAATAGAATAGAGAAAATAGAATAGAGAATAGAGAATAAAGAATAAAAAATAGAATAGAGAATAAAGAATGAAAAATAGAATAGAATAGAGAATAGAATAAATAGAATAGAGAATAGAATAGAAAATAGAATAGAATAGAGAATACAGAATAAAGAAAATAGAATAGAATAGAGAATAAAATATAAAGAATAGAATAGAATAGAATAGAATAGAATAGAATAGAATTCTTTACTAGCCAAGTGTGATCGGACACACAAGGAATTTGTCTTTGGTATATATGCTCTCCGTGTACATAAAAGAAACAATACATTCATCACGAAACATTAGGTACAAAACCTAACGATAGTGATAGGGTACAAATAAGCGCACTAGGAAACAATCAATATAAATCGTAAGGATACATCCCATTCATCCTTCCGAAAGTCAGAAGTGCAATGGAACTCATGTATAGGATGCCATCTGGTCTTTTCGGAGCAGAAGTAGGGATAAGGGAGATATTAATTTATTTGCCTTTTAATGCAAACTTGCCAAATTCACTTTTTCCCCAAACTTACATGCAATCAAAGCACAATTAACTTTCAACAATTGCACTTTTCCCAAGTTAGCAATGCCCTTCCACAGCCAAATAAAGTATATGAAAATGTTCCAGACTCTGACACCAAAGAAGGCAGTAACTTATAAACATATTGATAGCATTACAACCGTTGGTAAGCGGAATGAGTTTGTCAGGAGGTTTTCCTGCCAGAGTAACCTCATGTCTCTCATTTCTCTCTCTCTTTCTTTTAAGCAAATTGGGTTACCATAAAGGGTGTGGAACGTGGGAAGTTTGGGTAGATTGCTCCCATATATTTATTTATCATTTCAACCATTTTGCTAAGCCTATCTTCTCTCAAATCAGTATGCAACAGTTAAAAGAAGCATCTCCCCTCTTCATGAACTGATTGTTTTCTTTTGATTACTGACCCCATAAAATGAAAATGGTACATTTGTTAAGATTTTAAAATTTCAATTATTTTACCGGCCAGAACTCTTAATTCATAACACTACTGGGCGACTTGAAAATCAGGTTAGGCACCATTGGGAACTTAAAAATCCTTTGTACACCAGACTCCAGTTGGTACAGAATGTGGCCGCGCGGGGGATTCTGGGAGTCTCTCGATACTCCCATGTAACACCGCTCCTGCGCGAGCTGCACTGGCTGCCTGTGGTCTTCCGGGTGCGCTTCAAGGTGTTGATGACCATCTTTAAATCGCTCCATGGCACGGGACCTGGGTATTTGCGAGACCGCCTCCTACCACACACCTCCCTTCGACCTGTCCGCTCGCACAGGTAGGGCCTCCTCAGGGTGCCATCGGCTGGTCAATGCCATCTGGCGATTCCCAGGGGTAGGGCCTTCTCTGTGGCGGGCCCGGCTCTCTGGAACGACCTCCCCCCCAATATTCGTACTATCACCGACCTGCGCCTCTTCCGCCGGGAGCTCAAGACACATTTTTTTCCACCTGGCTGGCCTGGTTTAGACTTCGTACTTCGATTTTACTAACTATTTTTTAGAGGGTTCTAGTGTTTTAAACTTTTTAGCACAGTTATTAATTTAATTTGGGTTTTAGTGGTTGAATGTATTTATTGAGATGTATGTACTATTTGTATTGTTTTACCTGCTGTGCAACGCCCCGAGTCCTGCCCAGAGAGGGGGCAGTATAAAAGTCTAAATAAATTACATTAAATTAAATCATCATCATCATCATCTAGTTACGTAAATATAGCAATTGTGCTTTGGGAATTTGATTTTGATTGATTATAATAATAATAATAATAATTTTAATTTATGGACCGCTCTCTCTCCCCGAAGGGACTCGAGGCGGTGCACAGGGGATTTAAAAATGCATATATAAAAACATAGACATAAATACAATTTAAAAAGAAATTAAACTTAACCCTGCGCTAAAATCCCAGATTAACTAAAATTAAACCCCTAAAAAGCCCTGATAAAACAATTCAATTCCCTGTGGTACAGGGGTTAAGCATTATTGTAGGCAAACTCTATCCAAAGCCTGGAGTTTGACTCTGATGACACTCAAGGTTGACTTAGCCTTCCACCTTCTGTGGTCAAGAAAATGAGGACTCAGATTGTTGGGGGCAATGTGCCAATAATGTTGACATTTTCACCGTTAGGAAACCCGAAAGACAGGTTAGGTCCCATTGGGGATCTTTTAGAAGGCCAAGTTAAGCTCCATTGAGAGCCTTGAAAGACCAGGTTGAAAGACCAGGTTAGATCATCGTGGAGAAAATCTAT
>CM077659.1:17186636-17411636 GCA_039707465.1 Rhabdophis nuchalis
GAGGCTGGCTCCAAGAGGTTATCAACGCATCCTTAAGTGAGGGTTCCTTGCCTGCCTCCCTAAAAGAGGCTATGGTGAGGCCCCTCCTTAACAAGCCCTCTTTGGATCCAGCTCTTTTAAACAACTACCGTCCAGTCTCCAACCTTCCCTTTTTGGCGAAGGTTGTTGAGAGTGTGGTGGCACAACAGTTTCCCCGTCACCTGGAGGAAGTTGATTATCTAGACCCGCGCCAGTCCGGCTTTCGGCCCGGGCATAGCACCGAGACGGCATTGGTCGCGTTGGTGGATGATCTCTGGAGGGCCAGAGATGGGGGTTGTTCCTCCATCCTGGTCCTATTAGACCTCTCGGCGGCTTTCGATACCATCGACCATGGTATCCTATTGCATCGGCTGGGGGGGTTGGGGGTGGGAGGCACCGTGTTACGGTGGTTCTCCTCCTACCTCTCTGGCCGATCGCAATTTGTGTTGGCAGGAGGGCAGAGGTCGACCTCGAGACCACTCACATGTGGGGTGCCTCAGGGGTCGGTCCTCTCGCCCCTCCTGTTCAACACATATATGAAGCCGCTGGGCGAGATCATCCGTGGTTTTGGGGTAGAGTATCATCTCTATGCTGATGATACTCAGCTGTATATATCTACCCCAAACCACCCCAACGATGCCGTAGCGGTGATGTGCCAGTGCCTGGAAGCCGTGCGGATCTGGATGGGAAGTAACGGACTCAGGCTTAACCCGACCAAGACCGAGTGGCTGTGGTTTCCGGCTGCCCGATTCAACCAGATGATTCCATCTCTGGCCATAGGGGGCGAACATCTTGCCCCTGTGGATGGGGCGCGCAACTTGGGTGTCCTCCTGGATACCCGGCTGTCCATGGAAGATCAAGTGACAGCTGTGGCAAGGAGGGCGTTTTACCAGGTTCGCCTGGTACGCCAGTTGCGCCCCCTATTGGATCGGGACGCCCTTCGCACAGTCACTCATGCTCTCGTGACATCCCGACTGGATTATTGCAACTCTCTCTACATGGGGCTCCCCTTGAGGTGCACCCGGAGGCTTCAGTTGGTCCAGAACGCAGCCGCGCGAGCAATTATGGGCACCTCTAGGTTTGCCCACGTAACACCGCTCTTGCGCGAGCTGCACTGGCTACCTGTCGTCTTCCGGGTGCGCTTCAAGGTGTTAATTACCATCTTCAAAGCGCTCCATGGCTCGGGACCTAGCTACCTGCGGGATCGGATCCTGCCCCATACATCCTCACGGCCGATTCGCTCCCACAGAGAGGGACTTCTCCGGGTGCCGTCCACTAGACTTTGTCAGCGGGCGACGCCCAGGGGAAGGGCCTTCTCTGTGGCGGGCCCAGCCCTCTGGAACGACCTTCCCCCCGATATCAGGACAACCACGGACCTCCGCTCCTTCCGCTTAAAATTAAAGACACACTTTTTTCGCCTGGCCGGCCTTGGGTAGTCTCTTTTTAGGTTAGGGGTTTTAGGGGTAATTTTTAGTTTAGTTATGGGTTTTAGCGCAGGATCAATTTAATCCATTTTTAATTTTGTACTTTGTATTTTGTCTGTGGTCTTATTTGTATTTTTAATTGCCTGTGCCCCGCCTCGAGTCCCCTCGGGGAGAGAGAGCGGGATATAAAATTAAATTATTATTATTATTATTATTATTATTATTATTATTATTATTTTCATATTTCCCCCATTTCTTATTGGTGTGTGTCTATGTGTAGAGAAGAGTGCAGAGAAGAGCAACCAAGAGTGCAGAGAGCAACCAAGATGATTAGGGGACTGGAGACTAAAACATATGAAGAACGGTTGCAGGAGCTGGGTATGTCTAGTTTGATGAAGAGAAGGACCAGGGGAGACATGGTAGCAGTGTTCCGATATCTCAGAGGGTGCCACAAAGAAGAGGGAGTCAAACTATTCTCCAAGGCACCTGGGGGCAGGACAAGAAGCAATGGATGGAAACTAATCAAGGAGAGAAGCAACTTAGAACTAAGGAGAAATTTCCTGACAGTTAGAACAATTAACCTCTGGAACAGCTTGCCTCCAGAAGTTGTGAATGCCCCAACCCTGGAAGTCTTTAAGAAGATGTTAGATAGCCATTTGTCTGAAATGGTATAAGGTTCCTGCCTACGCAGGGGGTTGGACTAGAAGACCTACAAGGTCCCTTCCAACTCTGCTATTGTATTATATTGTATGTGCACACACAAAAACTTCTCTTTGGCTTTAGTAGCACATTGTTGGGAGATTGGGAGATTGAATCTGATTTTGCATGGCTTTAATATTAAATTAAAAAGGACGCTGTGGCTCAGTGGCTAAGATGCTGAGCTTGTAGATCAGAAAGGTCAGCAGTTTGGCGGTTTGAGTCCCTTGCTCCACGTAATGGAGTGAGCTCCCATTACTTGTCCCAGTTACTGCCAACCTAGCAGTTCAAAAGCACGTAAAAATTGCAAGTAGAAAAATAGGAACCACCTTTGGGGGCAACTGTTCCATGTGCCTTTGGCATTGAGTCATGCCGGCCACATGACCACGGAGACGTCTTCGGACAGTGCTGGCTCTTTGGCTTTGAAATGGAGATGAGCTCCGCCCCCTAGATTCGGGAATGACTAGCACATCTGTGTGAGGGGAACCTTTGCCTTTTTTAATATAAAACTGATGGTTTGTTTTTATACTGGGTGGCGTTAGAACAACAATCCCCAACATGACTGGGGCGGAGAGAGGAGAAACAAGTCACACGAGCAGTGGGCTAGTCTGCCCACATGTGTGTGGAGCTCAGATAAGCAGCAAGCTGGCACGCACAGACATGCAGATGCAGCTCAACTGCAAGTTGAATGGTGCGCACATGCAGGTGTGTGATGGTCCACCATTTGTGCGAGTCAAACTGCATGGACATGCAGCTGCAGATAAGCCACGGCCCAATTGTGGGCCACTGCCTGGGGGTTGGTATAGACAGGGGTCTGCAAAGTCGGCTCTTTTAAGACTGGTGGACTTCAACTCCCAGAATTCCCCAGCCAGCTATGCTGACTGGGGAACTCTGGGAGTTGAAGTCCACCAGTCTTAAAAGAGCCGACTTTGCAGACCCCTGGTATTGGAGAAAGAGGGGACAGAACCTGGAGGTGGAGTTAAAAGAGGAATCAGCCCAGAATCCCTACACAGCCACAAGCAAACTAAGTGCAAGCTCCTTTGACTTCTATGGACCCTTCTCAAACTCCAAGCAGGTGCTAGCCTTGGTTGAGAAGATTCCTGTGCATAGGGTTTTTTTTAAAAACCAATAAATCAGTTTAATTTATGAAGAAATAAACCTTCACATGCAGACATGATCTTTCACTCCTGACAGGTGGTAGTATTTTCTGTTAAATGTTTCTATCACTCTTGTAGCCACCTTGACACAGATTAACAGAGTTGGAAGGGACCTTATAGGTCATCTAGTCCAACCCCCTGCCCAAGCAGGAGACCCTACACCATTTCTGACAAATGGCAGCCCAGTCTCTTGTTGAAAGCCTCCAGGGATGAAGCTCCCACAACTTCCGAAGGCAACTTCTGTTCCAATGGTTGATTGTTCTCACTGTGTTTGACACCCCTGGTCTAGATTTAGTGCTGAAACAACCAGAATTCTGCTGCTGTTGTTGTTGTTGTTGTTGTTGTTGATGATGATGATGATGATGATGATGATGATGATGATGATGATGATGATGATGATGATGTGATGTTTCTTTTGCCTTTCTGGGCATAGTGGAAAGTGATTTTCCACAAGCAGGACCAGTCAATGAATATAAAAATGAGTTTCAGTTTAATGACGGCAGAATATTTATTGGCAAGGTGCTCATAAAATACACTGGTACTTCAGTACTCACATCGTTAATTGGTTCTGGGAGGCCAATGAGTACCAAAAACAATGAGTACCAAACAATTTTTTCCCAAAAGGAATAATGTAGTGAGTCACAAGGCCGCCGAGACTGACAAGTTCTCACTTGTACGTTGAGTACCAAACAAACGATGAGTACTAGGACAACAATGTTTCCATCAAAATACATTGAGTACCAAATTTGATGAGTTTCAAAGCAATTGAGTACCAAGGTACTGTATCTCTGTATTCACAAATACTTATTAGCATCAAAATCTCAGAAATTCCAAAAAGCAGAAGTAGATTTTTTTTTAAAAAAAAACATAGATTAAGAAGAATGTTTTAAAATGTTGTTTTTTTAAAAAAAAAATACAACTGGCAGGGTTTATTTTAAACCATCTGAGAGTGCAACACTGCGTAAAGTGCTTGCTAACTTCGAGAAGGGTTTTGCAGTGAGATTGCAGAGGCAAATATAATTCTAAAACAATTCACTTTTAGAGCATATAAAAAGGGGAATTATGAAATATCCTCAACCGAGTGCCTAATCCAGGAGTATGATTGAATCACAGTTCACATGCCCAGTGACTCATCCAGAGATTCCGCAGTCAATTTCTGCTTTCATTTTCATTTTATTAAATTTGTATACCGTGTCACTCTCCCAAAAAGGGACTCGGGGCGGTGCACAGGAAAAATAAAACCACACATATACATAAATACCGATAATAAATATGTCATAAATATTAAAAAAACTTATTAAATTAACCCAACCTGTGCTAAAATCAATTAAAACCCCAATAAAATCAATTCAATTTAAAATCAGTCGATGGTCTCGGAAGATTAAGCCAGGCCAGGTAAGCGAAAAAAGTGCGTTTTTAATTGTTGACGGAAGAGGCGGAGGTCTGTGATATTCCTAAAATCGGGGGGTAGATCGTTCCAGAGGGCAGGGCCCGCCACAGAGAAGGCCCTTCCCCTGGGCGTCGCGAGCCAGCATTGCCTGGCCATTGGCACCCGGAGCAGACCCTCTCTGTGGGAGCGGATCGGCCAGAGGGATGTTTGGGGTAGGAGGCGGTCTCGCAAATAACTAGGACCCGTGCCATGGAGCACTTTGGGTGGTGCATTTTGTAAGTTACCACTTTATTGTCGATGTTGCTTGCACATTTGGCTCCTGGTCCCCCAGAATGTTTTCGTTGCTGCAAAATGTTTGGAATCGCTGCTTTAAGTGATAAGAAAGCAAGAGAAATGTGGAATTTCTTGGATTTTAAATCCAATCCAATCCAATTTTCCCCCTGCCTCCTTCCTTCTGTACATTAATAAGGATGAAATGAGAAATGTGGTACAAAAAAATGCCTAACCAGACAAGCGATTCCACCCTGTAGCTGTAAGCAATAAAATGACAATACGATACCCAACAATGGGAGCCATTGTCTCTTGAAAAGTCTGAAAATTGAGAAGTTGGTTGTCCCGGGGTGAGTTTCAGGGCAGCGAACAGAACCAACTTTCAAGACATCGCTAGGCATGGCGTCAATCAATATCCCGTCTTAGTCAAACTTGCAAACATAATCTCTCTTTTATGAGCAACGTTGCCAATAAATATTCTGCCTTCATTAAGCTGAAACTCCACCGATTACCTGCTTCATATTTCACCATCTGGGGAGAGGAGTATTAAGGCTGATCAATGAAAATAACGATTTCAACCCAAAGAAGAAAGGGAAAATAAAGAAAACACCAATTAGAAGTATCCCGGGGTTATTAGAGATAGGATGTTCATATCCAATTAAGATGAAAACCATTTCAGCCGTTTTTATGTTGCACCTCTGGCAGTTTGGGATTATTAGTTTTATCAGACTTCAGAACGGAAGGCGCAGGAGAATGATGCACCCATGTCATGCACTAGTGAAATAAAATGTTGAGACACGGAGATTAATTGGTATAAAATAAGATGCATCAAAAGCTGTTCATTAACCATGTAGATGGTGCGGCTATGAGGGATGAAAATCATTTTGTTATGCAGATTCTACCAAAGCAAAAGTAATTTAGCTATTGTGATGGTAAAATTTGATGGACTTCAGTGCAGGAATGTCATGCCTATTAATTAGCATTATGGTTTTTTTTTACCTTTCCCCCCTTCTTTTTCAAAGAGGGCATTGGTTAAATAGCTCAGATGACAACAACACAACAACAGCAATAACAACAAGGTTGCAAAATACCTTTTGAGGAGCAAGCACACAATTGCACACCGTGAGCCGTTAGCAGTTGCATGTGTGTTAAAGCAGGGGTCTCCAACCTTTGCAACTTTAAGTCTGAAGGATTTCAGCCTTGCTGGCTGGAGAAGTCTGGGAGCTGAAGTCCTTCAGACTTAAAGTTGCAAAGGTTGGAGACCCCTGATCTAGTTGATGAAAGTTAGCCACAATGCAATTTTGATACACGGAAACTTACAAGCAAGGGTGAAATCCTGCAGGTTCTGACAGGGAGCTGAAGTCCTTCAGACTTAAAGTTGCAAAGGTTGGAGACCCCTGATCTAGTTGATGAAAGTTAGCCACAATGCAATTTTGATGCACGGAAACTTACAAGCAAGGGTGAAATCCTGCAGGTTCTGACAGGGAGCTGAAGTCCTTCAGACTTAAAGTTACAAAGGTTGGAGACCCCTGTGTTAAAGTGTGGCTTTGGTACCCCAAGGTAAATAAAAGATTGAATGATGTGGAAAAATGGTTCGAGAAGAGAAAAAGAAGTCAAAAGAACACATTTGAATGGATAACCAGACTCATATAGAAGATGGTGGACTTTAAGTAACCCCGTTCTACTTCCAAAGCTGTAAAGGTTATAACTAGACGTCCCAAAGATGCTTTTTCAAAAAGTAACTGGACTTTGTTTTGTTTATTCCTTGAAGACAGTTTGCTTCTCCTCCAAGAAGCTTCTTCAGTTCTGATGTTTCAGTTCTGAAGCTTCTTGGAGGAGAAGCAAAAGGTCTTCAAGGAAAATAAAGTCTGATTGCTCTTTAAAAAAGCACCTTGGGACAACCATGAGCTCAGAAAGGAACTATTTAATATAAATTATTATATTATTATTAATAATAAATATATTATAAAACAGATATAACAAAGATAATGATGTGATTCTGGGTCTTTGTGCTAGTTAGCTTTGCAGCAACAATATTTAGCTGAAGTTTCCAGAAATTTTCAGGATAACCTAGTTGCTAGTTCTGTTCGGATGTAAGGCATGTAGGTACATCCTGAAGGAAGACAATCCAGAATTCATCACAAGATTCTTGGTGTTTTCCAATATTTGTTCTAATTTGGAGAAAGTTCTAAAAATACACAAAAGCAAGCACAATTTTGTGCCACCTGCAAGCTACGTTTCTACGTGAGCACAAAATTTAACAGTTATTGTATTGTGAATTTTATAAATATCTTGGATAGAGGTTATCTAGCCCACAGTCTTTTAAAATCCATGCCAGAAAAAGCTACTTCTAAGTACGTAAAAGTTTACATTGCACTTGTAAAGTTTACTTGGAAAAATCCTGAGATTACAGTGGCAGATTTTTAACCATGGCTACAAAAACAAACCTTTTTGTAACTAATCAATGAGTTGGGGAGTTTAAGTCTATTAGGTAAGATTTATTAAATAGTTTACTTGCTAAACTGCTTTATCCAATGCCACGTTTAGCTTTTATTTAGTAATATACTTTGGAGCCTTTTAACCATAAATAAAATTAAACTGAGTTCAACAAAATGTAATATTTATCAGTAAGCTTAGGAATGTTTTAAGTCTTAAAAATGGTGCTCACTTCTTTGCCAAGGAGTGATAGACTCTGCACAGGTAGGACATCAACCTGTCTCTTCATCCATTAGGGCATCGTAGTTCCAGACCAAGAATTTCAGTATAATTTCTGGGAAATGAAATTGGCATGCAGATTTCATGCAACTTTTGAGATTTGTCCTGCATGTAGTAAATTCATATGCTTTCTCTGTTTTATGCAATGGCACACGCTAATCAAGCTTAGTGGCATTCAGTTCTATGGCCTTTAAATTGTTTAGTAAGCCTATAAGCTGTTTTCCAGATATTTGTTTGTCTTGTTTACAAAGAAATAATTGAAGAAATGGCTACACACTGCCAAAAAGTAGGGCAGGACAAAATGACACTTTTAGCATCTCTAATTGCTTTGTAAACTCATTGTCAATTTGATTCATCCTGTTTCTACATCCATTTCCGATAAAAGGGTGGTTGTTGTTTTTTTTCAAATAAAGAAACACTGCAGATAAATGCACAAATTTTGTGGGAACAACTGAGCACAGCCCTCACAACATCTAGTCCTTAAATTGTAATAAAGGGATAAGGAAGAGAAGGAGATTTGGCATTTATGCAGAAAATATGTCAGGTAAAGAAATCTTTCTAGCTTGTTGTAAATATTGTAAGGAGAAATATTATTACATCAATATTTATTCTGTATCAGCAACATATTTATGTAAATGCTGGATTCTTTGCAAGAGTTCTTACCAATAAACTGAACTAAGCGAAGCTAAAATAAACTAAGTGAAATTCAGAATAGAATAGAATAGAATTATAGAATGTAGAATAAAATGTAGAATAGAATAGAATGTAAAATATAGAACAAAATAAAAATAGAATACTGTGTTTCACCAAAATAAGACAGGGTCTTATTTTCATTTGACCCCAAAATAAGTGCTTGGCCTTATTAATTTTTTTGGAGGGGGATGTCTTATTATTTTTGAGGTGCAGGAGGTGGTGAGCTTGGTCACCTCATGGCTGCTGCTGTGTTGCAATATTTTCTGGGAGGGTTTATTTTAGTGCATGCACTCCAAAACCCAATTGGGCTTATTATCCAGGGAGGGCTTATTTTCAGGAAAATGGAATAGAATAGAATAGAATACAATACAATACAATACAATACAATACAATACAATACAATACAATACAATACAATACAATAACAAAATAATAAATAAAATGAAATAAAAACAAAGTAAAATGAAATAAAATAATAAAATAAAAATAAAAAATAAAGTAAAATAAAATAAATAATAAAAAATAAAATAAAAAATAAAGAAATAACAACAACAACAATAACAACAGTTCCTAGGTCCTTGGTTAGGACTTGAGCTGTTGAGCTACCAACCAGCCCCAAAGGCTGTGAATCTCACCAAAGATTAACCACAGAATAATAATAATATAGAGTTAACCAGAGAGATTTCAGCTAATTAATAAACAATTTACTAGAGAGTCCAAGACTAGACCAAACTCACCTCTACTCAAACAAGGGAAAGAAGAAGGAGGCAAAAGACAGAAAACAATGCTAGCCAGTTGGCTGACATTGATCCAATTGAAATTACAGGCGTGTCAATTCAGTATTCCTGACCTTTGGCTGGGACCATCACGATGGAGATGATGATGATGGTGTCCTCCATTCAATCATCTCCAACTCTTAATGAGTCTATGGGCTAGGTCTCTCCACCTCTTCCAACCTTGCACTTCTTCCTTGAGTTGTTCTTGCTCTGGCTGGTGTCCACTGTGATGGTGTCCATCCCTCGTGGCCTGATTTCCTTTTAATGCTAACTCTTCCAAGCTTAATTGCTTTCTCCAGTGAATTCTACCTCATGAACTAGCCAAAATAAATGAGATGAAATTTTGTGATTTTGTCTTCTAGTGACATGTCAGTGGTATGACACCCCAGTATTACTGGTTGGTCACCTTTGCTGTCTAACCCCCATATCTTTTACCTTAAGGCAGGGGTGTCCAAACTTGGGAATTTTAAGACTTGTGAACTTCAACATGCTGGCTGGGGAAATCTGGGAGTTGAAGTCCACAAATCTTAAAGTTCCCAGGTTTGGGCACCCCTGCCTTAAGCTGCCTACCGTGGACCTTACACATTTCTTAAGAGGTCCCTAAGGGGGCGTGCATAAGAGCACCAGCGTGCCTACTATCCCTGTCCTACTGTCCCATTTATATGTACTTTTTTTAGCATTTATGGGTATGTCTTGCTTATTTATATCCATTTATTTGTGTCATTTTTCCAAGTGTTTTCATACTTGTTTCCTTGTACTTGTTGACAAGTAAATAAATAAGTAAAAATAAACAAATAAAAGGAATATGCGAGAGCTTTTTCCAGCTTCTCCAACATTCTCCTTTGGAGAAAGTTTTCCACCAACACCACAGCACCAAGCAGTTGATGTTCACCCTGTCTTGCTTCCTTAAGAGCCAACCTTCCACTCCGTTGCTCCATTGCTCTCCATGGATCTCTTCCTCCTCCCTCGCTTCCTCTCACAGATTGTGCATCCAGTGTCCACCCACATCTCTGACAATCATTCATAGCTAAATGGCCACTGATTCTCAGCACTACAGGCTGATCCTCAAATGGATCTTTAATTAGGATAATCAGGCGGCTGAGTTATTGCTTCGTCTAAGAAGATGAAGAAGGGTTGGAGGGAAGGGAAATCTTCATTCAAACCCAGAGGATCGTCCTTGTGCTGCGGTTCCTCTCTTCTATTGCCAAATGGCAATAAATGAATGACCTTTGGAGAGTCTAAAAGGGGGGGGGGAACAGACACCTGGGCTAAGAAGATGGAATTAATTGATCAAGGTAGAGACAAGAACACCGCCTAAATAAGCAAGCAGTCGCTTTTTCTTCAGAAAGGAAGGCGGAAACTTCAAGGCATTTTCAGAACCAAAAGAAAATTGAAACAGACAAGAGTTTGTTGAGAGTGTGCAAAGGGGGGGGGGGGGCACACAAACAATAGCAAACTGTTATAAAGGCAGCTTGAATCGCAGTTGAACTGACCGAAAAGCTAAGAAGGATCCATTTCAGGTTTGCTATATTTAAAAAAAATATCTTAATTTATATTCCCTCCCACTCAGGAAAATTGATGTGATTTTGTTCACCTCTAGCATTATTTTAAAATTCATTAGAGAAGTAAAATATCTTTGACTTGTGCTTAACAGAATATCTGATTTCATTATAAAATAGAGCAGGTGTGTGTGTGTACATATTCTTATATAGATAGAGCAGTTATATGTACATTCTTTTCCTGTCTGTCTGCCTGCCTGCCTGCATATCTATCTAACTATCTATCTATCTATCTATCTATCTATCTATCTATCTATCTATCTATCTATCTATCTATCTATCTATCATCTATCTTTCTTTCTTTCTTTCTTTCTTTCATCCATCCATCCATCCATCCACCCACCCACCCACCCACCCACCCACCCACCCACCTACCTACCTACCTACCTACCTATCATCTATAATTCATCTATCTATCATCTATAATTCATCTATCTATCTATCTATCTATCTATCTATCTATCTATCTATCTATCTATCTATCTATCATCTACCTATCTACCTACCTACCTACCTACCTACCTACCATCTATAATTCATTCATCTTATCATCTATCTATCTATCTATCTATCTATCTATCTATCTATCTATCTATCTATCTACCTATCTACCTATCTACCTATCTATCAATCATCTATAATCCATCCATCCATCCATCCATCCATCCATCCATCCATCCATCCATCCATCTATCTATCTATCTATCTATCTATCTATCTATCTATCCTGCTGTATTGTTTAATGAAATGGGATATGCTGTTAAACACAAGTTAAAGACTTCCCTAATTAGTTTTAAAACAGTGCTGGGGTGAACAAATCACATCATTTTTTCTTGAGAGTGTGTATGGGGGGGGGGGGGACACACATTTTTTTTTACAGCAAAGCTTTAAAAAACCTGAAATGGATACAACAATATGAACAGGAAAAGAGTTGCAATGCCTTCCGAAAAGACGGAAATACAATTTTTGCCTTCTAGTTCCCAGTCCTACTGGTTAAATTCAGAAGAAAATAAATAATTAAAAAAACAAACCAGAAAGCCCATATATCTTGTTTTATGGGAAGGGATTTTCTTACGATGTCTGAAATTTCTTTTGGGTTCAGGCAACTTTGGTACATCTATTGTCAACGACTTTAGTTCACCTTTCTCCCATTCAGGGGTGTATTGCTGTCAGCACTACTGCCGATTTGGTACATGCAACAATTTTGTGGGCATGCTCTCGCTTCACTGGCGTGCATGCCAGTGCACCTATTTATATGCACGTATTTGCACATAAATAGGTCTGTGCATGCGCAAAACATTAAAAAATGGGGGGGAAAGTAAATTTGTGCAATGAAAAATTGTTCTGCACATGCGCGGAACTGAAAATCAAGATGGCGGTGCCGTAGGAGAACCAGTTCAGGGGCGTAGCAGGCCTGGGTCACCAAGCCACTACCAGTTCAGCTAAACTGATAGGAATCCACCACTGCTCCTGCTGCATCCTTCTCCTCATATGTGAACCAAAGTTGGTTTTATTTCTTCTTTCTGTCTGAAATAGAGACAGGCTGGACAGATGTCCAAAAGATGATGGCCACCATGCTAATGCTGAATCCAGAGAGGGTAGGATTGAATTTTGAAGCCTAGGAATTAGGAAGCGCCTCCTTAACCATGAGTGCCCAGTTTGGGTTGGCATATTAAGTTATGGAGCCGCCTGGACCAGAATGTTGTTGCTAGTTGCGAAGTCATATCCAACCCATTGCGACCCCATGGACAACGTTCCTCCAGGCCTTCCTGTCCTCTACCATCCCCCAGAGTCCATTGAAGTTCATGCCGACTGCTTTGGTGACTCCATCCAGTCACCCCATTCTCTGCCATCCCATTCTTCTTTTGCCCTCAATCTTTCCCAGCATGAGGCTCTTCTCCAGTGTCCTTCCTTCTCATCAGGTGGCTAAAGGATTTGAATTTCCTCTTCAGGACCTGGCCTTCTAAAGAGCAGTCAGAGGTGATCTCCTCTAGGACTCACCAGTTGGATGGCCTTGCAGTCCAAGGGACTCAGTGGAGGAGTCTTCTCCAGCACCAGAGTTCAAAGGCTTCAATTCTTTGGCCTTTCTTATGGTCCAACTTTCACAGCCATCCTTTGCAACTGGGAAAACCATCATCTTGACTAGACACACTTTTGTTGGCAGGGTGATGTCTCTGCTATTTAGTCCCTTCGGGGAGAGGGGGCGGTCTAGAAGTCCAATAAATAATAATAATAATAATAATAATAATAATAATAATAATAATAATAATAATAATAATAATAATAATAATAATAATAATAATATGCTGTCTAGATTTGCCATAGCTTTCCTCCCCAGGAGCAAGCATCTTCTAATTTCTTGGCTGCAGTCCCCATCTGCGGTGATCTTGGAGCCCAGGAAAGTAAAATCTGTCACTACCTCCATTTCTTCCCCATCTTTTCGCCAGGAATTGAGAGGGCTGGACGCCATGATCTTAGTTTTCTTAATGTTGAGTTTCAAGGCAACTTTTGCACTCTCCTTCTTCACCTGCCTCAAGAGGCTCTTTAGTTCCTCTTCACTTTCTGCCATTAGAGTGGTATCATCTGCATAGGACCGGAATAGACCAGCCTCAGTGATCCATTCCCTAAAAGTTTCCCTTGATTCAATTACTGCAATGCAAGCTAATGAAGATACTCGAGAAGATGTTCTTGAAGCTGCAGATGGTGCAAAACGCATTCCTAAAATCTTGTGAAGAAGCATTGATTTCTGAGCTCCTGGATCCAATCCAAAATGCTGACAAGTCCATGAATTTCTAGTGGAGTATTTGCCAAGACCAAAGAGCCTTTGGGTTAAAACCAAAAAAACCAGGAAGGTCTAACCACAGTACATCAACCAGAATGCAATCTTCTCAATAACAGCATCCTATTTGGGAAGCTCTTTTAGCTAGTTCTCGTTCTGTCCTTCTTCCAGACATTTATGAAATAGATACTTTTCCAAGGCAACAGTTACTTGATAAGACTGCTTATTTTGTTGTTGTTTGTTTGTTTTTAAAAAATATAATTCTATAAAAATGATAAAATAATTGTTTGAGTGTATTAGTATCATCTACATATTCTTACCCGGAGTTCTGCTACTCTGGAGATGGAAAAGGAGAAGAAGGAAAAAGAAAGAAGAAAGGTGGGAGGAGGAAGAAAAAAAAGAAGGAACAAGAAGAAAGAGGAGGAGGAGGAAGAAAGTTCCTAGCAAAATTAATTTAATATATTTTAATGATGTATATTGTATTTATGGTTTTATATAATGCCTGTGCGTCGCCCTGGGTCCTAACAAGGAGAAGGGCGGGGTATAAATTTAATAAAAAAATAAAATAAAAATCAATAAAAAATCAATAGCATTGTGAACAATTCTTGTATATGACAATTTACATGCTACTTTCAAAAACCAAAACTTCACTTGTTCCATTTGAAATAAAGCACTTTCTCTATTGAGAGCATTGACATTACAATGTAGTTTACAATGCTGTGTTACAACACTTGCCCTCCCTCTTTGAATCAAACCCTAGACTAATTTATTTAAAACCCTAAAAAGTCATTTCGAACCGCGAGAGGGATGCCTATCAGATTTGATAAATACAAGAAATAAAATAAATAAAAATGAATGGTAAAATAAAATAAAAAAAAAGAATGCAGTACGGTAGACAGTCCTAACAGTTTGCTGAAGCAGAATTCCCTTTGACTGGAAATTATAAGCATTTATAAGAACATTAACCGTAGCATTTGTGTTCGAAGTCTTGGGGAAGCAAGCGATCTCCAAGCAATCACAGGCGTTTTATAAAATGGAAAAACTCAAGTTATCAACTCGGGAAGGCTTTCCTTAATACAGTGGCTCGGCTCTCGGGCTATTCTATACAACCACACAGTATACAATTGCTCCTTAGATCTGAATATTTAACACCCAGAGTCCCCCTATCTTGTTTCTCCCTTGGAATAACAGCCGTTTCTGTTTCTAACTGGGGAAGAATGTGGCTGGAGGGAGGAGGGTTGAAAAGTACCCCTGTCCTATTGTTATACTCCCTCACCACTGATCCTTGCTTTTAACATCATAATGAAAGATGTCTTTAGTGGATTATCTTGAACAGGGATTAACTCCTTCAAGATTTCTTAGAAGGCAAGGTGTTTTGAGCCCTAAATACACACCAATTGCCTGCTTAACTTTTCATCTTATTTTCAAAACTGCCCAGCTGGAATTCGGATTCTTTTTTCACGGAGCTAAGTTTTCTTAGTAGCAAAGTTTCATGAGAAGGGGAAGGGAGAGAAGGGAAGAGAGAGAGGGGGGGGGAGGGAGAGGGAGAGAAGGAGAGGGAGAGGGGGAGAGAGAGAGAGAGAAGACAGTTGTTCTTCACCGATCAGCAGCAACTGAATGCTGGAAACACGGCAGGCTAAAACTCAATCAAATCTTTGTTGGAGAACTCATCGGGCGCTTAAATTCCATTCTTATTATCCAAGGTGCCTGAAATAAGCCCACCGTAGAAAAGAAAGAAAAGAATGACTCTGTCCCGCATTACATTAAAGTATGCTCCCTCCTTAAGTCATTGTTGATAGATGGAGGACAGATGGATTAGAGAGGGTGGGAAAATCTATCAGATGACAGACAAACCAATGAGTTAAGAAAATATACATTTACAAAGCAGGCATGGAGTCGTCGCACCAACATTTTTGCACGTGCACAAATTAGACACAAACGCCGCATTATCGGATGTGTAATTCCGGGGCCTATTTGCATAAAATGCACACTCTTTTCCTTTCTTGTTGCAGCAACTTACAAAGACAAATCTTTATATTTAGACATCCCAGTTAGGGATCGCTGTTATATTGCCTGGAACCCTTGTTCTTTGTGTCATCTTTATCACCCAGGCTCCCAAATTGCAAACCCAATCCAACTATGGCACAATTGCAATCCAAAACTTCTTTTGCGTCTTCTGTTTTTAAAATAACCATCCATTATTGTCTCCCTCAGCTGATGACAGCCCTTGACTGACTTTGAAAAAAAAAATCTAAGCAAGTTTGAACACAGTGACTTTTTAGTTGCAAGATGCTTAGGAAATGCAAAGGTTGTAGAATGACTGACAAGTCAAAAAAAAAACTCAGAGGAAGACAATGGCAAACTATTTCTGTATGCCTGCCAAGAAATCTACAAGCCTGTGTAGCCATTGAGATAGACTCCAGAGAATATTTTCCTTCATCTTGTTTACCTTGATAAGATAAAATATTTTTAAAAACCCAAAAACCTCTTCACCCAAATTCTTCCAAACTGGCCACAACTTTCCAAGTTGTCTCAAAATATTGTATTTATTTTATTTTTGCAGTCATGGAGTATTAAAGTACTTTTTTACAAAAAAAGACGGATTTTTTAAAAATTTCCTAATTAAAAGCTGTAAGAGTTTGCTAACCTTATACCTGTGTGTGTCTATGTGCAAGGCAGGATGTTTCTTTATTTCTTTGATAGGAGAGGCAGAAAATATTCAGCTTTGCCTTGCCTCCCTCACTGGTACAGATTCATATATGCTGTGAGAAGCATTTTAATTTTTTCTGGAGAGATTAAATTCAAGGGGTCGCAGACCATTCCTCATTCTTTCCATGTCTTGTTTGGAAACTTCCAGCGTGATGAATTAGGAGAGTTGGACCTGGAAATCTCTGCATTGCTAGTCATTTTATTTCTTTAAAACCCCAATATTAATGCAATATTGGTTTTCAATTTTAATTATATAGAATGTGAAGGATGTGTGTTTTTTTATAGTTATAATGTACACTGAAGATGGCATTTAATTTCGTTGTACATTGTGCAATGACAATAAACTAAACTAAACCTAAACTAAAACTAAAACTAAACTAAAACTAAACTAAACCTAAAACTAAACCTAAAACTAAACCTAAACTAAAACTAAACCTAAACCTAAACCTAAACCAAAACCAAAACCAAAACCAAAACCAAAACTAAACTAAAACTAAACTAAAACTAAACTAAAACTAAAACTAAAACTAAAACTAAACTAAAACTAAAACTAAAACTAAAACTAAAACTAAAACTAAACTAAAACTAAAACTAAAACTAAAACTAAACTAAAGTAAAACCAAAACAAACCAAAACAAACCAAGCAAAGAAACAATTAAGATTGAATTTGGAAATAAATAGGAAGACATTTATTTAAAAAAAACACCTCTGTTTTGCAGGATATTGTTAAAGATTCTTCTTTGCTCAACTTTTTAGGAAAACTGGAATAATCCTCGACATATCAACACTGTCTGAAAATTCTGCTTTCAAAGAGAGTGGAGATTTTGTGGAGGGCAATAAACAACAACAGAAGGGCAGATTTGTGTGTGTGTGTGTTCCCATTCACACCATAATTGGTAGCTCATTTGCACAATGTCTGTGAATTTGCATTAAAAAAACCAAGACAAAACAAAACACCCAACCCAATGGATGCATTCACCACCAAATTACATCAAGGGATAGTGTGATGTCCTAATTTATAAAATAAATTATATTCCCAAACTTTCCCAATTGCATGTTAGCCCAGCTTATTGAGTTGCACAGTACGAAGCGGGGTTATAAATGCACCTATTCAGAAGTGAAGTCCATTGAATTCGTTTGGGGCTTAGTATCATATGATGGTTCAGCTCATAACAAATTAATACTTGCAATTAAGAAGTGTACAGCCTTACAGCAAACTCTTTCTAATCTTAACTAACCAGGAGTACCCAGGTGCAGTGGTATTTTTTTTGTGTGCTAAATACTGTGATGTGTCTCTCCTTTTATTTGTTTCTTCTTTACAAGCGCAACTGTATTCCACAGTCTATCCTTTAATGGTAAATAATCCTCCACATTCTTTCAACACAAACTCTTTAAGGAGTCATGAATTTTATTTATATTCTCTCACTCTTTGAGAGCCTTTGCTTATTCGTTGTTTGGCTCTTTGTGCAGTAACAGTCCCAAGAGAAAATCCCTCTCTCCACCGAAGGAATTAACCCAGAGACAAAAGGAGAGAAATCTTTAAGCCTTGTTTTGTGCTAAAAGAAATGTTTGACATTTTGGTGGAGAGGCGTTTAGTTTGGATTCATTAAATCTTAGGGACTCTTTTCATTTCTTCTTCTTCTTCTTCTTCTTCTTCTTCTTCTTCTTCTTCTTCTTCTTCTTCTTCTTCTTCTTCTTCTTCTTCTTCTTCTTCTTCTTCTTCTTCTCCTCCCTCTCCCCTTCCTTCCTTCCTTCCTTCCTTTCTTTCTTTCCTTCTTCTTTCTTTCTCTTTCTTTCTTTCCTTCTTTCCTCTTTTCTTTCTTTCTTTCTTTCTTTCTTTCTTTCTCTTTCTTTCTTTCCTTCTTTCTTTCTTTCTTTTTTCTTTATTCCTCTTTGCTATTTACCTTCATTATTTTTTCCTGTGGTATGTTGTTATTTTAACAATCCTCTTCGCATTTTCTACCTTTACGTGCTTGGTAATATGAAGGAAATATTACTGTCATATGATCAGAATTCTTTCATATAAATAGCAGAGGCAGATCATCATTGAATGGGAAGTCATGTTTCCCATTTAACCAGCCGAATCAAATGTGAAAACTTAACTCCCTATCAAAAATTAAAATGAACATTTTTAACCAGCGATTCTTATGAGTAAATGTTAGCTTCTCTTCAGAATTAAAAATGGAATCACACTAAGGGCTAAGTACCTCAATCATCTCTTGGAAGAAGAGGCCAACATATTCCAGCAAATAGTGATGAAATGTCCACCATTTTCATCTCATATACATATATATGCCAAAGAATGAAGGAAGGGGGAAAGGAGGGAGGGAGAGGAAGGGGGGGAAAGAGGGAGGACCTGCTATCTATATTTTTAGAAATAGTTTATTCAATCAGCTACTTTGAAGGATCATCTTCTGAGCATACACATCCCCCCCCCACAAACCTTGAGAAGACCATGAAGCAGCCATCAACAAAACTGTGCCACAATTCCAAGGGAGACCCAGATCACAGAATTATGTTTAATCTTTTGAGTGCCAACTTTATTATGGAGAACAGATGGAGATGAATTTATCCTTGATGGCCTAGCTAGCCTTATCTTGCAAGGATCAATCAGGGCACACCCTGTATACAAGACGCAAGCCAGCATTTCAAAATAATAACCACAAATACTAATATTTGTGCTATTCTATCATCTTCTCTTCTGCTTGTGGTCCAGAGTTGGATGAAAGAGTGTTGCCACTTTTCGAGATTATACAGAAAAGGGCAATTAAAAACAAAACAAAACCCACATAAACACACACAAAGAAGATTACGATATTGGTTATCTATGGACCTAAATCAATGCCTAATTTAATCAAATCCGCTTCTACTTAGCGAGCTTTGAAACATTTGAAAAGATGAAGCGACTTAATGGATATATACAAGAGAGGGAGACAAGGTGGAGGGTTCCGATTGTCTCCTGACAGAGTAAGAACCGGTTGTGTCTCATTGCAAAAGGAAGAACAACCAGCTTGCAAAAGATGAAAGACAATTCCTGTTGCAGTTAACACATGGAACCATTTGCCACCAAATATGAGTGAAGTAAAGGCTTAGTAGGGCTTATACATTAAGATTACTAGACAGTTATAATGTGAACACCCACAGTTACATCAGGAAAGGATAAAACATGAATTAAGGCTATAAATTACTGCTATGCTGCAGGGCAAAATCAGCCATCAACTGTTGATAAGAGGGAAGGGGGGGGGGGGGGAAAACATATCTAAAAGGGAAATATTCTGTAATTACTCTTCACTCTCTGTCTACATAATATGCACACATGTTTTTTTATGGACAGTACAATTCAAAGAACCCAACAATAAAGCCACCCGTTAAATAAGGAATGTTTGCATTTTTTTCCGAGCTATTGTAGTAGAGAGATAGAGAATAAGCAAGGAACTGAGGGAAAATGGGAAGGCACATCCCAGAATACTTGTATACAGGTATCCTTGACTTACAACTGTTTGGTGACCGTTCAAAGTGACAGTGGCATTGCAGAAAGTGACTTATGACCATTTTTCATGCTTATGACCATTGCAATGTCCCCGTGGTCACATAATTTAGAATACAATAGAAATAATAAGAGTTGGAAGGGATCTTGGAGGTCTTCTAGTCCAACCCCCTGCCTAGGCAGGAAACCCTACATCACTTCAGACAAATGGTTATCCAACATCTTCTTAAAAACTTCCAATGTTGGAGCATTCACAACTTCTGGAGGCAAGTTGTTCCACTGATGAATTGTTCTCACTGTCTCCTCAGTTATAAGTTGCTTCTCTCCTTGACTAGTTTCCACCCATTGCTTCTTGTCCTGCCCTCAGGTGCTTTGGAGAATAGCTTGACTCCCTTTTCTTTGGGGCAGCCCCTGAGATATTGGAACACTGCTATCATGTCTCCCCTAGTCCTCCTTTTCATTAAACTAGACATACCCAGTTCTTGAAACCATTCATCATATGTTTCAAACTCCATTCCCGTAATAATCGTTGTTGCTCTTCTCTGCACTCTTTCTAGAGTCTCCACATCCTTTTTACACCGTAGTGACCAAAACTGGATGCCATATTCCAAGTGTGGCTTTACCAAAGCCTTATGAAGTGGTATTAACAGTTTACATGATCTTGATTCCATCCCTCTGTTGATGCAGCCTAGAACTGTGTCAGCTTTTTTGGCAGCTGCTGCACACGGCTGGCTCCTATTTAAGTTGTTGTTCACTAGGACTCCGAGATCCCTTTCACAGTGACTACTATTGAGCTAAGTGCCACCTATACTGTATCTGTGTGTTTGGTTTTTCTTGCCTAAATGTAGAACCTTCCTTTTTTACATTCAGGTGTCTGGCAACTGGTTCATATTTATGATTGTTGCTGTGCCCCAAAGTCATGGGCTCCCCTTTTGCGGCCTTCTGAAAAGCAAAGTCGATGGGCAAGCCAGATTCACTTAACAACTGTGTTACTAATTTAACAACTGCAGCGATTCACTTAACAAATGTGGCAAGAAAAGTGGGGCAAAACTCATTTAACCAATTTCTCGCTTAGTAACATAAATTCTGGGATCAATAGCGGTCGTAAGCCGAGGACTACTTAAACACGCTAAACCAGAGTCATTGTAATGGATAAGCTGTTACTCTAAACTCTTCTCATCTCTGTCCACTCCTTAAATTGTTTACCTTAAGAGTTTACTTTAAATTGATCATGTCACCAAATTCCGCAGCAGCTGCATTAAAAAGAGTCTGAAGGTTTGTTGCTATAGAAGTGGCTAGTTGTTTTTAGTATGCAAAAGTAAAAAGTTGAGGTTGCAATGTGACTATCTTTATTCTAAAAGAGTAGGAAATCAATGTTTTTCCTTTCATTTCCCCCCTTTTACTCAGCACTTCTTTCTCTGCCCTTTTTCCTCCCGCACTTCCACATTATTTTCATTGACTGTTGCATCTTATATCTTGATAGATCACGTGAAGTGTTAATGCCACTGTATAGTGCCTTGGTAAGGCCACACTTGGAATACTGCATACAGTTTTGGTCGCCACGATGTAGAAAAGACGTGGAGACTCTGGAAAGAGTGCAGAGAAGAGCAACCAAGATGATTAGGGGACTGGAGGCTAAAACTATGAAGAACATTTGCAGGAACTGGGTATGTCTAGTTTGATGAAGAGAAGGACCAGGGGAGACATGATAGCCGTGTTCCGATATCTCAGAGGGTGCCACAAAGAAGAGGGAGTCAAACTATTCTCCAAGGCACCTGGGGGCAGGACAAGAAGCAATGGGTGGAAACTAACCAAGGAGAGAAGCAACTTAGAACTAAGGAGAAATTTCCTGACAGTTAGAACAATTAACCTCTGGAACAGCTTGCCTCCAGCAGTTGTGAATGCCCCAACCCTGGAAGTCTTTAAGAAGATGTTAGATAGCCATTTGTCTGAAATGGTATAAAGTTCCTGCCCATGCAGGGGGTTGGACTAGAAGACCTACAAGGTCCCTTCCAACTCTGCTATTGTATTATTATTGTATTGATAAACGTAATAAAATTATTGAACTGGAAGGACCAGCGATGTTCATGCCAGTCACAAGGCAGCTTCCTTTGATCTCTGAGTTAGGCTGGGCTTAGGGCATGCAAAATCCGACAGTCTCTTGGGTGGTTTTTCTGGCCTGTGATCCGTTTAATAGCACAAAGCTAAATTGGAAACTCCCATCGACAGTGCTGGAAAATAAAAGAGCAGCGATACATGGCTGCATCGCGTTAGGAATGGAAAGCTGACGAGTTGAAAACCTCCTTTGGAGCCACGAAGTGGTGAAGGAAATCAACTTATTTTAGAAGATGACCAGGCTGAGCTTGAGGAAGGGGTCAAAGGCATCATCAGTCCCGAGTCCCTTCATGCCCCAAGAGATCTAATTCCAGCCCTCCTTGAAATTAATTGACTCTCATCTGCCTCCAATTTGCTTAGACCAGGGGTCTGCAAAGTCAGCTCTTTTAAGACTGGTGGACTTCAACTCCCTATGCTATGCTGGCTGGGGAACTCTGGGAGTTGAAGTCCACCAGTCTTAAAAGAGCCGACTTTGCAGTCCCCTGGCTTAGACCTTTAGTAGTTCAGATTCTTATAGAGAAGGAGTGTCGAACTCAATTTCGTTGAGGGCCACATCAGGGCTGTGGTTGACCTTGGGGACCTGGGTGGGCATGGCCAACTGGGTGGGTGTGGCCAGGTTGACACCACTCCCCAAACTGCTGGCATCTTTCCTCTTTGCATTGGGCTGACTGGGCTGATGCCACAATGACACAGACTAGCCCCTGACATATTTCAGGATGGCCCTGTGAGCTGGATCCAAACACATCATAGGCCGTATATGGCCTGTGGCCTGTGTGTTTGACACCCCTGTTATAGAGAGCTTTAGCATACAATAAACCTATATATTCATTTGAACCTCATGGGTTTCCTGATTTTCACACTTGGCAACTGCTGTATTTTTCGGAGTATAAAGTGCACCTTTCCCCCCCCCCCCCATAAAAGAGGGGGGAAATTTGGGTGTGTCTTATACACTGAATGTAGCCCCACTCACCCACCGGCCCCAACTCTTTGGCCTCTGCCTCCCAACAATTTACTTCTTTGCAACAGACAGGGGCTTGTGGAGGCTTCAATTTACTATAGCAATCCCTGCAGCCTGAAACAGCTGATGATCGGGAGAAATTGAAAGTGCTGGGAGGCAGATTTTTTTCCCCCTGTACTAATCAGGTTGTTTGCTGCAAGTAGGTAAGTCAGGGATGTCCAAACTTGGGAACTTTAAGACTTGTGGACTTCAACTCCCAGAATTCCCCAGCCAGCTATGGCTGGGGAATTCTGGGAGTTGAAGTCCACAAGTCTTAAAGTTCCCAAGTTTGGACATCCCTGAGGTAAGTCAACAACTGTAAATGCCTGTAGAATGTTCAAATTATTAAACTTATTTTTTTAAAGACTGCTTTATTATTATTCTAGACAACTTAACAAAATGAAGACGCTTTTTAAAATAAATGCTTGATCTGAAGAAGACCGTTGCTATTGTTTTTAAAAGTATTATTCTTTCAAAAAGCAGAGAATAACTATACTCCCAAAAAGCAGTGTATCAATTTTAACAGTATCTGTACAAGTATAGTCTGAAATATAACACTGCAGGCAGTGTATATTGTCTGTACTGTTTACTCTTTGTTGCAAGGAAATTGCTGTGAGGCAGAGGCAGATATTTTCCCCTTGTTTTTCTCCCTAAAAGCGAGGTGCATCTTATACTTCGGAGCATCTTATACTCCGAAAAATACAGTATTCTCCAAAGCACCTGAGGGCAGGAGAAGAAGTAATGGGTGGAAGTTTGTCAAGGAGACATCCTACCTAGAACAAAGGAGACGTTTCCTGACAGTGAAGACAATTAACCAGTGGAACGGCTTGCCTCCAGAAGTTGTGGGTGCTCCATCACCGGAGGTTTTTAAGAAGAATTTGAACAAACATTTGTCTGAAAGGGTATAGGGCCTCCTGCTTGAGCAGGGAGTAAAACTAGAAACCTTCCAAGGTCCCGTTCATCTCTGTTATTCTGTTAAAGTTTTATCATGTGCTCATCCTTATCTGATGAAACTGTAAAAGAATAAAACTAGCCTGGGAATTTTGACAGAACTGAAGTAATGTACTTAAAGATAAAAATTACAGATAAAAATTACAATAGAAAAGCTGATGGATAACATTTTCAAGATCCAATTCTTTCGACGGAAAAGGACCATCTCTGCCCTGTGATTGGTAACAAATCAAATCCTGTTTTAGAAATTATGAGTTCTTACTCCATTTTACCATCACTTTTCAGCTACACATTTTTCATCATCTATTCCTCATTTTTTGGTAGGAAGATACAGCCTATCAAACGCTTACAAAACCCGGATATACATAAGTGGTCACAAAAGTCAAAATGGCAGCCATGTCCACATAAACAGGGATACCTTGACATTTGATGAAGGGACAGCCCTCAAAGTATCATGCCCCATGCTATGAGCTTAGAGCTTACAGAGATGCATTGGTTGTGCTAATTTCATTTTTCCCCCCACTGATGATCCAAAATAAAGACTGTTGTGTATTTTTTAATTGACTGTTGTTTGGGAAACGGAAATCAGGATGAATTATTGCCCATTTGCTGTGCTACGCTTTGTTGAGCTAATTAGAGATGATGCATGATGCGAAATTACGAGAACACAAAAAAATGAGGAAATATGAAGGAAGATTTCTCTTACTTAGCGTTTAGATTTTAGCTTTGAAAAGTGTTGCTTACATACTTTGTTTAAAATGAGACAAGGATGTCCCCAGCTCTATACTTCATTGTCTTTGTTGCGATGGTCAAGAAGAACAGGGTGGAATTCATGCCCAAAATGAGGTGATTAAAAATACTGTGGACAAGAAATGGAAGACAATCACTTTAGTTCCGGAATGCCATCTTTCTAGTATACAGAAAAGTAGGGAGCATAATGTGATGTCCCAAGTCTTCAAGTGGTTTCAAAGATTTGGGTCCAACTTCTAAAGACCTTAAAATGCTCAATGGCTCAATGGCTAAGACAGTTCAGCAGTTCGAATCCCTAGCACCGCGTAACGGAGTGAGGTCCCGCTACTTGTCCCAGCTTCTGCCAACCTAGCAGTTCGAAAGCACCTAAAAATGCAAGTAGAAAAATAGGAACCACTTTTGGTGGGAAGGTAACAGCGTTCCGTGCACCTTCGGCGTTGAGTCATGCCGGCCACATGACCACAGAGACGTCTTCGGACAGTGCTGGCTCTTCAGCTTTGAAACGGAAATGAGCACTGCCCCCTAGAGTTGGGAACGACTAGCACATATGTGCGAGGGGAACCTTTACCTTTACCTCCGAAGGTCCTTTATAAGTTGCCAAAACCTTGTAAACAATGGGATAGAAACTTTTTTTAAGTACAGAAGGAATAATGTGATTTCAGGACAGTGTACCCATTTTATGCTCAGTAAAACATTTAATCAGAATTAGTTTTACCTTGGCCACAACCTTTTCATTTTTCCTGTCTGTCTTTACTTGTTGGGATGTGGCCTCAATGTACATCCTAAGTTCGAACACGACTTCCTGTTCAAACGGAACGTTGATCCCGAGAGTAAATACAAACTTGGGCTAACTCTCAAAATATGGAGTGAAATAATAATAATAATATTTGTAAACCGCTCCCTCTCCCCATAGGGACTCGGGGCGATGCACAGGAAGAATAAAAAACAATAAATATATACAAACATTTCTTTAAAAAACAAATTAAACCTAAACCTGTGCTAAAATTCCCCATTAAAACTAAGCTATACTAAAAAACTTCCCAATAAAACCCCAGAGACAGAGAGACTATCCTAGGCCGGCCACACAGAAAAGATGTGTTTTTAATTTAAGACGGAAGGAGCGGAGGTCCGTGGTCATCCTAATGTCGGGGGGAAGGTCGTTCCAAAGGGCCGGGCCCGCCACAGAGAGAGCCCTTCCCCTGGGTGTCGCCCGCTGACAAAGTCTAGTGGACGGCACCCGGAGAAGTCCCTCTCTGTGGGAGCGAATCGGCCGTGAGGATGTATGAGGCAGGATCTGATCCCGCAGATAGCTAGGTCCCAAGCCATGGAGCGCTTTAAAGATGATAATTAACACCTTGAAGCGCACCCAGAAGACGACAGGTAGCCAGTGCAGCTCGCGCAAGAGAGGTGTTACGTGGGTATACCTTGTGGTACCCATAATAGCTCGCGCGGCTGCGTTCTGGACGAGCTGAAGTCTCCGGGTGCACCTCAAGGGGAGCCCCATGTAGAGAGAGTTACAATAATCCAGTTGGGATGTCACGAGAGCATGAGTGACTGTGCGAAGGGCGTCCCGATCCAATAGGGGGCGCAATTGGCGAACCAGGCGAACCTGGTAAAACGCCCTCCTGGCCACGGCTGTCACTTGATCTTCCATGGACAGCCGGGCATCCAGGAGGACACCCAAATTGCGCGCCCCATCCACAGGGCCAAGATGTTCGCCCCCTATGGCCAGCGATGGAGTGAGCTGGTTGAATCGGGCAGCCGGAAACCACAGCCACTCGGTCTTGGTCGGGTTGAGCCTGAGTCCGTTACTTCCCATCCAGATCCGCACGGCTTCCAGGCACTGGCACATCACTGCTACGGCATCGTTGGGGTGGTTTGGGGTAGATATATACAGCTGAGTGTCATCAGCGTAAAGATGGTACTCTACCCCAAAACCACGGATGATCTCACCCAGCGGCTTCATGTATGTGTTAAACAGGAGAGGCGAGAGGACCGACCCCTGAGGCACCCCACATATGAGGGGTGAAGGTTCCAAGCACAGGCAGGTTAAACCAGGGGTGGGATTGAAAAACTTTAGCAACCGGTTCTCTGCAGATATTCTCCTTTATTGATAAAGGCACACACGTGTGGCTCCAACAACCGAAGTTTGACAGATTTGCTGCGGGTGAGCTCACAAGAATATCCAGGAATTCAGAATAAATATTGTTGATTAAAGAGAGCAGATTTGGCGTAGTGTTAAGGCTAGAAACTAGGAGATTGTGAATTCCAGCCCTGCCTTAGGCCAAAAGCCAGCTGGGTGACCTTGGGGCAGCCTTACGAAGAAGCAGGAACAGCAAACAACTTCCAATTAAAAAATGCCGAGAAAATTGCAGAAAAACTTGTCTGGGCCATCGCCTGGAGTGAACAATTGACTCGAAGACTAGATAAATATAAGGCATAGACTTAGATATGCATGTTAGGAAGTCATAACCAGAAGAATATCAGAAAAGGCAGTTTAAGCTAGAACTCACCCTATTCCTTGACTATTGCATTTCATTTTTCTTCACCCTTTTGAAAGGGGTGGGGCTTCCAGCATGATGCTGCCATCTGCCATCTTGTGAATTCAGTGGATGTCCCCCGTACCTAATCGAGCACTAGTTAGTTCTCCTTTTCTGAATAAGATGCATTTGTCTTTGTGCCAGTTTTTAAACATTTGCTCTTCTCCACTTCTTAATTTTGATTTTACGGAGAGCATGTGAGAACTATTATGGAGCTCTAGACCAGAGGTCAGCAACTCACGGCTCTGGAGCCGCATGTGGCTATTTCATCCCTCTGCTGCAGCTCCCTGGCGCTGGTCGGTTCCACGATTGATAGTGCTTTTGATTAGGACAGGTAGAGGAAAAAGGACGCCATGCTAGGAGGAGACTCTATGGTGGGGGAACCGGACTTCCGGTCGGCTTCAAAATTGAACGGTGGGGACCATTCCAGTGAGGAGCTTTGCGGCTCTTTGAGTCATTGGTGGGTTCCTACTGGTTCGACTGAACTGGTAGTAACTTGGCAGCATGGGTCGCTGCTGGTTCCAGTGACCTAGGCCTGCCACACTCCTGAACCAGTTCTGGTGGCCCCTATAGCGCCACTATCTTGTTTTTGGCTTCTACCCATGGGCATTTTTTGTTGTACTGCGCATGTGTGTGCAGCACACATCAAGCGCACATGCAGTGCATCCCTGAGCAAACCAGCAGTAGCGGCTGCCGGGCCCCACCACTGCTTTGAGTGTTTAAGGTTGCCAACCGCTGCTCTAGACTGTCACTGTTCCATCATCACCAATCTTGTAGAGTCAATTGGAATGAGATGGGTGGCTTTGAAATTGAATAAACAAAAGAGTGTGTGTGTGTGTGTGTGTGTGTGTGTGTGTGTGTGTGTGTGTGTGTGTGATAATACAGGTAGTCCTCGACTTATGACCATAATTGTCAGACCTGGAAGTCATCTTCTGCATTGGGCCTCCAGGCCTGCCACCTTCAATGCTGTGGGGAAATGGGAGGAGGGGATTATGTGGAGTATGGGAGATATATAGTCAAAATAACATTCCTTTCTCAGGGAGTCAAAGACATCTTGCCCTGCAGCTGTGATGGTGTGACTGGGAGGCATCTCCTGTTGGGACTGTGCATTGATTGGACCGTGGGATGGACCTGTGTGTGCTGGGCAGGGATTTGGACTTTCTTTTGGGTGGGGAAAACCTGGAAGCTTTCTGATTCGGGTTTTCCCAGATGTGCCAATATGACATCTCTCATAAAATGGAACTTTGAAGAAGTCTTGGAGTCTTCTTTCATTGTGGGTGTTACTTGGAACCCTGACAAAGATTTCTGTTGCTAAATGAAACATTTGTTAAGTGAGTTTTGCCCCCTTTTCCTTGCCATAGCTATTAAGTGAATCACTGCAGTTGTTAAGTTAGTCACACGGTTGTTAAGTGAATCTGGCTCCCCCATGGCATTTGCTTGCCATAAAAGTGGATCACATGACCACAAGACCCTAAAACCGTCACAAATATGAGTCAGCTGCCAAGCATCTCAATTTTTGACCATGTAACTACGGGGATGCTGCGAAGGTCACAAGTGTGAAAAACGGTCAGAAAACGCTTTTTTTCAAAATGCCGTTGTAACTTCAAACAGTCATTAAATGAAACTGTTGTAAGTTGAGGACCACTTTTATCCCCATAGGAGACTGAATTTTCCCTTATGACTCAGGAGAGAGTGAAATCCAGAACTAGGCTCTCATTTTATCCTACCATTCCTAACACTGATTTAAAAAAAAAAAACCTAATAAATCAGATAATTTGATAAATTTTACACTTCCTTTTTATTGACAGATACAGCTGTTCTACTCAACATGGCCAAATTTTTGATGCGGATCTGCCAAACGACACTTCAGGAATCAGGTTAGTGATGAATTATTCAAGTTCTGAGCTTCATCTCTTATCTGTATATTTCTGGGCTATTTGTTCCATTTGTTTTGTTATTTTCTTATACCAAACTGGTTGGTAACCGTAAAATAAAGATTTGATGGTTGGGAACCTGCTGGCCACCGAACATATTCCGTTAAGAAAAGTGCTTAGGGGAAAAATATATATTTCTGTAAAATTATAGCCAAAAATTCATGTGTGGAGAAATTCCCCTCACCCCCCCCCCCAAATGCGCACACATTTTAATACACGGAAACAATATTTAGTTGGTCTGGAAGGATATATTGCACAAAAAAAGGAAAGAACCAAAACTGATGAATTTTCAAAACTGAAGCTGAAGATAAGAAAAAAAATCAGAACTAAAAATGAAAATAAGAAAAAAAAAATCCTTAATATCACTGTATTCAATCCCACAAAAATGGCCATAGGGATTTACCAACCTCTATATCATGTATATTCTCAATTTTGCAAGTTTTTCATAGATTTTCCTTCTTTCCGTCTTCCTTCCTTCTATCCACCTTCCTTTCTTTTTCCTTCTTTCCTGCCTTCCCTCCCTCCCTTCCATCTCCCTTCCTTCCATCTTCTTTCCTTCCTTCCTCCTTTCCATCTTCCTTCTTCTTTCAATCTTTCTTCCTTCTTTACTTCTTTACTTCCTTCCGACCTTCCTGCCTACCCTCCCTTCCTTCCTTCCATCTTCCTTCCTCCCTTGTTTGCTTCCACCTTCCTTGCTTCCATCTTCCTTCCTTCCTTCCTTCCTTCCTCTTCCTTCCTTCCTTCCTTCCTTCCTTCCTTTCTTTCTTTCTTTCTTTCTTTCTTCCTTTCTTCCTTTCTCTTTTTCTCTTTCTACATTCAGCTGCTGTTTCCACATTATCTCCTCCCTTTCACGTCTCCATTCTGCTCCTCAGCCGAGAGAATATGATATATCTCCCTGTAGCCTACATGCCGATTTTCAGATTTATAACAAACTGCCATTTAATAAGTCTGCCTTGACATGCTGTCTGTAATCCACTATTTAAAAGCATCTGAATGACGACTGCTGTCCTTGAGCAAGGAAGAGAATAAGCCGAGCTTCAATTTAGAAGACAAGGCTCCACGGCTGGACTGAAATACATTAAGCGGTTCTGGGCTACCTCTTGTAATTGTCAGCAGATTGGCAATCTAACATTGAAACCCATGCATTTAAGGGGTGAAATATGACTTTTCCAGAATACCACAGGTATTCTGCAGCTGTCTTAGATCACCAAACACGGCCTTAGGAAAGTTACAAATTGGTTTGATGCCCCATCATGTCAAAAGATGTGTCATTGCACGAGAGAACATTTGATTTCAATATTTAGTCACTACCATTTCACATGCAGCCTCTTCTGTTACCCTTCCCTGCAATCTGGCCTAAAGGAATTAAATGAATGGTGTTCTTTACATCAGGGGTCTCCAACCTTTGCAACTTTAAGTCTGAAGGACTTCAGCTCCCAGAATTCTCCAGCCAGCTTTGCTGGCTGGAGAAGTCTGGGAGCTGAAGTCCTTCAGACTTAAAGTTGCAAAGGTTGGAGACCCCTGGACTAGTGTGATGAAGTTTTGCTGGCTGGAGAAGTCTGGGAGCTGAAGTCCTTCAGACTTAAAGTTGCAAAGGTTGGAGACCTCTGGACTAGTGTGATGAAGCTTTGCTGGCTGGAGAAGTCTGGGAGCTGAAGTCCTTCAGACTTAAAGTTGCAAAGGTTGGAGACCTCTGGACTAGTGTGATGAAGCTTTGCTGGCTGGAGAATTCTGGGAGCTGAAGTCCTTCAGACTTAAAGTTGCAAAGGTTGGAGACCCCTGGACTAGTGTGATGAAGCTTTGCTGGCTGGAGAAGTCTGGGAGCTGAAGTCCTTCAGACTTAAAGTTGCAAAGGTTGGAGACCCCTGGACTAGTGTGATGTAGCTTTGCTGGCTGGAGAGTTCTGGGAGCTGAAGTCCTTCAGACTTAACGTTGCATAGATTGGAGACCCCTGGACTAGTGTGATGAAGCTTTGCTGGCTGGAGAATTCTGGGAGCTGAAGTCCTTCAGACTTAAAGTTGCAAAGGTTGGAGACCCCTGGACTAGTGTGATGTAGCTTTGCTGGCTGGAGAATTCTGGGAGCTGAAGTCCTTCAGACTTAAAGTTGCAAAGGTTGGAGACCCCTGGACTAGTGTGATGTAGCTTTGCTGGCTGGAGAATTCTGGGAGCTGAAGTCCTTCAGACTTAAAGTTGCAAAGGTTGGAGACCCCTGGACTAGTGTGATGAAGCTTTGCTGGCTGGAGAAGTCTGGGAGCTGAAGTCCTTCAGACTTAAAGTTGCAAAGGTTGGAGACCCCTGGACTAGTGTGATGAAGCTTTGCTGGCTGGAGAAGTCTGGGAGCTGAAGTCCTTCAGACTTAAAGTTGCAAAGGTTGGAGACCCCTGGACTAGTGTGATGTAGCTTTGCTGGCTGGAGAGTTCTGGGAGCTGAAGTCCTTCAGACTTAACGTTGCATAGATTGGAGACCCCTGGACTAGTGTGATGAAGCTTTGCTGGCTGGAGAATTCTGGGAGCTGAAGTCCTTCAGACTTAAAGTTGCAAAGGTTGGAGACCCCTGGACTAGTGTGATGAAGCTTTGCTGGCTGGAGAAGTCTGGGAGCTGAAGTCCTTCAGACTTAAAGTTGCAAAGGTTGGAGACCCCTGGACTAGTGTGATGAAGCTTTGCTGGCTGGAGAAGTCTGGGAGCTGAAGTCCTTCAGACTTAAAGTTGCAAAGGTTGGAGACCCCTGGACTAGTGTGATGAAGTTTTGCTGGCTGGAGAAGTCTGGGAGCTGAAGTCCTTCAGACTTAAAGTTGCAAAGGTTGGAGACCCCTGGACTAGTGTGATGAAGTTTTGCTGGCTGGAGAAGTCTGGGAGCTGAAGTCCTTCAGACTTAAAGTTGCAAAGGTTGGAGACCTCTGGACTAGTGTGATGAAGCTTTGCTGGCTGGAGAAGTCTGGGAGCTGAAGTCCTTCAGACTTAAAGTTGCAAAGGTTGGAGACCTCTGGACTAGTGTGATGAAGCTTTGCTGGCTGGAGAATTCTGGGAGCTGAAGTCCTTCAGACTTAAAGTTGCAAAGGTTGGAGACCCCTGGACTAGTGTGATGAAGCTTTGCTGGCTGGAGAAGTCTGGGAGCTGAAGTCCTTCAGACTTAAAGTTGCAAAGGTTGGAGACCCCTGGACTAGTGTGATGTAGCTTTGCTGGCTGGAGAGTTCTGGGAGCTGAAGTCCTTCAGACTTAACGTTGCATAGATTGGAGACCCCTGGACTAGTGTGATGAAGCTTTGCTGGCTGGAGAATTCTGGGAGCTGAAGTCCTTCAGACTTAAAGTTGCAAAGGTTGGAGACCCCTGGACTAGTGTGATGTAGCTTTGCTGGCTGGAGAATTCTGGGAGCTGAAGTCCTTCAGACTTAAAGTTGCAAAGGTTGGAGACCCCTGGACTAGTGTGATGTAGCTTTGCTGGCTGGAGAATTCTGGGAGCTGAAGTCCTTCAGACTTAAAGTTGCAAAGGTTGGAGACCCCTGGACTAGTGTGATGAAGCTTTGCTGGCTGGAGAAGTCTGGGAGCTGAAGTCCTTCAGACTTAAAGTTGCAAAGGTTGGAGACCCCTGGACTAGTGTGATGAAGCTTTGCTGGCTGGAGAAGTCTGGGAGCTGAAGTCCTTCAGACTTAAAGTTGCAAAGGTTGGAGACCCCTGGACTAGTGTGATGTAGCTTTGCTGGCTGGAGAGTTCTGGGAGCTGAAGTCCTTCAGACTTAACGTTGCATAGATTGGAGACCCCTGGACTAGTGTGATGAAGCTTTGCTGGCTGGAGAATTCTGGGAGCTGAAGTCCTTCAGACTTAAAGTTGCAAAGGTTGGAGACCCCTGGACTAGTGTGATGAAGCTTTGCTGGCTGGAGAAGTCTGGGAGCTGAAGTCCTTCAGACTTAAAGTTGCAAAGGTTGGAGACCCCTGGACTAGTGTGATGAAGCTTTGCTGGCTGGAGAAGTCTGGGAGCTGAAGTCCTTCAGACTTAAAGTTGCAAAGGTTGGAGACCCCTGGACTAGTGTGATGTAGCTTTGCTGGCTGGAGAGTTCTGGGAGCTGAAGTCCTTCAGACTTAACGTTGCATAGATTGGAGACCCCTGGACTAGTGTGATGAAGCTTTGCTGGCTGGAGAATTCTGGGAGCTGAAGTCCTTCAGACTTAAAGTTGCAAAGGTTGGAGACCCCTGGACTAGTGTGATGTAGCTTTGCTGGCTGGAGAATTCTGGGAGCTGAAGTCCTTCAGACTTAACGTTGCAAAGGTTGGAGACCTCTGGACTAGTGTGATGAAGCTTTGCTGGCTGGAGAATTCTGGGAGCTGAAGTCCTTCAGACTTAAAGTTGCAAAGGTTGGAGACCCCTGGACTAGTGTGATGTAGCTTTGCTGGCTGGAGAATTCTGGGAGCTGAAGTCCTTCAGACTTAAAGTTGCAAAGGTTGGAGACCTCTGGACTAGTGTGATGAAGCTTTGCTGGCTGGAGAAGTCTGGGAGCTGAAGTCCTTCAGACTTAAAGTTGCAAAGGTTGGAGACCCCTGGATAAGTGTGATGAAGCTTTGCTGGCTGGAGAGTTCTGGGAGCTGAAGTCCTTCAGACTTAAAGTTGCAAAGGTTGGAGACCCCTGGACTAGTGTGATGAAGCTTTGCTGGCTGATGAATTCTGGGAGCTGAAGTCCTTCAGACTTAAAGTTGCAAAGGTTGGAGACCCCTGGATAAGTGTGATGAAGCTTTGCTGGCTGGAGAATTCTGGGAGCTGAAGTCCTTCAGACTTAAAGTTGCAAAGGTTGGAGACCCCTGGACTAGTGTGATGAAGCTTTGCTGGCTGGAGAAGTCTGGGAGCTGAAGTCCTTCAGACTTAAAGTTGCAAAGGTTGGAGACCCCTGGACTAGTGTGATGAAGCTTTGCTGGCTGGAGAAGTCTGGGAGCTGAAGTCCTTCAGACTTAAAGTTGCAAAGGTTGGAGACCCCTGGACTAGTGTGATGTAGCTTTGCTGGCTGGAGAGTTCTGGGAGCTGAAGTCCTTCAGACTTAACGTTGCATAGATTGGAGACCCCTGGACTAGTGTGATGAAGCTTTGCTGGCTGGAGAATTCTGGGAGCTGAAGTCCTTCAGACTTAAAGTTGCAAAGGTTGGAGACCCCTGGACTAGTGTGATGAAGCTTTGCTGGCTGGAGAAGTCTGGGAGCTGAAGTCCTTCAGACTTAAAGTTGCAAAGGTTGGAGACCCCTGGACTAGTGTGATGAAGCTTTGCTGGCTGGAGAAGTCTGGGAGCTGAAGTCCTTCAGACTTAAAGTTGCAAAGGTTGGAGACCCCTGGACTAGTGTGATGTAGCTTTGCTGGCTGGAGAGTTCTGGGAGCTGAAGTCCTTCAGACTTAACGTTGCATAGATTGGAGACCCCTGGACTAGTGTGATGAAGCTTTGCTGGCTGGAGAATTCTGGGAGCTGAAGTCCTTCAGACTTAAAGTTGCAAAGGTTGGAGACCCCTGGACTAGTGTGATGAAGCTTTGCTGGCTGGAGAAGTCTGGGAGCTGAAGTCCTTCAGACTTAAAGTTGCAAAGGTTGGAGACCTCTGGACTAGTGTGATGAAGCTTTGCTGGCTGGAGAAGTCTGGGAGCTGAAGTCCTTCAGACTTAAAGTTGCAAAGGTTGGAGACCCCTGGACTAGTGTGATGTAGCTTTGCTGGCTGGAGAGTTCTGGGAGCTGAAGTCCTTCAGACTTAACGTTGCATAGATTGGAGACCCCTGGACTAGTGTGATGAAGCTTTGCTGGCTGGAGAATTCTGGGAGCTGAAGTCCTTCAGACTTAAAGTTGCAAAGGTTGGAGACCCCTGGACTAGTGTGATGTAGCTTTGCTGGCTGGAGAATTCTGGGAGCTGAAGTCCTTCAGACTTAAAGTTGCAAAGGTTGGAGACCTCTGGACTAGTGTGATGAAGCTTTGCTGGCTGGAGAATTCTGGGAGCTGAAGTCCTTCAGACTTAAAGTTGCAAAGGTTGGAGACCCCTGGACTAGTGTGATGTAGCTTTGCTGGCTGGAGAATTCTGGGAGCTGAAGTCCTTCAGACTTAACGTTGCAAAGGTTGGAGACCCCTGGACTAGTGTGATGTAGCTTTGCTGGCTGGAGAATTCTGGGAGCTGAAGTCCTTCAGACTTAAAGTTGCAAAGGTTGGAGACCCCTGGACTAGTGTGATGAAGCTTTGCTGGCTGGAGAATTCTGGGAGCTGAAGTCCTTCAGACTTAAAGTTGCAAAGGTTGGAGACCCCTGGACTAGTGTGATGAAGCTTTGCTGGCTGGAGAATTCTGGGAGCTGAAGTCCTTCAGACTTAAAGTTGCAAAGGTTGGAGACCCCTGGACTAGTGTGATGTAGCTTTGCTGGCTGGAGAATTCTGGGAGCTGAAGTCCTTCAGACTTAAAGTTGCAAAGGTTGGAGACCCCTGCTTTACATCATCTTCATACCAATGACCTAGCACCGTGGTGGCAAACCTATGGCACACATGCCAGAAACGCCACGCAGACCCACCCCATGTGGGATGCGTGGCCTGGCTGTCTCCTCTTTCACATTCCCGTGCACACATGCGCACTGGCCAGCTGGACTTTACATGCACAGGAGCACCAAAACCCAGAAGAGCAGTGCTCCATTGTGCATGCATACACAAGCACCCAAACTTCCAGGTTTCCACTGAGCCCATGCGCGATGGCCAGCTGTTTTTCAGGCACGTGCCCAGGTCAGAAACCAGAAGTTCAGGTGTCGGCACATGCATGTGTGACAGAATGCTGCCTTTCCTGGTTTCAGTGCTCCCTCGCGTGCAAAGGCCAGCGAGCCATGCATTCCTCGCGGGATGGTTTTGCGTGCCATTTACGGCACGCCGATCGGCACGTGGTGATGAAAAAGGTTAACTGACTTAGCAGGAAAAGAGCTTCTTGCTTTGTTACCAAAATTGGACGAAGTGAACCACTGTCTTTACACCTGGATTCATGGTTCTTACCTCTCCACAGATCCTTTGGGGACAAACCTACATGTTTTTCACTCCCAATTCAATTCAATTCAATTTATTTGATTTGTAGACCGCACCCTCTCCCCGAAGGGACTCGGGGCGGTGCACAGGACTTTAAAAACATATATAAATACAACAATACAATATTTAAAATAGAATTAAATAATTTACCTGCGCTAAAAGTTTAAAATCTTAAAACCTTAAAACCCTTTATACTAATCCCAGCAATCCCTATTAAAACAATTTACATTTATATTGCAAACCTAGGAAGGATAGATTAGGCCAGGCCGGCCAGATGAAAGAAGTACGTTTTTAGCTTTTGGCGGAAGGAGTGGAGGTCCGTAGTTGTTCTCAGTTCGGGGGGTAGGTCGTTCCAGAGGGTCGGGCCCACCACAGAGAAGGCCCTTCCCCTGGGCGTCACCCGCTGGCACTGCCTAGTGGACGGCACCCGGAGAAGTCCCTCTCTGAGGGAGCGAATCGGCCGCAGGGATGTATGAGGCACTCTCTCTCCGTACTCATCAAACTCATGTTTCTCTGCGTAACTGGGGGGAAAAGAACATAGCATGAAGCTATATTTGATTTCTCAAAGAAGTAGCGCAAGATCAGAAGATGTGGGAAGACCTGGGCCTTAGGATCAGCAAGTTTGGGACACAACTGAATTAGAAGAATTAGGGGTGACCTTTATAGCAGTATTTCAGTATTTAGGAGGCTGCCACAAAGAAGAGGGAGGGGTCAAATTATTCTCCAAAGCACCAGAGGGCAGGACAAGAAACAATGGTTGGAAACTAAGCAAAGAGAGAATCAAACTGGAATTAAGAGAAACTTCCTAACAATAACGACAATTAACCAGTGGAACAGCTTTGCCTTCAGAAATTGTGGGTTGCTCCATCGCTGGAGGTTTTTAAGAAGAGACTGGATAGTCATTTGTCTGGGATTGTATAGGTTTTCCTGCTTGAGGGGGCTGGACTAGAAGGCCTCCAAGGTCCCTTCTGGCTCTATTCTATTCTATTCTACTCTACTCTACTCTACTCTACTCTATTCTACTTTTCTCTACTCTATTATCATCATCATATTTTATTTCTAAGGTGCTATACTATGGTCCTACAGAATTCTCACCTAATCTCTTCTAGGAGGAGAAGTGGCAGAGTCTGGAGGGCAGAGTCAAAAGAGGAAGCAGCCTAGAGTCTCTACGTAGCCACAAATGGACAAAGTCCAACTCCCTTGAATTCTGTGAAGCCAAAGTAGTGCTAACCATGAGTTGCCTAGATCCCCATGCATAGAAATGAGCAATTAGCATTAGATCCTTCCATGCTGTGTAACATATCAGGCATCAAGAGATACCCAGTATTTTAGGTTTGGGACGAGTATGGGATATTTAAAATCTTTAAATTGTCTATGAACGTTCCTCCCCATGTATTTTGAGGGCGTCCACTTGTTTGGCATCAGGGGATCCAGCTCATTGTCATCTTCAGAATTTGATTGTTCTCCCTACAGAGGTTTATGACCTGAAAGTTGGAGTTTTGTACGTGCAACAATGTTATGTCGTTTGCAGCAGGGGTCTCCAACCTTTGCAACTTTAAGTCTGAAGGACTTCAGCTCCCAGACTTCTCCAGCCAGCTTTGCTGGCTGGAGAAGTCTGGGAGCTGAAGTCCTTCAGACTTAAAGTTGCAAAGGTTGGAGACCTGTGGACTAGTGTGATGAAGCTTTGCTGGCTGGAGAATTCTGGGAGCTGAAGTCCTTCAGACTTAAAAGTTGCAAAGGTTGGAGACCTCTGGAATAGTGTGATGAAGCTTTGCTGGCTGGAGAATTCTGGGAGCTGAAGTCCTTCAGACTTAAAAGTTGCAAAGGTTGGAGACCTGTGGACTAGTGTGATGTAGCTTTGCTGGCTGGAGAATTCTGGGAGCTGAAGTCCTTCAGACTTAAAGTTGCAAAGGTTGGAGACCTCTGGACTAGTGTGATGAAGCTTTGCTGGCTGGAGAGTTCTGGGAGCTGAAGTCCTTCAGACTTAAAGTTGCAAAGATTGGAGACCCCTGGACTAGTGTGATGAAGCTTTGCTGGCTGGAGAGTTCTGGGAGCTGAAGTCCTTCAGACTTAAAGTTGCAAAGATTGGAGACCCCTGGACTAGTGTGATGAAGCTTTGCTGGCTAGAGAATTCTGGGAGCTGAAGTCCTTCAGACTTAAAGTTGCAAAGGTTGGAGACCCCTGGACTAGTGTGATGAAGCTTTGCTGGCTAGAGAATTCTGGGAGCTGAAGTCCTTCAGACTTAAAGTTGCAAAGGTTGGAGACCTCTGGACTAGTGTGATGAAGCTTTGCTGGCTGGAGAGTTCTGGGAGCTGAAGTCCTTCAGACTTAAAGTTGCAAAGATTGGAGACCCCTGGACTAGTGTGATGAAGCTTTGCTGGCTGGAGAGTTCTGGGAGCTGAAGTCCTTCAGACTTAAAGTTGCAAAGATTGGAGACCCCTGGACTAGTGTGATGAAGCTTTGCTGGCTAGAGAATTCTGGGAGCTGAAGTCCTTCAGACTTAAAGTTGCAAAGGTTGGAGACCCCTGGACTAGTGTGATGAAGCTTTGCTGGCTAGAGAATTCTGGGAGCTGAAGTCCTTCAGACTTAAAGTTGCAAAGATTGGAGACCCCTGGACTAGTGTGATGAAGCTTTGCTGGCTGGAGAAGTCTGGGAGCTGAAGTCCTTCAGACTTAAAGTTGCAAAGATTGGAGACCCCTGGACTAGTGTGATGAAGCTTTGCTGGCTAGAGAATTCTGGGAGCTGAAGTCCTTCAGACTTAAAGTTGCAAAGATTGGAGACCCCTGGACTAGTGTGATGAAGCTTTGCTGGCTGGAGAAGTCTGGGAGCTGAAGTACTTCAGACTTAAAGTTGCAAAGATTGGAGACCCCTGGACTAGTGTGATGAAGCTTTGCTGGCTAGAGAATTCTGGGAGCTGAAGTCCTTCAGACTTAAAGTTGCAAAGATTGGAGACCCCTGGACTAGTGTGATGAAGCTTTGCTTGCTGGAGAATTCTGGGAGCTGAAGTCCTTCAGACTTAAAGTTGCAAAGGTTGGAGACCCCTGGTTTGCAGGATAAACTCTCTTTGGAGCACTTCTTCAATGAAGTGTCGCTTCCCTCCCAGACGATGCACTGTAAAAGGGGTGAAGAAGGGGAAAACAGAACAGGAAATATTAAATATATAAGTATATATCCAAAAGCGAGATATAATGGGGGCGGGAACATAGTTAGGATAGATTAGCGAAGGGAAGGGAATAAGAAATGATACCAAATTATATTTGGGTTTGTGGAAAGACCATTCCAAGGAAACATAAACTGAGATATGAAAGAGACACCTAAAATAATAGAAAAGAAAGGGAGAGAGGAGGAGAGAAGGAAAGGAAGATGGGAGAAAGAAGAAAGAGTTGAGACGAGGAGGATGGAAGGGAGAGAAGAGAAGAGAAGGAGAGAGGGTAGGAAGGGGAAGAGGAAGAATAGAAGTAGGAGAAAGGAGAAGGGAAGAAGGAAGGGGAAGGAGAGGAGGAAGGAAGGAAGGAGAGAAGGGAGGGAGGGAGAAGAGAAAGGGAAAATAAGGTGGTGTCACAACAGGCGGAAGGGATGGTAAATAAAGCAACCCAAACTGTATATTATAACCTATTAAATGAAATAATAAATGTAGACGAAAGGAGAAGGGAAGAAGGAAGGGGAAGGAGAGGAAGAAGGAAGGAAGTGTCACTGTTTTGACCACGTTAGTAAAGATGGGGCCGCCAAAAAGAGTTTTTCTCTTTGCAAATTGCAGAGAAAGAGCAATAAATCAATTTAATTGGGACTTAACATGTGGCTTTGGTCTTTCGTGCCTGACATCCTTTCCCATTACAAACAAATTGTGGGAATGTTCCCTGTGCCTTGGAATCATAAAGCACCGAAGACTCCTTCGTCTAAAAGAAACTAAACTAAAAAGGAAACGGAGGAACATAAACACCGCAACAACAACATCAACAACAGAAAAAACCCCACTTCCCTACATTGCACGATCTTTAAAATAGTAAATTATCTTGTATCAAAGTGACAGCAATATGTGCTTGTGATTGAACCAACTGCTGTGCCAGCAAAGCTTAATGTGAGGTTTAGATGACTTTAATAGCTTTCGTAAATAAGGTTGGTTTTGCCTGGGGTTTCTTGGTTTTCGGTCTTGTTTTTGGAACGGAAAGGAGTCAAAAGGAGGAACGAACACCCCACAATTCCCACACTTTCTTTCGGAAGCATTGCAAGCCTGTTATTATTATGCAGGGGTATAACACCGGGTGAGCTAGAGAAGGGTAGGATAAACGTTATTCTCACTTGTTTTCTGTGAACACACTGGGACATATTAAAAAATTAAATTCCGATGCCCTCTCTCAAAAGAAAATAAATATATACCCATACACAGACACCCATAAGGTTGTGTGATGTGTTGTCGACAGGGTGGGGGGTGGAGGTGGGGCTGTTATTTTTTTATGTATTATCTATTAGCCACCTTGAGTCGCCATGTGCGAATAGGCGTCAATATAAATTTTCTAAAATAAATAAATCTATATATACTATATAAAAATATATGTATATGTGTGTATATATGTGTGTGTATGTATGTATGTATATATGTGTGTGTGTGTGTTAGTTTTATGAGCTGATCAATAAATAAATCAGGGAGACTAGTATAGACTAGTATAGTATAGTATTTATTGATCAACTCATAAAACTAACACACATATTTAAAAAAAATCACACAACGGAACTCATGGCCTTCTGTCTGGATGGTCTCTGGTGATGAGCCGAAAGGCAGAAGGGGAAAGCAGTATGCTTCCTTTCTTAATTGGGGCTCTAACAGGGTGGAACAATTACATACATACATACATACATACATACATACATACATACATACATACATACATACATACATAGGTTTTGGTTTATTTGGGTCTTTTCCCGTGTAAAATTAAAAGTGTTTTTGCAACGTTTCGACGGGATCACACCCGTTATCATCAGGCTGGTGCCTTTGTTTTCTTGTGAGTAAACTGTGATCGAAGTGGCAGTTTTTCTATAAGTAGAGGTGGGGGGGGGGTTGGAATGCTGGCTCTGCTGCTTTAAATGGATTGGTTGGCTGATTTGTCACATCCTGATTGGTAGATGGAGTTGATGTTTGTTGAGGATAATTGGTGATGGTGTCAATTTTTGTGGCTGGGACTCGTTTAATGGCCAGAGCTATTTTCCAGATGTCTGGCAGGCGGGAGGCATCATATATATATATATATATATTCACAAGAGACCATGCAGACAGAAAGCTATTATTTTCGTTGCCTTTTGTTTACATTTGTGTTACGTTTTGTGCTGATAAACAAACAAACAAGGGAGACTAGTGTAGATCTATTTCAAGCTATTTAGCTCTCATCAGCTAACCATACCCTTACTGGGATTCGAACCAGGGAAGTATTACAAGTGAGGCAGTTGTAATTGCCACCGGACCACTGGTTCTCCTCTTGATCAGCTGAGCCAAGGGAATAAGTATATACTTGTGTCACAACACCCTGGTAAGCCCAATTAAGGGAGGAAGCAAGCTGCTTTCCTTTTCTGTCTTTCGGCTCATCACAAGAGACCATGCAGACAGAAAGCTATTTGTTTCGTTGCCTTTTGTTTCCATTTGTGTTTTACGTTTGTGCTGATAAATAAATAAACAAGGGAGACTAGTATAGATCTATAGATCTATATAGGATTCCATCACTTAGATCCCTTGGCAGGCATAAAAATGCCAAGCTTCCTTCATTTCCCAAGAATATCTGAGTCTGAAGCAGGATGGCCAGAGAGTGTTTTCGGTATAGGACAGCCTCTGCCATGTTGACATTCGGTATAGGACAGCCTCTGTTGACATTGACTCAAAATATGCCCATCCAACTTTGGTTTGATAATCTTGGAGTAAATGTTTATCCTGGGTAGTCTGTTCCACAGTCAAATACCTGATTTATCAGGAATTTCCTAAGATCTCAATGATTTCAAGAAATTTTCTTATTTCAAAAAACTCTGCGTAATAGCCAGTAAATCAGCAGCCAGACACTCTTACCAGAAATCTGTAACAATTAGCTCCATCTGTTTCTTAACATAAAATTTTTGGTGCTTGTTATTTCTCTCTCTCTCTCCCTCCCTCCCTCCCTCCCTCCCTCCCTCCCTCCCTCTCTCTCTCTCTCTCTCTCTCTCTCTCTCTCTCTCTCCATACATGTGGATATGTGTGATTATGCATGCCTTTGCATATAAACCCACAACAATCCCCTAGAATGCCAACTCTATAATAAATATGCTTGTTATGGAGTAATGCATGTTGTCACTCTGTCATTATCAGTTGAATTTGCTTGTGAAAATATAAAAAGATGGGTGGTTTGTTGGATCTAAAGAAATAGAAAAACCAGCAGTTGTTTTTTCGACCTGTACTTATCAAAGAACGGGAATAATAAAATCAAGTCCTCATCAGAGTATTAAACACAAAGTTATGCTTTTTGTAAGTGTCTATGACAGTTTCAGGTGTCATCTTCATCTGAATGGTACAAGAGGAATGAACACTGGAATACCAAGTCGTGGTTATTTTATGGAGACATCCCATGTCATCTTCCTAGGAGCAAGTCTTTTGTCTCCGTCTCCTCCTCCTCCTCCTCCTCCTTCCCCTTCTTCTCCTCCTCCTCTTCCTCCTCCTTCTCCTTCTTCATTTCTAGTAAATGTATTAAGAAAAACTTTTCAGATTGGCATAATTTCTTGAGACAAAACCATTTTGCTGAGAATATTCTATCGCCCTTCTGATAATTCCAGAAGTGTTTCAAGCCCCAATCACTATAGATAAGTGAAAAGTTAGAAATCATTCAAGGAGGATCAGAAAGGGAGCTCCCCCGAAACTTCTTTTATAAAGACGTTCATTTACAACAAACACAGAGTACTTACTACAAGCCCAAAACCTGCTAATGGTTCGCCCTCATTTAGATGAGGCTGCTTCATTTCCAGGAGAGCTTATGGTCCAACATTAGGCAAGACTCAACAGGTGAGCCCAGCCATTCTTCAACCCAGTTGTGAAATGCAAATACGCCGCAGACAGTAAAATAGTCATAAATTCCTCGAGTGCAGATAAGTCCTATCAAAAGGTTGTCTTGTAACTGAAATGTGAAACACATCAAACGGAATGTACACAGCTCATGGAACACATGTTTTCAGGGCTGCCGCGGCTGGAAAACACAATCAGGTCGGCTTAAATCAAACATACATGCAGCAGGCAAATGTAAATCAAGCCAAAACTCATCTTTATACAACCGGTTTACGCTGATAGTAGAGGAGATTGCAACAAAGGAATCCACAGGGTGCTGCAGCAGCAGGTAGACAGATATGTGATTTTTTTTTTTTTAATCAGACCTTCATTTTGTCTCGTTTAGAAATGCCCTGGCTGGGATCCAACCTTCCTTCCACCAGAGAATTGGGGGCACTTCCTTCCTTTTGCAAAGCTGAAACAACCCCTGCTGTACTTGAGCTCAAAAAATGTTGTCCTACGATACACTTTTTTTGCCCTGCTAAAAGTCAGGAGGAGGAGAGGTTTAGTAGCATAAAGATAGAGAGGAACGTTACGAGCAATTGACAGCATGAACTTAAAACTTTTAAATTCTATTATTATTATTATTATTATTATTATTATTATTATTATTATTATTATTATTATTATTCACAAACATTTTGAATACAGTGTATTACCAGGATATATCATTTACAAAAGAAAAACAAAGAGAGAACAAAACGGAATATTAACACATATTCTGATAGCAATAGTAACAATATAATGGAATAGTTTTGGCTCAATTTCTCTTTATATTAGCTTATTTGTAATGTTGTTAATTATATTGGTATATTTATAATTATAAACCGCCTTTATATTTAATTCCTACGTAGCAAAAATCTTTCTTCATTTAATTTCTACCTCTTATCGCTCATAAAATCTATTCCCTGTCAAGTAATATTCTGTTAAATATTAATATTAAATATTATGTTTTTTTTAAAAATGAATTCTTGCTCATCTGGGATCTAGGTCTCCTCCTCCTCCTCCTTTGCAAATCTCACTACCTTCTAGCACTGATGATGTGACCTAGTTGGGTCATGAGATGTCTGCAAGAAAATCACCAAGCACAGAGAGCACCAAGGATCCCACAGTCATCATCATCATCATTCTCCTCCTCCTCTTCCTCCCCTCCGCTCCCTCCTCTCCACAGATTTCATTACTATTATTTTAACGTCAACATTACTTCCTGCCCTGTCCTTCCTGTCATGATATCAACATCCCCTGCTTTGTCTATCCAGCAAATCATTTGTGAGTATGCAACACTTAGCAGATCTTGTTTTTCTACTTCCTGCTCTTCCCTAAATTCCTTTCCTTTCTCTTGGCTCAGCAAATTTCCCTTTTCCTGTTCTCAGTGTTCTTTCTAGCCACCCCTTTGTCGTTCATCTAGCTTTACCTTACCTTAGTATTGCCTGAAATATATTTGCAGTGCATTGTAGTGCAGTGCATTTATAAGCAAAGTTTATTGCAGTGCATTTATAAGCAAAGTTTACTTTGCTTATAAATGTAGAAAAGACGTGGAGACTCTGGAAAGAGTGCAGAGAAGAGCAACCAAGATGATTAGGAAACTGGAGACTAAAACATATGAAGAACGGCTGCAGGAGCTGGGTATGTCTAGTTTGATGAAGAGAAGGACCAGGGGAGACATGATAGCAGTGTTCCGATATCTCAGAGGGTGCCACAAAGAAGAGGGAGTCAAACTATTCTCCAAGGCACCTGGGGGCAGGACAAGAAGCAATGGGTGGAAACTAATCAAGGAGAGAAGCAACTTAGAACTAAGGAGAAATTTCTTGACAGTTAGAACAATTAACCTCTGGAACAGCTTCCCTCCAGAAGTTGTGAATGCCCCAACCCTGGAAGTCTTTAAAAAGATGTTAGATAGCCATTTGTCTGAAATGGTATAAGGTTCCTGCCCACGCAGGGGGTTGGACTAGAAGACCTACAAGGTCCCTTCCAACTCTGCTATTGTATTGTATTGTACTTTATTGTTGTTTTTTTGACCACCGTAGGGTGGGGCTTTTTGCGTGAAGAATCAAAGTATTCCATATACAACCTTTAATATTAATAATAATAATAATAATAATAATAATAATAATAATAATAATAATAATAATAATAATAATAATAATAATAATAATAATAATAATAATAATAATAATATTTAATTTATAGACCGCTCCTTCTCCCCAAAGGGACTCGGAGCGGTGCACAGGGGAATTAAAAAATACAAACATAAAAATACATAAATAGATAAAATAGAAAATTAAACAATTTAGCCCTGCCCTAAAAACCCACAATACTAAAAAGCTAAACCCGTAAAAACCCAATTAATAAACGGAGGACTAACCAAGGCCGGCCAGGCAGAAAAAGTGTGTTTTCAGTTTTTGACGGAAGGAGCGGAGGTCCGTCGTTGTTCTAATTTCGGGGGGAAGGTCGTTCCAGAGGGCTGGGCCCGCCACAGAGAAGGCCCTTCCCTTGGGCGTCGCCCGCTGGCATAGCCTAGTGGACGGCACCCGGAGAAGTCCCTCTCTGTGGGAGCGAATCGGGCGCAGGGATGTATGTGGCAGAATCCGATCCCGCAGTTAAAAAACAACAACGCAGGGTTAAACCTTCTACCAGATGAAAACCTGTGGAGCTGTTCTTGTATATATATATATATCATGCTTTATAGATGTGTGCATGGCTTGGTGGCACACCCAACCAACGCATAAAACAAATTGGAAAATAGCATGGCCCTGAATGTTGGCATCATGATGAATAGTCAGTTGTATATAATTCAGAGGGGCTCCATAAAGGTCAGACACCCCTTTTCCAAGCTATGTGAAGTTCTATCGTGGTCTCTTTGATGAATTTCTCCATTAGCTGAGAACCTGTTTTCTTGATTTTTGCTTACTGGTTCAGACTAGCCATGTTCCAACTTACCTTGCTTGGTGAATTTTCTCTGTGGTTTATAATACAATATAATATAATAGCAGAGTTGCAAGGGACCTTGGAGGTCTTCTAGTCCAACCCCCTGCCTAGGCAGGAAACCCTACACCACTTCAGACAAATGGTTATCCAACATCTTCTTAAAGACTTCCAGTGTTGGGGCATTATCAACTTCTGGAGGCAAGTCGTTCCACTGATTAACTGCCAGGAAATTTCTCCTCAGTTCTAAGTTGCTTTTCTCCTTGATTAGTTTCCACCCATTGCTTCTTGTTCTGCCTTCAGGTGCTTTGGAGAATAGTTTGACTCCCTCTTCTTTGTGGAAGCTCCTGAGATATTGGAAGACTGCTATCATGTCTCCCCTGGTCCTTCTTTTCATTCAACTAGACACACCCAGTTCCTGCAACCGTTCCTCATATGTTTTAGCCTCCAGTTCCTTAATCCTCTTGGTTGCTCTTCTCTGCGCTCTTTCCAGAGTCTCCACATCTTTTTTATATCTTTTTTTTTACATTTTTTACATACATTATCTGTGGTTCTAATTTCTGCCATTTTTAACACCTGATACCTGCTTAATACAAATAGTCGTAGTCTTAGGACAGCTCATTTAGCAACCGTTAGAAGTTATAGCAGCACTGAAAAAAAGTCACTTATGGCTATTTTTTCAAACCTACAACCGTTGCAGCATCCCCATGGTCACGTGATTCAAATCTGGGCACCTGGTGCCATATTTATGATGGTTGCAATATGGTCATGTGATCCTGTTGTATGACTTTCTGACCAGCAGAGTCAATGGGGAAGCCAGATTCAATGAGCAACCATCTTACTGACTTAATAACTGCAGTGGTTCACTTAACAACTGTGGCCAGAAAGGTTGTAAAATGGGGCAAAATGCACTTAATAAATGTCTCACTTAGCAACATCAATTTTGGACCCAATTGTGGCCATAAGCCAAGGATTGCCTCCACTTAGAAAACCTAATCTATCTCAACACTCTAAACTATTTCCCAAAGTATACGTTGAGCTTCGACTTTGCACTAACAGATTAACAGAGTTGGAAGGGACTTTATAGGTCATCTAGTCCAATCCCCTTGCTCAAGCAGGAGTCCCTACACCATTTCTGACAGATGGCAGTCCATTCTCTTCTTGAAAGCCTCCAGTGATGAAGCTCCCACAACTTCCCAAGGCAACTTCTGTTCCATGGGTTGATGGCTCTCACTGTCAGGAAATTCCTCCTCAAGATTCAAGAGCATAGAGCACAGAATCCTAAGGTTGGGCCTTGGAGGTCTTCTAGTCCAGGGGTCTCCAACCTTTGCAACTTTAAGTCTGAAGGTCTTCAGCTCCCAGAATTCTCCAGCCAGCTTTGCTGGCTGGAGAATTCTGGGAGCTGAAGACCTTCAGACTTAAAGTTGCAAAGGTTGAAGACCCCTGTTCTAGTCCAACCCCCTGTTCGAGCTAATCTATACCATTCCAGATGAACGGTTGTCCAATCTCTTCTTGAAAGCCTCCAGGGATGAAGCTCCCACAACTTCCGAAGGCAACTTCTGTTCCATGGGTTGATTGTTCTCACGGTCAGAAAATTTCTCCTTATTTCCAGGTTGAATCTCTCCTTGATCAGTTTCCATCCATTAGTCCTTGTCTGGCCTCCGGGGGCTTTGGAAAATAGCTTGACCCCCTTCTCTCTGGGGCAGCTCCTCCAATATTGGAACACTGCTATCATGTCTCCCCTGGTCCTCATTTTCATTAAACTAGACATACCAAGTTCCTGTAACCATTCTTCATGTGCTTTTGCTCCAGTTCCGTAATCCTCTTGGTTGCTCTTCTCTGCACTCTTTCTAGAGTCTCCACATCTTTTTTATAGTTTGGTGACCAAAACTGGATGCAGTACTCTAGGTGTGGTCTTACTAAGACTTTATAGAGTGGTATTAGTACCTCACTTGATCTTGATTGAATCCCTCTGTTAATGCAATTTAGGATTGCATTGGCTTTTTTTGGCTGCCGCTGCACACGGCTAGCTCATATTTGGCTGGTTGTCCACTGAGACTCCAAAATCCCCTTCACTAAATCCTGTGTGTGTGGAGGAGTGGGGGGTGTTATAGCAAAGAACAACTCCCCCCCCCCCACTGCTGTAACTTCTAAGCCGCAATTGGTCCTTCAGAATTCCGTTGCGTTGGGCCACTGGGGCTTGGGTTAAACAAACCAAGGTTAAAACAAACCCATAGCTTAGAATGTTGTGTGAATTTAGCTGTTCTTAAGCAGGCGGGGCCTGGGCCTCGTCAACACCGTTCATGTGGATTTCATAACAAAATTGGAGGGGGGGGGGGAAACGCCACGATCCACCCCATTGTAAGGTTTGTTGACTCCCTCTCCTCTTCTGCCTTGCATTTGTATTTAGGGCTGTGTTGCACAGTCCCTCCCAAGAAGGAAACAACAACAAAAAATCCAGTCTGTTAGGGATCCAAGCACATATGTTCATTGTAGTAGCTTTGCAGAACAAGCCAGAAAAGCTTGGGGGGGGGGGATTGGGGGGAGGGAAGGCCTCCAAAGAAGGCCGAGGAAATATTGTAAAACATGAACAGAAGAGAATGGGGCTCTGGCCCAGAACGGAATGCAAGCGCTAATAGGAAACATGGATTTGGCTACAACTTTACATCCTCACACATGCGAGCATGTGCTTCTAATGTGCTTCCTAATTAAGAGCAACATCAAATCATAGGAAATCCTGCCTCTTCCTCCTCCTCCTCCTCCTCCCCTCGAAGCAGCCTTTCCTGGAATCTTTGGTGGCCTTGGTCCTATTTTTTTTCGTTGGGTGGGGGTGAGGAGAAACGTCTGGTGGGGGGAGAGATGTTAATTCAAAAGTAATGTTTTCCCAGCCATTAGTTGCGTTGTCATTAAAAAAGATGAATGCACATTCTTCTATGCAAAACCAAGTGCTTTTTCCGCCATTCCCTTTAAAAAAAAAAAAACCAACAACAACTGGCTCTCTTAAAACTTAACAAGCACAATGCTGGAGATTGTGTGTGTCATGCACCGAAAGTCTGACGGATTATGATAGATCTAAGAGAGGGACAGCTGAAAAAACCTGCCCTCCCACCACCACGTAGTTTGGCAAAGCGAAACTACGCATTTTATCCTAACCAACAGTTGAGAAAAGGTTGATCAACATCTGTTTTTCTTCCTCCTCCTCCAATCAACCTACGTCCTTCATCTGACACTCTTGAAGAGCCCTGCGAAAGATTTCCTCCGTCCAATTAGAGCCAAATCATATTGAATTATCACTACGATGGTTCGTGCTGCTTAGGATTGTGCCAAGCGATTGTAGGAGACATATTTTCCAGCTGCTCGGGAAAAATTCAAGGCTTGGGATCAATCCGAAGATCAGTCATGGGGGGTGGGGGTGTTTAAGAAGCCTGGGTTCCCTATTTTTCTCTAATTTTGCTCTCTTACTTTTTTTTTTTTTTTTTTTGCTTTGCTTTAGCACAAAAAAGAAGACAAGCCTTTTTGAAGGAGGCTCAGGTTTTAGAGTAGAATTCTTTATTGGCCAAGTGTGATTGGACACCCAAGGAATTTGTCTTTGATGCAGATGCTCTCAGTGTACATAAAAAGAAAAAGATGCATTCATCACGGGAAAAAAATGATATAACACTTAGTGATAGTCAAGGTTACTAATAAGCAATCAAATCATACTAGGAAAGAAATAAAATAATATAAATTTTAAAGATACAAGCAACATGGTTATAGTCATAAGTGGGAAGAGATAGATAATAGGAAGGATGAGAAGAATAGTAATATAGTCTTAAGAGTAGACATGCAATAAACCAGGCATCTCCAACCCCCAGTCCATGGACTGGCAATGGGCCACAGCATGTTAGAAACAGGGCCATGCAAATAAGTGAGGCCCCACCCTTGGAATGCAGGCAGCCCCCTCCAGGCCATGGAAAAACCTCTCTCTACAGAGCCGGTCCCCGGTGCCCCAAAGGTTGGGAACCGCTGCATTAAACCTTTATAATACAGAATAATTTTTATCACTCTTTAGAACAATTAGAACATCATCTGAGTAGGAAGGGACGGTTGTGGCCCGCCAATGGCCAGCGGTGCTAGCGACAGACTCAGACAGTGAGGAGGTTGGGGAGGAACGTGGGCCCGTCCTGGAGTCTGGGGAAGGCTCTGCTGAGGGCTCTGCATTGCAGGCAGAGAAGGGGCCAGAGCCATCTGACAGTTATCAGCTGCCTTCGGAGTCAGAAGAACAATGGGAGCCTGTTCCCAGTGTGTGCATGTGCACAGCTGCCAGGAGAAGGGAACAACTAAGGAACAAGGGCCGACTTGGGAATAAAGCCAAAGGTGGATGGTGGATGGCCCCTCCCAGAGGGAATAAAGATGAGCGAAAGGGGAGTGGAGTTTGCAGGAGGCCATTAGTTCGCTTCATTGGTCTGTGACTCTCCAAGACTCCTTGCCAAGTTTTGCAGAACTCAGCCTGGCAGCTCTCCAAGCCAGAGAAGGTCTGTGACTGTAAATCCTCCCTTGAAAGACTTTGCTGGATTTGAATGAGCAGAATTCCCAGGAAATTAATAAAAGGGTTTTTTGTCGGTGAAAGGAGCTTGCTTCATGCTCTTGGGAAGCCTTGGTCAGAACAATACCCTTCTGGTTGTCTAGTCTCTTCTTGAAAACCTCTAGTGATGGGACACCCACAACTTCTGGAGATAAGCTGCTCCATTGATTATTTGTTCTCACCCTCGGGAACAAGTGTGGCACCTATGACATGTACAACCAAAAATGGTGATCCTTTCTCAATGTGTGCATGTGCACAGCTGCCAGGAGAAGGGAACATCTAAGGAACAAGGGCCGACTTGGGAGTAAAGTGGCGTTTAGAACAGGGGTCCCCAACCCCCTGGCTGCGGACCAGTGTTGGTCTGTGGCTTGATAGGAACCGGGCCGCAGTGAGCGGCGCAACTCTTAGAAAGGGCCAGAGAGGAGGGAGGAGGGGGCAGCCCCCTGGGCAGAGCGCACGCGCTCGCACCGATGGGGGCCCGAGAGGGGCGAGTGAGCCGACTCACCCCCCCATGCGCACATGCGCCATCTGTTCCCCCTCCCCCCCCCCCGGTCCCACTCTACACCAGCCGAGCCATGGCGACTGGTCTGCGGAATATTTTTTAACATGAAACTTGTCCCTGGTGCCAAAAAGGTTGGGGACCCCTGGCTTAGAAGATATCCGCCTGGCAGCTCTCCAAGCCTGATAAAAGTCTGTAGTTGTGAAATCTCACAAGTTGCCGGGACTTTGCTGGCGAGGAATTCCCTTTAACCTAAACAAAAGAGGTTTTATCGGTACAAGAAATCTACTTCATGGTCTTGGGAAGCCTAGGTCAGAACAGGGACTTTGGAAGTCTTCTAGTCCAATCCCCTCTCTGGCAGGAGACCCTACCATCTCAGACAAATAACTGTCTTTTCTTCAAAGCCTCTAGTGATGGAGGACCTTGGTTCATATATGAAACAAATGACCCCGTGGGAACCCCATATGAAAACAACTTACCTTACGTGTGGAGAGAATTTGAAAACCACATTTAATATGGCCCAGTACTTGAATAAAATGGTTCAGTTTAGATCGGCCTATGTGGGACTGATTGGGGTAGATTGTAGGGGTGACATGAAGTATAATTTCATCTTATTCTATTCCTCTATATATTAAATTATTGTACTTTATTGCAATTTCATTTTAAATTGTATTCTATTGCAATTTCATTTTAAACTGTTTTTATAGGATTGTATAGGATTTTAGTCATAATTTGTGCTTAGGACTCTGTTTTTTGATGGGCTAATCAATAAACTAAACTAAGCAACTTTAAAATACAGAATAATATTTTTTTAATGTTTTATTTATTTTGAAAAAAAACACACAAATAAGGCAGACATTTTCAAAAACATTCCATAAGAAGCCATCTTCCATTACAAATTACAAATCATAAAAATTATCTTAATTAATCACAACGTTCCATACATTTCTTCCATATTAATTTTACAATTATTATTTCTCAGCCTTAATTTAATTAATTGTCAATACATCCTTTTATATATAAAACCAAAAATATAAAATGGCATTCCACCAGCAAGAAATCATCTTTCCTTACAAATTAGAAATCATGAAAGTTATATCAGTTGATTACAAAAATCCATATATTTCTTCCATATCCATTTTTGCAATTATTATATCTCAATTTAGTTGATTGTTTTTACATTCTTTTATGTATAGAACAAAAGTATAAAATGGCATTGCACCAATAAGACAGAAAAGTAAAGATAAAAAGGAAAAATCGTCACTCTACAATATATCCTTTAGAAAGCATACCGACCAGTCTCACATAATTTCTATGCATCTCTGAAATGGTTATCATTAATGAATAATCTCATTTTATAAATTTATAAATCAAAGGTTTCATCATGTTTCTTCATATCAGTACTGCAAAATTCTCATCTAATGTTCCAAATTTAATCTATCTTCTTCTTCAAACCTATCTTTGAAACAGTACCACCTAATAATATCTATTTTCTATTCTCAACTAACATATATAATACAGAATAATCTTGATCACTCTTTAGAACAATTGTAACATCAAATAGAACATCATCAGAATTGGAGGGGACCTGGGAGGTCTTCTAGTCCAACCCCCTGATCTAGCAGGAAACCCTATAGCATTTCAGACAAATAGCTGTTTCTTCTTAAAAGCCTCCAGGGACAGAGCAGTTTTAGCGGCTTTTATGACTCTCATTTGCTTAATAAGGCAGGCCAATGGCTGCAATACAAAATTAAATTTAAAAAAAAATTAAAGTTGCCTTTAATGAGTTTCGTGTGCCATCTAGATAGACGAAGAAATAATAATTATTTCTTAAAATAAATACAGGCAGGGGACTAAAAATTCAACATTATAATCTGGGTGATATAAAACGATTCATTGGATTAAAAACAAATGAAGGAAATATCCTCCAGAAATTTAAATTGCATATCAGAAGCCTTTTCTGCATTCAGTAAAGCCACCGTTGTCAATTTCAGATTTTCTGAAAATATTCTTAAAGTTTCAAATTGCATTATCCACCAAGATCTGTTTGCCTTTTTAAAATCAGACCATTCACGATGGATAATTGAAAGTAGTTTCTTCTGTCCTTTTATGTACTTTGCTCCTTGTTAAATTATGGTAGCAGTACTTAACAAAATGTTGCGGTGAAATGGTGCCAAATTAGCAAAGTCTTTTATCGTTTTTTTTTTTTTTTTTAAAGCAGGTATTTCTGATTAGAAAAAGTTGGAAAAGCTTTGCATTTATTTTTTTTAGAAAAAGAATTATTCTAAATATTGAACAATATTAAAACAAAACAAAGCGAAATCAATATATGTCGTATACCCACTGAATTGGGACTGGGAACTTTTCCTTCTTTCTTACTTTTAATAACATTGATTGTTTCCTGAAGCAATAAAAGTGCATCTTAAATAGACGGCTGGGTTATGCCTATTTCACAATGATTAAACTCTTCCCCGGTAACCTTTGACTCGGTATTATAACATCAAGGGTTGGTTGTTTTTTTTTAAAAGTCTTACTCTTTTAATGGACAAATTTCCTAATAATTGCAGAAAAGAGATAGCAACATGAGGAAGCTGGCGCCTTTGCAAGTCAGCCATGAGCATAAACCGATCGTTTTCTCTTCAATTAAATTTATTCTTCAATTAAATCCACTTCCAAATAAGTATCCTTAGCTAAAGCAGGTATCTATACCAAACCACCATTTTTAAAAAGCTAAGATTAAGCCTGGTTAACTTATTTACTTACTTAAGTGGTCTACTCCCAAATATGGGGCAAGCATACTCCTTTCCCTTTCACCTTTCAGCCCCAATCCAGGAGCCTTCGCAGGCCGTCGTTTTCACGACGAACTATCTTGATGATGAAATTGACAAGTACCAACAAAGAAATAAAGGGAGACTGGTATAGATCTATTTCAAGCTATTTAGCTCTCATCCCAGATGGTTAGCTGATGAGAACTAAATAGCTTGAAATAGATCTATATTAGTCTCCCTTTATTTTTTTTCTGTTGGTAAATGTAAATTCAATACTTATCCACCTATTTATTTATTAAAATTTTTATGCTACCCTGTAAGGTGACTCTTTGAGCCTTATTTCAGGTAGACTTTGACTTACAACCACGATTGCGGTTGAAATTTATGTTGTTAAGGGAGTCCTCCTTGACGTTATACCTTTTTGTAAGCAAATCCAACTTCCCCTTATGAACTTTGCTTGGCGGAAGCCAGGTGACAAAGTCACCGATGGCAATCCGTGTGACCCTAGCATGCTGCAGCCCTCATAAATACAGGCCAGTGGCTGGGCGCCCACCAGGGGTGGGTTTCTGCAGGTTCGCACCTACTCGCGAGAACCGGTTGGTGAAATTTAGAGAACCGGTGAGAGGGGGTTCCACCGGCGTACCTGGAAGTAAATCTGGCCCACCGCTGCAAGTGACCCAACAGGAAGGAAAGGAAAGGAAGGAAAAAAGGAAGGAAGGAAGAAAGGAAAGAAGAAAGAAAGAAAGAAAGAAAGAAAGAAAGAAAGAAAGAAAGAAAGAAAGAAAGAAAGAAAGAAAGAAAGAAAGAAAGAATTTATCATCACAATTGAGTCCAAAATTTTGGTTGCTAAGCAAGAGCATTGTTAAATGAGTTTCACTACATTTTAAAAGGTGGCCACTCCCACCTGTCACATGACTGCCAAGCCACGCCCACAAAATAGACCACACCTACAGAGTAGGTTCTAAAAAATTTGAAACCCACCCCTGGCACCCACATTACAATCTCTTAACTAGGAGAATGCTGGGAAGCTCGTAATTGCGGGGAGCGACTGCAAGTTACTTTTTTCAGCGCAGTCGGACTTTCCAGTGCTTACTACATGAATGGTCATAAGTCAAGAACTGCCTGGATGAGACAAGTCCAGGAAAGATCAAGGGGAAAGTCACACACACTGGAATAAAGCATTGCAATTTTGCAATTCGATATTGATGCCCATTACAGCTGATCGGAAGGAAATGGGGGATTTTGCAGTAACCTTCCCCTGCCACGCCCACCAAGCCATGCCACGCCCACCAAGCCACGCCCACAGAACCGGTAGAAAAAACAAATTGAATCCCACCACTGATCTGGATCCTCACTTTACTGATCTTGGAAGGATAGAAGGCTGAGTCAACCTTGAACCCTATCAAGATCAAATGTCATTCGACCCACTGTAGGCGGCAACAGGCCAGCAGAGAAGTGCAAATAAATTAAATAAATAAGTCCCCAGGATAATAATTTTATACCCCCAAATTCTCTACCAGGTCTTAGGAAAAGAAACTGGTGGATGGTTAATTGACATTTTTGCACGAGAAGGAGAAAATCTCCAAAGGTTTCCAAAGAATGGCCCATCCTGTGCATAATAACAATTAGGCTGCCGCTCACAAAAGCCCCATGGAAAACATTTATTTCAGATGTCTTCCTTTTATTGGATTTTAATACAATTCCCCCCAAATTGTACCATGGAAGAAACCCACCCCTTGGCTATGTCTTGCCTAATAAAATTAATTGAGGAATTCCCACAATAATTTCATCCAAATTCTTGTCTTCTTGCAAACTTATTTCTAAACCAAATGAACCAATCAATTACAACTGATGAAGCTTCTTGGACGAGAACCAAAACTTCTTCGTCGAATAAAAATAGTCCAGTTCCCTTTTGAAGGGGGGAAAAAAGCCTTTGAGACATTCTAAACCAATGTTTCTTTCATTAAATGTCCAATGGGGAAAAAATGATACAAGGACATTTCTCAGCTGTGACTCATCATCACTGCTAAAAAGGTGCCTTCCTTTGCACAAGGATAGAGATAGATAGATAGATAGATAGATAGATAGGTAGGTAGGTAGGTAGGTAGGTAGGTAGGTAGGTAGGTAGGTAGATAGATAGATAGATAGATAGATAGATAGATAGATAGATAGATAGATAGATAGATAGATAGATAGATAGATAGATAGATAGATAGATAGATAGATAGATAGATAGATAGATAGAGGTAAATGTTCCCCTTGCACACATGTGTAGTTGTTCCTGACTCGGGGGGCGATGCTCATCTCCATTATCAAAGCCGAAGAGCCAGCGCTGTGCAAAGACGTCTCTGTGGTCATGTGGCCGGCATGACTCAATGCCAAAGGCGCATGGAACGCTGTTCCCTTCCCACCAAAGGAGGTCCCTATTTTTCTACTTGCATTTTTACGTGCTTTCGAACTGCTAGGTTGGCGGAAGCTGGGACAAGTAATGGGAGCTCACTCCGTTACGCAGTGCTAGGGATTTGAACGGCCAAACTGCCAACCTTTCTGATCGACAAGCTCAGTGGCTAAGACGCTGAGATAAGACCGCGTCCCTTATAGATAGATAGATAGCAGAACCTATCAGATATTTCAACTATTAATTCCTATTAAAAATAGTCTCAAACCTCAGGAATTAGCTGTATGGGGAATTACCAGGGGATAGATGATAGATGATCTAGATCAGGAGTATCAAACTCAGGGCCTGGGGGATGGATCCACCCCTTGGGGCGCTTAGATCTGGCCCATAAGATGCTTACATTTGGCCTGCAAGCCCCCCTGGAAACATCAAAGGATGGGCCCACAGTGCCTCTGCCAGCAAAAATGGGGTGTGTGTGTGTGTACCAAGCTCCCTTTTTCCTGGCAGAGTTGCAGGAAGCCATCGTAGCTAAAAACGGAGCTTGAGAGCCCATTTTCGCTGGCAGAGCTCTCGGGCCTCCACAGATGCCCTGACATCTGTGGAGCTGGCCATGCCCACCCAGCGCCCTGAAGTCAAACACAACCCTGATGTGGGCCTCAATGAAATTGAGTTTGGCATCCCTGATCTAGATAGATAAGAGAGGGATGACAGATAGATGGAGGAACAAAGGGAGGGTGGGAGAGAGAGAGAGAGAGAGAGAGAGAGAGAGAGAGGGAGGGAGGGAGGGAGGGAGGGAGGGAGAGAGATATACAGAGGTAAAGAAATGCCTGGAATTGCACTACCTGACTCTCTGATTTCCAAGCTCCCAAAACTTTAACCTTAGACTGTCTACTGTCGACCTCACCCCATTCCTAAGAGGTCTGTAAGGGGGCGTGCATACCGTCCCTGTCCTAATGTTTCTTTTTATTCATATCCATTTCATGTATCCAAAATCATGTGTATACGTACATACATACAGTGGTAGGTTTCTGCAGGCTCGCACCTACTCGCGAGAGCCGGTTGGTGAAATTTAGAGAACCGGGGAGAGGGGGTTCCACCGGCAGACCTGGAAGTAAATCTGGCCCGCCGCTGCCAGTGACCCAACGGGAAGGAAAGGAAAGGAAGAAAGGAAAGAAAGGAAAGAAAGGAAAGAAAGGAAAGAAAGAAAGAAAGAAAGAAAGAAAGAAAGAAAGAAAGAAAGAAAGAAAGAAAGAAAGAAAGAATTTATCATCACAATTGAGCCCAAAATTTGGGTTGCTAAGCAAGAGCGTTGTTAAATGAGTTTCACCACATTTTAAAAGGTGGCCACTCCCACCCTGTCACATGACTGCCAAGCCACGCCCACAAAATAGGCCACACCTACAGAGTAGGTTCTAAAAAAATTTGAAACCCACCACTGCATACATACATACATACTGTCTAATACATGCTTGATTAAATAAATAAATAAATAAATAAATAAATAAATAAATAAATAAATAAATAAATAAATAAATAAATAAATAAATAAATAAATAAATAAATAAATAAACAAACAAACAAACAAATAAATAAATAAATAAATAAATAAATAAATAAATAAATAAATAAATAAATAAATAAATAAATAAATAAATGGATTGGTTAAGGAGAATTCTACTACTTTACTCTTCTTTCTACGCAAACAATTGCATCTAAAAGTGGTTCCTAACTTCTTCCCTGCTCATGTTTCATCAGGACACAACTGCATATTTTTTTGCAGTTGTGAACGCCTGCATCAGGCCACACGCTCTTCCTGTTACATGGCTCCAAGCTACGTTTTCTCCTCTTCTGACTCCCCCCTCCCCCCTTTTCCGTCTATTTATTGCTTGTTTTTCTTGGCTCTGTCTCACTTTCCATTCTTCATTATTAGCCCTTTATGCTCCTCCGTTTCCTACCAAGCTTCCCCTCTGCTTCTTTCGTGGCCCCTTTCCCAGTTGTCCTCCTCCGGGGGCCCCAATGTTCCCTCCGCTAATGAAACTGGATCTGCCCCAGTTCTCTTTGCTTTTCTAATCCAGCTGTTTCCTTTTTAAACATCAACTCTCCTTGCTCCGGAAAAGTTCTGGCTGGGACAGCCAGAAAGGGATGGACTGCATTTGGTGACTGTGAAAGATGGGGATCGAAAGTAGAAAGCTATCTAAGGAGGCTTGTTCTAAATATGTCCATGAATGTGTTCCAAAGACATTCCCACTTCATCTTGTGACTGTTTGCTGTTATTCTTAGACCCGTAGCATCTAACATTGTGAAACACAGCAATAGCAATAAGACTTATATGCCACTTCGCAGTGCTTTGCAGCCCCCTCTAAGCGTTTTACAGAGTCAGCATACTGGATCCCCATTTTACCCACCTCAGAAGGCTGAGTCAACCTTGAGCCGATCAGGTTTGAACTGCCGGCAGTGGGCAGAGTTGGCCTGCAATATTGCATTAAAGTCACTACGCACCATGGAAGGAAGGAAGGAAGGAAGGAAGGAAGGAAGGAAGGAAGGAAGGAAGGAAGGAAGGGGAAAAACAATAGCAATAGCACATAGACTTATAGACCACTTCACAGTGCTTTACAGCTCTCTCTAAACTGTTTACAGAGTCAGCATCTTACCCCAAACAATCTGGGTCGTTTTATTGACCTTGGAAGGATGGAAGGCTGAGTCAACCTTGAGCCAATCAGGATTGAACTGCTGGCAGTGGGCAGAGTTGCCTACAATACTGCATTCTAACCACTGTGCACCATGGAAGGAAGGATGGATGGATGGATGGATGGATGGATGGATGGATGGATGGAAGGAAGGAAGGAAGGAAGGAAGGAAGGAAGGAAGGAAGGAAGGAAGGAAGGAAGGAAAAGGAAAACAATAGCAATAGCACTTACTTATATACCGCTTCACAGTGCTTTACAGCCCTCTCTAAGTGGTTTACAGAGTCAGCATATCCCCACCCCCAGCATTCTGGGTCCTCATTTTACCCACCTTGCAAGGATGGAAGGCTGAGTCAACCTTGAGACCGTCCGGATCGAACTGCTGACAATGGGCAGAGTAAAGCTGCAATACTGCATTCTAACCACTTTGCCACCATTACTCAAGAGCCAGAGAAAGAGGCTGGGTTCACACCGCATGTTAAGTCAAGGCAAAGCAAAAGTGGTTGGCCTCTAGCTTAGCACTGATGTCTTCGGCAAGTTGGCAAATATTATGAGACGGGCCTTTGTGATGTATGATGCCAAATGAAAAAATGGGGTGAAGCCAACGACTAGGTCCGTGATGGCGAACCTATGGCGCACGTGCCAGAGGTGGCATGCAGAGCCCTCTCTGCTGGCATGCCAGGTCAGATCTCTGTGGCGTTTCTTTTGTGAGCTTCTATTTCCCCACCAATGACAAAACAGAAGCTCACAAAAGGTCTTACCTCTTGCAGCGCTGCTGGTGTTGGGATGTCCTACCTCCCACCGGTCAGCTGATCTTTAGGTCTCTGCTGCGCATAGGTGCATGCCTGCACATGCATGCATGCATGTTCTCTCCCACATGCGCACCGTTCAGTTAGGGGCATGCCCACGTGCAATTTGGGCACAGCGTCTAAAATGTTCGCCATCCCTGGACTAGGTTCCATGTGTTATGTGAGTGCAGCACAACAGTGAGCTCAACAGAAAAGAATACTAGAGTTGGAAGGGACTTTGGAGGTCATCTAGTCCAAACCCTCCCTCACCAAGCAGGAGACCCTACACCGTTTCTGTCAAATGGGCAGTCCAAGTCTTCTTAAAAGCCCCCAGTGATGAAACTCCCACAACTTCTGAAGGGAAGCTCTTCTGCTGATTAATTGTCCTTGCTGTTAGGAAATTTTTCCTTAGTTCTAGGTTGCTTCTCTCCTTGAAAACTCTCTTCGGATCCTACGAAGGACCCCAGAAGTCTCTTTCAGGGGACGCCAACTTTTTGAGAATCCACAAAGCAGGTTTCACCCTGGCATTAATCCTAGAAGAGGCTCCCTGCCTTTATTTTATTTTATTTAAAACAGAGCGGTGTAAAATTCCTCTTTGGAGAGAACATTCTCTAACTGCCGTTTGATTAAAACCTCATCATAAAAAACTCATTTCAAAACCTAACACCTGGTCCCCAATTAAAGAAAAGGGCCTCCGATCCCTCCAAGGGGCCCTTAAGCTATTTAATAAAGGGGTTAAGGATGTAATCCTGATCTGCAATGGGGAGCAACTGCAAGTGACCTGGCTAGGGTTGCACTTTAAATGTGGCCCGTTCTCCTGGCCTAATGGAGCTGCTGTCAGAGTTCGGCTCCTTTCCCCTCTCCGAGGACATCGCCCGGCCTCCTTCAGCGGTATCCTTTGCATTCCTCCGACCCGCCCTTGTCAAATGACCGGTGCCCCTGGTTGGAAATACTTCAGCTGTTGGTCTCTTCTCCTTTTCTTTCAATGAGTTCCAAAGGGCACCTGCCTTTTTTAATAACTGGGGGCCCTTTGTGGCTTCTGCTATGCAAATCTTTTTATCCAATCAAGCCTGAAAGAAAAGACACCCATCCTGAGGCGCAATGAGCCTAGAAATCCCAAATCACATGAAGGCCAGGGCAGCGGTAATGAACAACTTTACCCACACAAAAAGTTGCTTTTCCTCGCACCCTCCTTCCCGCCTCCAACATATTTGCAAGATGATCTCGGTCAAGTTCAGTAGACTGAAAACGGAGGGAGGGAGGAGGCTGTGAGGCCACAAGGTAAACCAGCAATGAGGGAGGGAGGGAGGGAAGAAGATGGAGAGAGGGAGGGAGGAAAGAAGGAAAGGAGGAAAGGAGGAAGGGAGGACGATGGAGAGAGGGGGTAGGGAGGAAAGAACGAAGACAGGAAGGGAGGAGGAGGGAGGGAAGGAAGAAGGGAAGGAGGGAGGAAAGGAGGGAGGGAAGAAGGAAAAAAGAAAGGGAGGGAGGAACATGTAGAGAGGGAGGGAGGGAAGAAGATGGAGAGAGGGAGAGAGGAAAGGAGGAAAGGAGGAAGGGAGGACGATGTAGAGAGAGGGTAGGGAGGAAAGAAGGAAGGAAGACAGGAAGGGAGGAGGAGGGAGGGAAGGAAAAAGGGAAGGAGGGAGGAAAGGAGGGAGGGAGGGAAGAAGGAAAAAAGAAAGGGAGGGAGGAACATGTAGAGAGGGAGGTAGGGAGGAAAGAAGGAAGGAAGAAAACAAGGGAGGGAGGGAGGGAAGGAGGGAGGGAAAGAAGGAGGAAGGGAAGAAGGGAGGGAGGGAGTAGAAGGGAGGGAGGAAGAAAGGTGAAGAGAGGGAGAGAGGAAGAAAGAAAGAAGGAAAGAAGAAAGGGAGGAAAGGAGGGAGGGAGGGAGGAAGATGGAGGAGGGAAGGAGGGAAGACGGAGGGAGGAGGAGGGAGCGAAGGGAGGGAAGGAGGGAGGGAAGAAGGGAGGGAGGGAGGAGGATGGAGAGAGGGAGGGAGAGAAGAAAAAAGGAAGGAAGGAAGACAATGGGAGGGAAGGAAGGAGAGATGGAAGAAGAAAGGGAGGGAAGAAGGAAGGACTGGCTGAGGAGGAGTTTGCACTAAAATGGTTAACACGCCTTGTCCAATGACAGGAGCCTTCTAACTAAATTCCATGATGTCAAGGGCACAGTGGAGATTAAAGTGGGATTAAGACTTCCAGGCATCAGAGTAAATTGACTTCACTTGGCAGCCTGCAAACTCAACTTGGCAAGTTTTCACTAACTAATCATATAAAATCCAGGTTGGCGGTGTTAGTTAGGCTGGGCTTTCACGGAGGCCAGAGGAATTAAGCCTTCAAGATGGGAGGTTCGCTCTCTGGGTACAGAGAAGGGAGGTGGAGAACTTCCTTGGAAATTCCCCTGGCCATCCTCCGGCTGAGAAGGCGGAAATATTTGTCACCTCAACTTTGTCCTGATGGTTGAGGCCAGAGCCACCCTGCTTTTTTTTCTTTTTTCTTTTTTCTTTTGCAAATAGAAAGCCACACACAGCTTTCTGGGGTGGGGCAAGCGGAGGGCTACGGGCCCCCAAATGGAGGCCCAGCCGATTCTGCCAGAAACATGGCAGAATCAGGGCAAAATTGATTTAAATTTAAATTTTAAAACTAGGCTTGTCCTTTTGCTGTTCCCTTGATCTAAGGAGACCACAAATAGCAGAAGAGACAAGTTTAATCTATTACTGGAAAGACACTGGTTGATAAGGAAAACTACTATCTTTTGATGATTAATAACTAGTTAGATTGTGTTTAAAACACCATCGAAGGATTATTAGTTAATTAACAGTTAATAACAATTATAGACACTTAAAAACAAGATTAACCTATAATAAATGTTTTAGTTAATGATATATATTTCTTTTTGGTTTTAAAGAGAACCCAGCAGTTTCCAAACATGCTTTCAGCAGAGAGAGAAAAATGGAATGAATTAAATCATGATTTCAGTCAGGAGCATGGCATTTTAATTCTTTAACAGAGGGATTGGTTGGTTGGTTTCTGTTTCTTCGCCCGTTTGAAAATATTAGGGGGAAAAATAATACTTTGATGGCTATATCCTTGCTTGGGGATGGAGCTCTCGCCTCCCAATCAGGAGGTTGGGAGTTCAATCCTATGTAGAGGCAGATGTAGGGTCTCCTGCTTGGGCGGGGGGTTGGACTAAATGACCTAGAGGTCCCTTCCAACTCTGTTAATCTGTAATCTAAAAAATTCAGCTCAGGGGCAATTGGGCATGCCTGGACTAAGGCAAAATAGTAACTAATATTAGAATATAATACTCTTAGCAGTTGTAGTTATAGTAGTAGTAAGTGTGCATATGGTGGGCCTAAGCACACCAGCGTGTCTACTGTCCTCGTCTTACTCTCCCCATTTATCACTATTTCCTTTGTTCATGTTTATGTTCATACCTACACTTGTTATTGCGATGCGGTGGCTCAGTGGCTAAGACGCTAAGCTTGTCGATCAGAAAGGTCGGCAGTTCGGCAGTTCGAATCCTTAGCACCACCTAATGGAGTGAGCTCCCGTGACTTGTCCCAGCTTCTGACAACCTAGCAGTTCGAAAGCACATAAAAATGCAAGTAGAAAAATAGGAACCACTTTTGGTGGGAAGGGAACAGCGTTCTGTGCATCTTTGGCATTGAGTCATACCGGCCACATGACCACAGAGACGTCTTCAGACAGCACTGGCTCTTTGGCTTTGAAATGGAGATGAGCACCACCCCCTAGAGTCAGGGATGACTACCACACATGTGCGTGGGGAACCTTTACCTTATACTTGTTATCTTGTACATGTTTGACAAACAAATAAATAAATAAAATTTAAAAATAGCAGTAGTAGTAGTAGTACTAATAATCGTGGTATCCCCCCAAACTTTGTTCTAGCAAACTGTGGAGAATCAATCCTCTTCACAACAGTCAGTAAGAGAGAAATAGTTTCTCCATTTGGCAGCCAGCATGAACCTCCAAGATCTGAACAGTAGCGTCGCTCTGTCTAAAACAAAGAAAGAAAGCTTTCTTGAAAACTTTCTTTCTTGGGGAAAAAAACTTCACCAACTAGAACGTTTTGTGTGCTATTTTGGATGAAGAAGCTGATCAAACATGAGTTTTATCCTTGCATGAAGTTGTGCAGTTTGGTTGCAGAGGGGACCACAAGGATTTTGTTTTGATTTAAGACGCCTCGCGAGGACGTCTGAATCAACACGGTCATTTTGCTATCATGTCTCCCCTAGTCCTTCTTTTCATCAGATTAGCCATACCCAGTTCCTGCAACCGTTCTTCATATATTTTAGCTTCCAGTCCCCTAATCCTCTTTGTTGCTCTTCTCTGCACTCTTTCTAGAGTCTCCACATCTTTTCTACATCATGGAGACCACAGCTGGATGCAGGATTCCAAGTGTGGCCTTACCACGGCCTTATAAAGTGGCATTAACATTTCACGTGATCGTAAATATATATGGGTTCATATATATTCACAGTAGGTTCAACCTTGGCTCAGCCCACTTAGTTCTTACAGACCAGGTTTTTCTCCATGTTTAGTTAAAAAAAAACAGCCATGCCAATCAAACTAGGAAACACCCAAACAGATTAAAAGAGCCAATTTCCATTTGTATCATGCTGCCTGTTGCAGCATCAACAGAAGGATAACATCAAGATCACAGGAAGTGATAGTACTGTTCTATACTGCACTAATGAGGCCACACTTGGAACACTGTGTCCAGTTCTGGTCACCGTGATACCAAAAAAAGATGTTGAAGTCCTAGAGAGAGTACAAAGAAGAGCAATCAAGTTTAAAGGAGCTAGATATGTTTAGCTGAACGAAGAGAAGTTGGAGGAGAGACATATGATAACTATCTTCCAATACCTGTCGGACTATCAAAGGGAAGAGGGCACTGATCTATTCTCATTATACATGAGGACAGGACAAGAAGAATGGAGGAAAGCTCATCATAAGGAGATCCAGCCAGGAATTAAGGAAGAATTTCCTGACCCTGAGAACAATTCATCAATGGAACAGCTTGGCTCCTAGAGTTGTGGGCAATCCATCCCTGCAAGTTTTGAAGAAAAGATTGTACCACCATTTATCCAACATGGTATGAGAACTCTTCCTTGAGCACAAGGTTGGTCTAGAACAGGGGTCCCCAACCTTTGCAACTTTAAGTCTGAAGGACCTCAGCTCCCAGAATTCTCCAGCCAGCTTTGCTGGGAGCTGAAGTCCTTCAGACTTAAAGTTGCAAAGGTTGGGGACCCCTGGTCTAGAAGACTTTCAGAGTCCCTTCCAGCGCTGTGATTCTATGATTCCCACAATCTCATCCTCCTAGCACTACCAAACCTGATTTCACTCATGGCCCTCAAAAATTTCATATTAAACCCTCGGTGAGCTCCATGATGACCCATGGATCATACTGGCATTTATCTGGCTGAGCATCAGATAGATCAAGCATTGGTTTGCACGGTGGAATTCTTGATCCCAATTGTTGTGGTACTGAATCTCCTTTGCTCAGAGATTTGAAGCCCAGGGTAGGCTGATAATACAGCAGCATTGATCCAACAAAGAAGCAGGCATAAAGGAAGAGATTCAGTTTCTATTAGAACACAAATTTACTGAATTTTGTATTTCCAAACATTCGCTGTTAAATATTCACCCTTTTCTCAGTTTTGCAAAGCTGCTGGCTTTCTTTCTTTTTTTTAAAAAGAAAGCTCTAAAACCTCCAAACAATGCTTGAGTTGGGGAAATTCAGTTTCCTAACTTTCAGATATTACCCCAAAGGGTAAAAACAAAATCTTTAGAAAACAAGGTGCCCTCAGGTGTGTGTGTATATATATATATATATATATGTTTTCTGAGGTTTTCGCGGATGTTTGTATGTAGGTCTTTGGTTGTTCGGGTTTTCTCCCGCGTAGAATTGGAAGTATCTTCACGACGTTTCGATGAAGTCTCATTCATCATCTTCAGGCTGGTGCTTCCGGCTTGGTGCTTCCAGGAGCAATGTGAGATCTCAGCCGGTTCCTCTTTTTAACTGCCAGTGGGGGTGTGACCTGATTGGGTGGGAGCTTGGCTGCATTCTGATTGGGTAGAAGTGTGTTCTGATTGGTAGGGGGTTTGGCTGTGCTCTGATTGGATGGGAGTTTGGCTGTGCTCTGATTGGATGGGGGCATGTTCTGTTTGGGTGGGGGCCTGGTTGTGCTTGTGTTAGTCCAAGTTGCAGAGGTATTTGACCTGGTGAGCTGCGTTACTGTTGTTTGGCTTCGCGTTTGTGGTCGTGCCACATCTCCGTGGTGGGCATCAGTTTGCTTCATGTAAGGATTGGAGGGGTTTAAAGTGGCTAATAATGCAGCTGTGGTCTGGCTTCTGGTTTGTGGTCGGGCTTCTGGTTTGTGGTCATCATCGGTGTGAGTTTGGGCTTGCTTTTTGCGTGGATGTGTGATAGTGACATCCTGTGTGGTTTTCGTGAGTGTGGGTCTGGTATCATTCTTTGTGTTAGGGACTCGTTACAAATTTGGATGCAAAGCTTTTGGATTAAAAAAAAATTCTAGCCTGATTGTAAAAATGAGAGACTGACATGTACATTCCCAACCTGACCCATCTGTCCATTCCTGGCACTTCTTCTGGCACTTGCAAATTGTATTGCGTGAGAAGTAAGAGGAGAGCCACAGGGCAACCAGAAACAAGATACAAAATTTGCATTCTTCTGTTTAATCTCCCCTCTGTCAAATTTTTATTACAGTCAAAGAGCAGTACAGTTTTTAAAAAAAATCTAATTAAAAGTTCAAGAACAACAAATAGCAAATCAAATCTATGTTGAAATCATAATTTGGCAGTCTATTAGTTGCACGTAAACAAGAGCACAGCCTAAGCTATATTTAATTTAATAAAGGTAAAGGTTCCCTTGTCCCGTTGTGTCCAACTCAAGGGCACGATAGTCATCTTCGCTTCTTCACCAAGGGAGCCATCATTGTCCAAAGACAATTTCCATGGTCATGTGGCCAGCATGGAATGCTCTTTCCTTCCCATCAAAGTGGTACCTATTTATCTACTTGCATTTGCCTGGTTTTGAACTGCTAAGTGGGCAGGAGCTGAGGCAAGTAAGGGGCGGTCACCCTGTTCCACAGCACTCGGGTGTCAAACCCAGGCTGTGAATTTTCCAGTTGAGAAGCTCAGCATCTTTAACCACTGAGCCATCGTGCACCCTAACAATTTAATACCTGTATTAGTCCTTCAATTGCACTGTGACTACAACCCATTCATCTTTAAGCAACCAGTGGAGATAAACAGTATTAGAACAGTCAGGTTATCTACCATGTTTTCCCCAAAATAAGGCAGGGTCTTATTTTCTTTTGACACCCCCCCCCAAAAAATATGGCCTTATTTTCAGGGAGGTGTTATTATTTTTGAGGCGCAGAAGGCGGCGAGTGTGGTCATCTCATGGCTGCTGCTGTGTGGCAATATTGTCAGGGAGGGCTTATTTTTGGAGGAGGGCTTGTTTTAGTGCATGCACTCAAAAGCCCGATTGGGCTTATTATCCAGGGAGGTCTTATTTTCAGGGAGACAGGGTAGTAATAATCTTTCCTCTCTGTAGATACATAGCAAGAGGGGGAAATTAGACAAGCAAGGGTGCTGCATTTTTGTTTCTTTAAAAAATGGTAGTTTTAATGACCCATTCTGCAAATGTAAACACCATTAGTCTTTTAATCAGCTATCCTGGGAGCTCCTGGAGCTGTGATGGCGAACCTACGGCATGTGTGCCAAAGGTGGCATGCAGAGCCCTCTTTGCTGGCATGCGTTCTGTCGCCCCAGGCCACATCTCCATGACGTTTCTTTCATGAGCTTCTGCTTCTCTGCAAACAGAAACGCATGAAAGAAAAAGTTCTTACCTCTTGCCACGCTGCCGGTGATGCCCTGCCTTTCACCGGCCAGCTGGATTTCTGGTCCCTGGTGCGCATGCCTGCATGCCTGCACATGTCTGTGCATATACATGTTTGTGCATGTTCACACATGCCTGTGCACATGTTCGTGCACATCTGCGTATACATGCATGCATGTCTATGCATGTGCACTTTCACACGTGCACCCACACCTTTCAGTTTGGGCATGCGCATGCGCGCAGTTTGGGCACTAAAAGGTTTGCCATCACTGTCCTAGAGGAAGAAACTCAAAAAATGCACCATTTTTGAACAAGCGTTCACATTCTCACTGCGAAGCGCATAAGGTCCCGTTGGAGAATCGAGCAAAGGACTGTAAATAGGGGACTTTTGTCGGTGATGTGTGCTAACTGGGCCAAGTTTTAGGGTATGCATATATTTTTTCCCCAGCGTTAACCTTGGCGATGTGATTCTGGATATGAGATCCATCTCGCCCTTTCTCCTGCAGAGGTCCAAAGGATAAGGCCTGCTTGTGATTTTTGAAATGAATGGTATGGCTTGGTGGGGATCATCCATGACCAGCACCTGTGCCGGCCATCTGACACCAGAATTGCTGCTGCCTGCCTCCCCTCCTTCCTCTTCTGTGCCCCAAAGAATGGCTATATCAGGCAAGCTAAGAAGCATTCCAGCAGATTAGGGAGTTCAACTATTTTGGCCCCTTGCTGTTCCGAAGTAACTGAACCTTTCAGGAATTTCACACATGGTCCTTCTAGACCTGGGCAAGGAGCGGAATGACACTCCAGCTCCAAGCCAGTAGCCCTTTTGACAGATGAGGTTTCTTTGCCCATCTGTGACCAGAACTCAACGGTGGGGCATTTAAATGCTATGAGAAGGTCAGAGGTGAGGGCAACGACAACTGTGAAAGAGAAGCTGGGAGAAAAGGCAACAGCTAACAACTCCGAAAACAGGCAGAAAAAAAAAAGATTGTTCAAACTGTATGGAAAATATGACATTGACAATTATATTGGCTCAGGTTGGTGGGTTCTTCGGTTTTACTTTTCGTTTATATATTTTTTTTTAAAATCACATAGACATACTTTACCTTGGTTCCAAATATCTTCTCAGTAAAAAAAAAAACTTCCTTAAAAGATGCAGGAGCAAATGTATTGTGGCTTTTTTGTTCGTTTGTTTAAGATGCAAGGAGAATGTTTCCCAAAAAGAAAAGCATTTTGCCATGAAAGCTTTGGGGCAATTGATGGAAATGTTGTAGATTCAATGTGTGGAAAAGGTTCTGTTACCTTCAATCAATCAATATTAAAAAATGAAACCTTCGGATGCTTTGAATGGAATGTTGTATCCTTAATTGGCTTGAAAGAAATATTTTTGATACCTCAGGTCACAAATTCAGGGGGATTCTTGAATTTGAATCCATTCTTGAACTGAATCAAAATATTCTCTTAGCAGCCCTCTTTCTGAAATAAAATCGCTTGTCCTGTCCTACAATCTGAGCAGGGACATTCCTTTTAAATACAACTCTACACATTGCATGAAACCCAATTTTTGTTACCTAAATCTGACTTTCCTGTGAAGGATCTTTGAAATTTAGCTGTGGAGGCACAAATGTTTGCATTATTTTTTTTAATTCATTTCAAAATCTATATCAAGGCGGCGTACAAGGACATAAAGCCTCATATAAAAGCGATAAAACTGAGAAAAGAGACAATCGTAAAGTAAATTAATAAAATAATAAAATAAAATTAATAAAAAGTATCAATGTATTTCTAAAAGTTATGTTTTCCATTATTTTATAATGGTTGTTTTTTTATTAAGGATATGTGTGTGTGTGTGTGTGTGTGTGTGTGTGTTAGTTTTATGAGCTGATCAATAAATAAATCAGAGAGACTAGGATATTTATTGATTTATTTATTGATCAGCTCATAAAACTAACACACATATTAAAAAATCACACAACGGAACTAACTCATGGCTTTCTGTCTAGATGGTCTCTGGTGATGAGCCGAAAGGCAGAAAAGGAAACAGTATATCTCCTCCCTTAATTGGGGCCCTAACAGGGTGTTGTGGAACAATTATAGATACTAATCCTCCTGTCTCAGCTGATGCAATTGGGAGAGCCTGGCTGGCTGAATGGTTAAAGGCTCTTGCCTGATATGCAATACAGCCCTGGTTCGAATCCCAGTAAGGGTATGGCTAGCTGATGAGAGCTTAAAAGCTCGAAATAGATCTATACTAGTCTCCCTGACTAGTATAGAAAACAGTATGTCTCCTCCCTTAATTGGGGCCCTAACAGGGTGTTGTGGAATAATTATATATATATATATATAATTATTATATAATAATACTATATACTATACTTTCGTAGATTTTCATGGGTGTAGGTATGCTGGTATTGCTGTCTTCGGGTGTTTTCCCATGTAAGCATGAAATTGTTATTGCAACGTATCGGCAAGATCTCACTTGCCATCCTCAGGCTTCGGTATATATATATATACATATACGTCTATAACTGCAAACCATGGAACATGGTTCTGATTTAGAGAGAAATAAATCGTAGAACTAGCTACATTAATTAAAAGCTTTTTTTAAAAAGGGATTAGAATCCTGATTCTCTGCTGTCCTCTTCCAAGAAATAAAACAAATAAAACATACATTAATTTAAACATAATTGAATTGACAATTTTGTTTAATCATATTTCGATATTACACCGGATTTCAGTCAGAAAAAATTTTCTTCACAGCTCAGCCTTTTCACCGCCAAAGGGACAGTGGTATAAATTTCACGAGAATCGTATCTGGCCCTAAGAAAACCATTCATCATAAACTTTTAACCCAAAATTGAATTCCAAAACGCTCCACGGATCTGTAATCTTACATACCCATCCCAAGGTTTATGGCTGATGCAGGATAATTCTCAGTTTCCTGTCAAAATGAGGAGGAGAAAAGAAGGAGAAAACCAGTTTTTTTTTTCCCTGCCGGAAGAATTTGGACTCAACCCTCTCCTCAATTTAAAAAAGGGAAAGAAAAACAGGTTTTGAGAATGGAAAATAAAGTGAGCTGGGCAGTTTTAAGTTCAACAGGAAAGGACGAATGGAGGAGGAGGAGGAGGAGGAGGAGGAGGAGGAGGAGGAGGAGGAGGAGGAGGAGGAGGAGGAGGAGGAGAGAGGGAAATAAAACACAATTTCCTCACATGCAGGAAATCCATCTATGCAATGAATCTCCAGGGAAGGGAGGGGTGATTAAGCCACCAGCCTTTACAGTAACGAACGGTGCCTTCCTTCCCACAGCTAGCCATGTCAGAAAAATGACACATGCCATTTTTCAAGGAATGTCTGCCGGCTTGTTCTTGTTTGCAGCCAGGCTATTTTATGTACCAATGTGACCTTTCATGGTATGAGGGCATTCGTAGATTCTTTTTTGGGTTTTTTTTCGCCCCCCTGGCAATGTAAACACACTCTCACACACAACGGCAACCAAGGAGAACATAAAATTCCCCATCGCAGCCCAACTTAATTATTAGCGAGAGTAGTAGGGTGGCTCAGCCTCTGTGGCCGTTTCTTACAAATGGAGAACGGCCTGCTCGAATGAGCATCCCATCCTACCACGTCCCTGGACTCAGCTCATGGGATTTGTGGGAGCCTTTTGGAGTTCTGCTTTTAAGCTGTCAGTTGGGAAAAAAGGAAGGACTCCTCATTCTGAAATTTAAATTGTTTTAATTGGGATTTTAAGGGGATATAGTTTTAAGATTTTAAGATTTTAGCACAGGGTGATAACTATTTAATTTGAGTTTTAAATATTTATATCTGTCATGTATATATGTTTTTTAACTTCCTGTGCACCGCCCCGAGTCCCTTCGGGGAGAGGGTGCGGTTTATAAATTGAAATAAATCAAATCAAATCAAATTTTGGTCAGGAGGAACAGCAGCCTTGATTCTTTCACCACAAAACTAAAAAAAATATTAGGCTGGGAGCGAAGTGGGATTTGCAATATTAGAAGCGTTTGGAAACGATATTCCAAGTCTTGTAATTAGTGCTTTGCAAAAACTAAACTAAATAAAATAAAAAATAAAACTAAATAAAATAAAATAAAACTAAATAAAATAAAATAAAACTAAATAAAATAAAACTAAATAAAATAAAATAAAACTAAATAAAATAAAACTAAATAAAATAAAATAAAACTAAATAAAATAAAATAAATGATAAAATAAAATAATAAAAGAAATGATAACATAAAATAATAAAATAATAAATGAAATGATAACGTAAAATAATAAATGAAATGAAATGATAAAATTATAAAATAAAATAATAATGGTATAATATAATAAAATGAAATAATAAACTAATAGAAATAAAATAAAATAATAAATAAAATAAATCCTGCATGTTTTCTCTTAGCATGAGTGAGAATATGCTATTATAATTTCTTTCAAAGGAGAAACAATTTTGCAGAAATTGTCCTGGTAAAATATGGTGTTGTTCTTGCATGCATTATTACAAAGTAAGTATATGGAGTGATATAGAAAAGGAAGACTGGGTAAATATGACCGTGAAAGGACTGAAATTTACACTATGTTCTTAAACAGATTTTTTTTTTAAAGGATCTACCTTTGGTATTTAGTACCAGAGGAATTGTCTAGAATGCATAAAGTGTTGCATTGGAAATGTGAACATAAACAGATATTTTTTAACATATTTGGTGGACATGTAAAAAAGCTAGAAGAGTTTAAAGACTAATATACAATTGAAACCAGAGGTTTTTATTTTGGTCTTGATGGACAGATAGTTGGGAAACAGTCATGGAGATTTGTTTTCATACACAAGTGCAGGAAGATTATTATATGCTCAAAAGTGGAAAGATTTGACACTACCTATTATAATGGAGGAATAGTGGGTGAATATATGTAAGTGGATTTGCAGAAATGGCAAACTGGTTTCCTTGATTAGAGAAGAGACAATATCTACATTTATTCCTAACTGGAAACCTCGTGCGATTTTGTTTATGAAACAGGGAAAAAAATTGTATGCTTTATTACTGTTGATTAGAAATAATAGATAATTGGGGGGGGAGAGATCTTTCTTTCTGTTTGTAAAGTAAGAGGTGATTTTGTAATTCTATTTGCTGGAAAGAAAAATTGGAATTTTCTTCTTTCCATTTTTTTTCACTCTTTCTTTTTGCATTTTTATCTTTTTCTTTAGCTTACATTAATTCTTGTTAGGTTTTATCATAGATAGATAGATAGATAGATAGATAGATAGATAGATAGATAGATAGATAGATAGATAGATAGATAGATAGATAGATAGATAGATAGATAGATAGATAGATAGATAGATAGATAGATAGATAGATAGATGACAGAGAGAGAAAGAGTAAATAGAGAGAGATATATAGATAGATGAGAGAGAGATGCGAGAGAGATGAGAGAGAGAGAGTAAATAGAGATAGATAGATAGATAGATAGATAGATAGAGAGATAGAGAGATAGAGAGATAGAGATAGATAGAGAGAGAGAGAGAGAGAGAGAGAGATGACAGAGAGAGAAAGAGTAAATAGAGAGATATAGATAGATAGATGAGAGAGAGATGCGAGAGAGAGATGCGAGAGAGATGATAGATAGATAGATAGATAGATAGATAGATAGATAGATAGATAGATAGATAGATAGATAGATAGATAGATAGATGATGGATGGGTGAGAGAGAGGATAGATAGATAGATGAGAGAGAGAGATGAGAAAGAGAGATAGATAGACCGATAGATGAGAGATAGAAGAGAGTGAGGGGGGAGATAGAAGAGAGAGAGAAGAGAGACAGAGAGAGGAGAGGAGAGGAGAGGAGAGAAGATGAGAGATAAGTGATAGGTGACAAATATGAATGTCCTGCCTACAATTTCCTCTCCAGCAGTCTGCCTCCTGTACAGTTCCCAAGATTCAGTTCAATCCCAAAGGAAGACATTAAATATACATTCTTCTCAAAAGGCTTTTTCAGATTCAGTGATAGAAACAAGCTCTGTCCAGAGATATGTGGAAGAAGTTCTCAAAGCCCAGAAATTCCCACAACCCAGCATAAAGAAGAAAAACAGAAGCCTTTTTTGGGGGGGGAGAATCCACAAGATGGATTCTGAGAAATTGCAAGGCTGAGCTCAACACCTGATGTAAAGTTACTTCACTGCCATAGTAACTTGCTGGATAACTTTATAAATACAACCCTCCTTTGCTTTTTTTAATGCCGATTCTAAGTTCTTGTTTTTAGACAGAACTGCTGTTGTTCGCACATGGCTAATTAGCCAGGGCCATCTTTTCCAATACATTTCTCCTACGTATGCTGAGAGCAGTGAAAGCAGCCGCCAGACCAGGTGGGGCTGTTATTCTCCCAGCAGGACAGAATTTAGAACAGACAGAATGATTGGAAGGGACCTGGGAGATCTTCTAGTCCAACTCCCTCCCCATGGCAGGAGATCCTATTCCATTCCCAACTTCTGTTGGGTTTGACGGGGATCGTAGGAAGAATTTGTGATAGGACTCTTTTATATTGGCAACCGGTCAGGGGAAATTCCCCTGTTCAATACCCAGGGCTTATCTTGAATTGAATGGTTCAAGACCCATGCTTTTGTAGCTCATTTCACCCTGCTTGTTGTCTTGATTGATGGCTTTGGAGCCAAATAGATCAACCATTTCTGTTTTATTTTTATTTTTTTTGCTTCTCTCTCTCTCTCACTCTCACTTTCTCTCTCTCTCTCTGTGTCTCCCTCTCTCTCTCTCTCTCTCCTGTTTCCCAAATGTCACCCTCTGGGAGAACTTAATGAAATCCAGTAGCCATACTGGTCATGCTCTTTTGCTTTTCTATTGATCCTCTTGTTCTCACTGTTGCCAGCGCATTGCTCAGGACTAGCTGAGCAGACTTCGTTTTATCTTAATTACACCCAGAATGGCTTGTGAGCCATTTTGTGCATGTGTGTGTGTTTATGTGTGTTGACTGGTAGAGTTTTTCCATGACAAAGTTCAGGAATTTCCTACCTTGAGAAGCAGAAACCAAATCTTAATATTTTTTTTAAAAGGCGAAAGAAAACCAGGAAAACTCTTCCCACTTGTATGACTTCCAGGTGCATTTCATCTTTCTGGTTCAGGGTGAGGGGAGTTGTAGTACGAAATATGTGGAAGGCATGCTCTTCGGGGGCTGGTGGGGGTGGGGAGAGTCCATCATGTCACACTGTGCAACCGACAAGGAATATACACCCTTGTGTTCCAAGGTGACGTGTTTTTTTTAATGCTTATTTACTAAGTCAATTAACAAAAGATAATCATCCATTGTGCAATCAGGAATAAATCAATTGGGTTAATGCTATCTTGGAATGTTCTCCATTATTTACCTGAGTAGTATTGACTCTAGCCCTTTAGAAGAGTCTGCACCCTGATGCTGAGCCTCAATGGGAGCAAATAGATTTTGTAGTCCCTGCTAATAAATATCCGTTGCATTTATGAAAAGGATAAACTTTAGCCCAAGAGGCTGATGTTCCTTCTCTATTTGGCTAACGTAGGATGTGTGCACATTTTCTCATGTTAACATACAAGGATTGTAATCCAGGAAAAGGAAGTTGAGGCAATTCAACTGCGTGGACATCAGAGAAAAGCATTTGCTAACTAGGGGTACAATCCAGTCTCCACTCCCTGGGTAGCAAAAAAATACGGCACTCCGTCAAAAGATGCCCGTTTGCTTAGCTCTACAACCGCGTTTACACTTCATAATGCCTTGGTAAGATCACAATTGGAATATTGCATACAGTTTTGGTCACCACAATATTAAAAAAAAACATGTTGACATGCTAGAACAGGGGTCAATAACCTGTGGCTCTGGAGCCACATGTGGCTCTTTCGTCCTTCTGCTGCAGCTCCCTGTCGCTGGTCAGATCCACAATTGATCGGGCTTTTGGTTAGGACAGGTAGAGGAAAAGGGATGGTGTGCTAGGAGGAGACTATGGTGAGAGAATCGGTTGGCAGAGGAAAAAGGATGGTGCCATGCAAGGAGGAGACACTATGGTGGGGGAACTGGACTTCCGGTTAACTCCAGAATTGAACGGGGGGCTTCCAGTTAAGACCTTTGTGGCTCTGAGTGTTTAAGGTTGCCAACCCCTGCTCTAGAAAGAGTAACAGGGAAGATGATTAGGAACTGGAGGCTAAAACTTTGCAGGAATTTGGTATGTCAGGGAGAAGGGCTAGGGGACATGATAGCAATGTTCCAATATTTTAGGGGCTACCACAAAGAAGAGGGATGGGGAGCAACCTATTTTCTAAAGCACCAGAAGACAAGACAAGAAGCAATGGATGGAAACTAACCAAGGAGAGATCCAGCTTAGAACTAAAGGGAAAAAAATTATGAGTGAAAGCTATTCATTAGTGGAACAACTTGCCTCCAGAAGTTGTGGGTGCTTCCAACACCGGAGGGTTTTAAGAAGAGATTTGGACAACCATTTAATCTGAAATGGTATAAGGTTTCTTGCTTGAGCAGTGGGATGGACTAGAAGACCTCCAAAGTCTCTTCAAACTCTGTTATTCTATACTAGGTTGCAAGGCACAGGGAAGAACATTGTTTGAGGCTAACCACTGTTGCTGTCTTGTTTGAAGATGCAAGTAACCAAATGCATCACCCCGTCCTTCCTGGAGGAAAATATGAAATTTACAATTAGATGAATCCTAAATAAAAAAAGAAGCAAATGCTTTCACAGCAAAAACCTGCATAGTGTGTCTGGATGTGTATCTATTCCTCTGTCTCTAATAGCATTTCCACCTATATCTGTATCTGTATCTCCATTTCTGTTGTCTCTCTCAGTATCACAATCCCAACTCTGTATCCCATTCAGAAGAGATTTTTGTCTTGGGAAAAAAAGGACATGATTAAAAAAATTGTGGTTATGTTTAGACATATCTTTGATTTGATGTCATTTAGTATGGATAGGATAGGATAGGATAGGATAGGATAGGATAGGATAGGATACGAAAGGAGAGGAGAGGAGAGGAGAAGAGAAGAGAAGAGAAGAGAAGATTCTTTATTGGCCAAATGCGTTTGGACACAAGGAATTTTGTCTCCAATGCATAAGATCTCAGTGTACATACAACAACAAAATGATATAACCATAAAACAATTCATGTTAAATAGACTTTCCTCTCTGGCCTATGTTAAATTTCATATTTTAATAATATAGATCTTCTGTCACATCATCCTTGTTTATTTATTTATTCATTCCATTTTTAATAAACCATTGTAATCAAAATATTCTAAGCAGTTTACAACATCATCAGATCCACTGAAAACTTTCCCACTGCCACAAGAATACAAACAGATGTTAACTTGAAAAATGAAAAAGGTAACAGAATATCCTAAAGATGCCTCTAACAGCAATGAAGCATGAGCAGACGATGAGTAGATGGTGACATTTCATAACTCCAAAGCTTTCCAGAATAACATTGTTTCTGACAATTTCCAAAAAAAACACCTGTTAATAAAATATGGGGTGATCAAATTTCTGGAGGAACAATTACAGAGAAAAGTAGTTTCAGTAACAAAGAAATATGTCTATGAACCTCCATCACCCTTACATTGCAAAAATGGGGTACCATTAACAGGTATTTCGGGGGTGACCACATCAAGCAGGTTGAAACTTGTTAGAGAAGGTGTCCCTACAACAGTGGTGAAATTCATTTTTTTTTACTACTGGTTCTGTGGGCGTGGCTTGGTGGGCATGGGAGGGGAAGGATACTGCAAAATCCCCATTCCCTCCCCACTCCAGGGGAAAGATACTGCAAAATCCCTATTCCCTCCAAGGGAAGGATACTGCAAAATCTCCATTCCTTTCCCACTCCAGGGAAAGGATACTGCAAAATCCCCATTCCCTCCCCACTCCAGGGAAAGGATACTGCAAAATCCCCATTCCCTCCCCACTCCAGGGGAAGGATACTGCAAAATCCCCATTCCCTCCCCACTCCAGGGGAAAGATACTGCAAAATCCCTATTCCCTCCAAGGGAAGGATACTGCAAAATCTCCATTCCTTTCCCACTCCAGGGAAAGAATACTGCAAAATCCCCATTCCCTCCCCACTCCAGGGAAAGGATACTGCAAAATCCCCATTCCCTCCCCACTCCAGGGGAAGGATACTGCAAAATCTCCAATCCCTCCCCACTCCAGGGGAAAGATACTGCAAAATCCCTATTCCCTCCAAGGGAAGGATACTGCAAAATCTCCATTCCTTTCCCACTCCAGGGAAAGAATACTGCAAAATCCCCATTCCCTCCCCACTCTGGGGCCAGCCAGAGGTGGTATTTGCTGATTCTCCGAACTACTCAAAAGTCCCACTACCAGTTCTCCAGAACCTGTCAGAACCTGCTGAATTTCACCCCTGCCCTAGAAAGAGCCACTTGGACTTCAAAATTCAAAACCAGCAAATCTGAATCGGGTTCGTTGGAGTCCAGCCGAGACTCATGGCAGTACTGGAACCGAAGAGTTCATGTGCTCTTGTCAATTTATACCAGCCAAGCCCTGGGCCATACATTTTGGATTAATTAAAGCTGCTAGGTGGTTTTCCAGGGCCGCCTCCTGCAGAGTGTATTGCAGTAGACTATAAAAGGAGAGAAGAGGGCACGGGCCATTGTTGTGACAAATTGTTAGAAACTGCTAGAGATGTGGGCAGGGTAGAGTGAGGGTCACCTCCGAGATTTTTGAAGGCTGTACGCTTCAGACTCTGCTTGCAAACGTTTGATCTATGTAGACAAACTCGGTTCGCCTGATAAGGAATCCAAGAACCTGCCATACAAAGAAGACAAGGGAGCACGGAAAAAGAAAAGACAGAAACAGAACTAGTCCACGAAAATTGTCCACGCTTCCATTGAGAGCAAAGCCTTTGGATTGAGACAAATACATCTCGTCCAGGCCTGAGATGATCTCTGAGGTCAATGTCTGGTGGTCTTTCAGAAGAACATGAGTTTGGCTTGTGTGGATTTGATTCCATGCCTCTTAAAAAGGCTCACGCTTTAGGCTTTTGCTTGCTTAATTCAGAAGTTGAAATCGGGATTGTCTTCAGTGGAGTGTCAGGGTTCCAAAGAGCATCCAAAAGTAAATCAGAGTCCAAGGCAAAGTATTGCTCAAATGTATTAAGAGAGCCATGTTGGCACATCTGGGGAAACCCGAATCTGAAAGCTTCCCGGTTTTCCCCACTCAGTTGAAAGTTCAAGATCTTGCCCCCCTCACACCCACAAGTCCATTCCATGGTCCAATCTCCCACTGCCATGCTGGCAGCTTCCACCCATCCAGATCCGGTCAGGTGCACAGGTGGCAAAGACAAAGGATGACCTTGGCGTTCTAGAAAGAATGTTGTTATGGCTACATAGCATCTAACTCCGTACAATCCCCCCTCCCATTTTCCCACAATAGAAAATGCATAGTAGAATCAGAGAAAGTGTTGGAGGTCAAAGATCCAAAAGAAAAGATGGTTGCAGTCCTGACATGCAGTCTCCTCTGAGGGATGTCATGAGTTTCTTGCAACAGGTGGGTCCTCTAACCAAAAATCTTCACTTTGAACCTCCTGCTTGGTGGTCTCTGATAAGGCTGCATCAGAAGTAAGCAACAGAGGGCTGGAATGCAGGACAAAGATTTATGGACCTAAGTTGCAAGCAAGCAGATCTCAGGTAAATAATTAAGGGAAATGACCCAACAGTTTGAGAACAAGGCAAATGGAGGACTCCACATTGTTTTCATGCAGAGACTAGATAGTCATCTGTTGAGGATGCTCAAATCTAGGTTTAGGTTTAGGTTTTATTGGACATATATGCCGCCCTTCTCCCAAAGGACTCAGGGCAGCGTACAATCTAAAAAACACATATTACAAAAATTAAAACAAGATTAAATTTAAAAAAAATCAAACAACACAATTGACAATTAAATTTAAATTTAAAATTAAATTAACAATTAACAATTAAAATTAATAATTGATTTTATTCAGGCCAGGCTGGCTTGCTGAAAAAGCCAACTTTTTAAGGCACGCCGGAAGGACCAGATCTACATCCTTGCACCAAGCTGGAGGTGGATGGAATGAACCCAATGGTCTCTGCCATCTGTGCATCTAAAGGGCATCAGATCGATGGGTACCAACAAGGGTTTACCACAGGCAGGATTTTAAAAAAATAAATTATGAAGCCCAGTTCCATCTATGACAGTGATGGCGAACCTATGGCATGGGTGCCACAGGTGGCATGTGGAACCATTTCTTAGGGCACGCGAGGCGTTGCCCTGTCAACTCCAGTGCGCATGTGTGCGCTGGCCAACTGATTTAGGCCTTCTTTTGAGGCCGTTTTTCGCCCTCTGGAGGCTTCAGGGAAGCTCCTGAAGCCTCTGGAGGTGGGGAGGGGAGGCTGTTTTCACCCTCCCCAGGCTCCTAGAAAGCCTCTGGAGCCTGGGGAGGGCGAGAAAAATGTGCCAAAAGCAGGGGGTCACGCACATAGCATTATGGGTGTGGCACGCCCATGCACGACCCCCCTGCACTCCCCCAGCTTTTGGCACGTGAGCCAAAAAAGGTTAGCCATCACTGCTCTATTCTCTATTCCATTCCTTCTCTCTTCTCTTCTCTCCTCTCCTCTCCTCTCTCCTCTCCTCTCTTCTCTCTTCTCTTCTCTTCTCTCTTCTCGTCTCTTCTCTTCTCTCTTCTCTTCTCTTCTCTCTTCTCTTCTCTTCTCTCTTCTCTTCTCTCTTCTCTTCTCTCCTCTCTTCTCTTCTCTTCTCTCTTCTCTTCTCTTCTCTCTTCTCTTCTCTCTTCTCTTCTCTTCTCTTCTCTCTTCTCTTCTCTTCTCTCTTCTCTTCTCTCTTCTCTTCTCTTCTCTCTTCTCTTCTCTTCTCTTCTCTCTTCTCTTCTCTTCTCTTCTCTTCTCTCTTCTCTTCTCTTCTCTCTTCTCTCTTCTCTTCTCTCCTCTCCTCTCTTCTCTTCTCTCTTCTCTTCTCTCTTCTCTTCTCTTCTCTCTTCTCTTCTCTTCTCTTCTCTTCTCTCTTCTCTTCTCTTCTCTTCTCTTCTCTCTTCTCTTCTCTTCTCACTGATCTATGATATAGAATTGGGAATCCACCTCTCAAAATTTACCCATTTCTTATCATCAGAATAGAGCTGGAAGGGACCTTGGAGGTCTTCTAGTCCAACTCCCTGATCAAGCAGGGGACTTTCAACCATTTCAGACAGATGGCTGTCCAATCTCTTTTTAAAAACCTCCAGTGCCACAACTTCTGAAGGCAACTTCTGCTCCACTGGTTGATTCTTCCCACTGTTAGGAAGTTTCTCCTTAATTCCAGGTTGCTTCTCTCTCCTTATTTAGTTTCCATCCGTTGCTTCTTGTCCTGCCTTCTGGTGCTTTGGGAAAAAAAAGGTGACCCCCTCTTCATTGTGGCAGCTCCTCAAATACTGGAATGTCATCATGACACAACTAATTCTTCTCCTCTCTAGACTAATCGTGCAAATCCTGCCACCGTTCTTCATGTGTTTTAGTCTATGGGCCTTTAATCATTCTTGTTGCTCTTCTTTGCACCTTTTCCAAAGTCTCAAGATCTTTTTTGTAATGCGGGGACCAAAACTGGATGCAGTACTCTAGGTGCAGCCTTACTAAGGCTTTGTAAAGCGGTACTAATACTTCACATGATTTGGATTCTATGCCTCTGTTTATACAAGAACCGAGGACTATTTGCCTTTTTTTTGGCTGCTGGCACTTATCTAAGTGATCGTCCACTAGCACTCTAAGGTCCCCCCCTCTCTCTCTCTTACTGTTTTTCCCCCCAATTTTTATTTATTTTTTTATTCTCTTGCATACCATTTTAAGTATACATTCCCATCATTGTTATTCCTCTTTACATTTGTCATTCCTGTACATTTATTATTTCATTTAATCGGTTATATTATACAGTTTGGCTTGCTTTATTTACCATCCCTTCCGCCTGTTGTGACACCACCTTATTTTCCCTTTCTCTTCTCTCTCCCTCCCTTCTCTCCTTCCTTCCTTCCTCCTCTCCTTCCCCTTCCTTCTTCCCTTCCCTTTCTCCTATTCCTACTCTTCCTCTTCCTACCCTCTCTCCTTCTCTTCCTCTCCCTTCCATCCTCCTCTTCTTACCTCTTTCTTCCTTCCCTCCTCTTCCTCTCGTTCTCTCCTCCTCTCTCCCTTCCTTTTTCTGTTGTTATAGGTGTCTCTTTCAAATCTCAGTTTATGTTTCCTTGGGATGGCATTTCTGCAAACCCAAATATATTTTGGTATCTTTTCTTATTCCCTTCCCTTCGCTAATCTATCCTAACTATGTATGTATGTATGTATGTATGTATGTATGTATGTATGTATGTATGTATGTATATGTTTTCCCTTTTTATATCTCACGCTTGAATAGATACTTGTATATACTCTCTTACTGTTTTTGAGACAGGTTTCCCCCTAAATCTGTACTTGAATCTTTGGTTTTTCTGCGAGACCGCTTCCTACCTCATACATCCCTGCGGCCGATCCGCTCCCACAGAGAGGGACTTCTCCGGGTGCCGTCCACCAGGCAATGCCAGCGGGCGATGCCCAGGGGAAGGGCCTTCTCTGTGGCGGGCCCAACCCTCTGGAACGACCTACCCCCCGACCTCAGAACAACCACGGACCTCCGCACCTTCCGCCAGAAATTAAAGACACTCCTGTTCCATCAGGCCGGTGTGGCCTAAGTTATTTACCTAGCCTACAGTCTGTACTATAAATTGTTTTAATTGGATTTTAAGATGGGATTATGTTTTAACTTGTTAAATTTTAGCACAGGGATAATTTATTTAATTTGGTATTATTTATTTATTTATTTATTTATTTATTGGATTTATACCCCGCCCTTCTCCAAATGGACTCAGGGCGGCGGACAAGAAACTCAAAACATACAGAACATATAAACATTTTTTTTTTAAATTTAATCCACTAAGTGCCTGTGTTCAAATCGAATTAAAATCCCCATTTTATAACTGGCGGTGTTGGGGGATGCGCGAGGCCGGCTAGTTGAAAAAGGTGTGTGTTCAGACACTTGCGGAAGAGGCGGAGGTCAAGAATGGTACGGAGTTCAGGAGGCAGGTCGTTCCAAAGGGCTGGCCCCGCCACAGAGAAGGCTCTCCCCCTGGGCGCCGCCAGTCGGCATTGCCCGACCGACGGCACCCTGAGGAGGCCCTCTCTGTGGGAGCGTATCGGTCCCAGGGATGTATGGGGCAGGAGGCGGTCTTGCATATAACTAGGCCCCGAGCCATGGAGCGCTTTAAAGATGGTCGTTAGGACAATTTATATTGTTATACTGTATGTTTTAACTTCCTGTGCACCGCCCCGGGTCCCTTCGGGGAGAGGGTGCGGTTATATAAATTCGACAAATAAAAAAAAAAATTGGTAGTGCAGAGGGTTGATGGAGCACCTGAAATGCACAGGAAGCGAACTTTCCATCTCCCAGGAGTGACTGGGAAAGGAGTGAGTGGTGTGGTGGAAAATGAAATGTGAATCCTAGCACCTTGGAGGAGACTTATTCCAGAAAGTTTGTAAATCTGTATTAACCTCCCTTCACCTCTCACCCTCTCCTCTCTGTCCTCCGAAGCTCAGCTACGTATGCAGCTGGGGCACATTTTTCCCCCACCCACCTAATCTTTCACAGAGCTTTGCCTGGAGGTCAGCGTGTCAGCCGTAGCTTTTCTCAGCTTTTCCGCATGTTTCATCATCCCGGTTCTTTAAACATAGGTTTTCCGATTTAATTTGACAATCTTTATGTAGCAGGTGGCATGGTAATTCAACCCACTTGTCTTTTCTGGGACACCGGAAGATCTAACTAAGTCAGATTGTCTCCTTTCTAGGCCAAGATTTCTATTTATTGCCTGGCTCACTGAGGAAGACAAGCTGAGTTATCGCTCGGTACAAAGGACCCTCAAGGCATTTATATGCTTGAAGTACTGTATAACTGTCCCGTATAATGGCGCAGGAATGTGCGATCGAAATGGAAATGGGCTGCGGCAGAAAGCAAGATCCAAGAACGAAGCCAATCTCTTCACTTGAGTTCCACTGCAAATATCCTGACGTGAGCTTTGAAAGGGCTTTGAAATGTTGCCAGATGTGGACAACCACTCATTGGCTGTATAATTTGCCTCAGAAGAAGAGAGGTGGAAATCTCCTCTTATACAAAGAGCATATGAAGAAGGGTAGCAGGAATTGAGTAGGTCTACTCTTAAGGATATGGAAGCACCAAATAATATAGGTATCCTTAGTAAGGTGGGTAACTTGAAATGGCTGAGCAAATACAAACCTACTTTTCAAGTAGACAGCTATTTGAAGTTACAACTGCCAAAATATCTTAGGGAGATATTTACAGGAGCGAGATTCGAACAGCTTGACACAATGGTCAGATATGGGAGATTCCATTCCATATCCTACAATGAGCATCTCTGTATTTGCGGAGCAGCAGAGGTAGAAGACCTGGCTCACATCCTATTGGATTGTTGCTTGTATAAGGGGGTGAGAGACAGGGACCTTGGTCCATAGACCAGACGAAGGACCCATTGGGATCCCCATATCAAATCAACTTCCCTTATGTGTGGCCAGAACCAGAAAATAACATTGAACACAGCACAGGACTTAAACAAAATGGTTTGGTTGAGATCTGCATATGTGGGACTGATTGGGGTAGATTGTAAGGGTGACACTGAAATATAATTCTATATCATTTTATTCTATTTAACATATCTATTAAATCATATTGTATCTTACCCTATAACTATTTTATTTTACCCTACTCTTATTTTAAATTGTTTGTATAGGATTTTGTTGGTGATATGCGTTTGAACCTTGTGCTTTGATATGGCCTATAGGCTAATCAATAAAGCTATAAAGAATGAAGAGTAGGTCTAGTCTAGTGAGAAGAAGAACTAGGGTTGATATGATAACAGTGTTTCAGTATTTGAGGGGCTACCCCAAAGAAGAGGGAGTCAAGCTATTCTCCAAAGCACCTGAGGGTAGGACAAGAAGCAAATCAAGGAGAGAAGTAACCTAGAACTTTCTGACCGCGAGAACAATCAACCAATGGAACAGAAGTTGCCTTTGGAAGTTGTGGGAGCTTCATCACTTGAGACTTGCAAGCAGATATTGGACTGCCATTTGTCAGAAATGGTGTAGGGTCTCCTGCTTGAGCGGGGATGACATATAAGGTCCCTTTCAACTGTTAATCTGTTAAAAAGGGGAAAGAGAGGGAGAGAGGGGAAGAGGAGGAGGAAGAGGAGGAGGAGGAGGAGGAGGAGGAGAAGAAGAAGAAGAAGAAGAAGAAGAAGAAGGAAGAAGAAGAAGAAGAAAGAAAGAAAGAAAGAAAGAAAGAAAGAAAGAAAGAAAGAAAGAAAGAAAGAAAGAAAGAGAAAGTTTCGTCATAGGGTTTGCCAGTCATCTTCCTTCATCCTCTTTCCCACCAAAACGTTCCTAGAGGCAGCACAAATCCTCATTCCCAACCTTCAGCAAGTGAGGTACCTAATATTTCATCTGGAAAAATAAAGGATCAGGAAAATTCTTCTCACCATAAGGTTAATGGAGAGTGACTCGCTAATGTGAGAGAAATTGTCCAGACTTATAAAAGTGCAACACACTGACATGCTGAGCAAAATGTGTTCTGTCTCAAATCCCGAGTTGTGTTCTTTGGACTATTTTGAAAAGAGGAAAGGACAAAAAAAAAAAAAAAAGAAGAAGAAGAAGAAGAAGAAGAAGAAGAAGAAGAAGAAGAAGAAGAAGAAGAAGAAGAAGAAGAAGAAGAAGAAGAAGAAGAAGAAGAAGAAGAAGAAGAAGAAGAAGAAGAAGAAGGAAGAAAACATTAGAAGAGTTGACTTCATCCATTTCGGTTTCTCCCACTATGCCTCATTAACTTAACGGGTTTCCAGCGCTTTTTGTGTTGAAAAATCAGATTTCAGCCTTGTACTTTTAACACGTTGTGAGTTTTCAAAGTGCCAATTTGGGACGACCTGTCCTGCATGGTGAAAACAACGACAACGACAACCCTTGTCGCTTGGACCATCAAAATGCACAGGGAGCATTTTAACTATTTAAAAAATGCTTGACGTTTGCAGATCAAGAGCCCCGGTGCAGGCACTCCATCGCAAAGGTCAGCTCTGTGTAAACAAATATTAATGGTTAGCTGGGTAATGGATACATAAACAGGTCACATTAATAATTAACACCAGCGGAGAAGCTGGACAAAGCAGTAAGGAAATAATGATAGGTGCCCTTCTGGGAAAGGCCAAGGGCTATGGGGGTTTTTAAAGGCACCTTAGGAATCAATCAGGAGTGGGCTGGTTACACAAAAGCCAAAGAAACTTTTCTTCTGAAATTTGGAAAGCCCCAGAGATAGACTTTAAGAGCCTCCTGGAGAGAAGGTCCAGACAGCTGACCAAATACTTCTAAAATAACCCTTCAGTGAGAGCTGGTTGATGATGCGTGTGTGTGTATGTATGTATGCATGTATGTATGTATGTATGTATGTATGTATGTGTGTGTGTGTGTATGTATGTATGTATGTATGTATGTAGCATTTTTGCTGATAAATAAATGAAGGGAGACTAGTATAGATCTATTTCGAGCTATTTAACTCTCATCAGCTAGCCATACCCTTACTGGGATTCGAACCTGGGCTGTTTTTACATATTAGGCAGTTATATTAACCTTCAAGCCAACCTCTATTTATCAGCCAAAAAGCAACACAAAAATGTGTTTTTTTTCTGCCTGGAAGGCTCCTAGGGTGGAGCTGATACACACACACACACACACACACACACACACACACACATGCCTATGCACATGCACACACACACTGTATATATAATTCGAACTACAGAAAAAACAATGGCTACCAACCTGCCTTCCATTGAGGACCTGGACACTGCAGGAGTCAAAAAGAGGGCTGTGAAAATATCTGCAGACCCCTCGCATCCTGGTCATAAATGGTTTCAACTCCTACCCTCAAAACAAAGCTATAGGGCATTGCACACCAGAACAACTAGACACAAGGAGAGTTTTTCCCCCAAATGCTTAACAACAAATTCCCAGAACACTGTCAAATAATTTACTAAGACTGTATTACTATTATTCTTCTCATCCTTCCTAGTATCTATCTCTCCCCACTTATGACTATAACCATGTTGCTTGTATCTTTCAATTTATATTGTTTTATTTGTTTCCTAGTATGATTTGATTGCTTATTTAGTAATCGATGACTATCACTGTGTTGCATTTTATGATTCTTGATGAATGTATTTTTTTTTCCTTTATGTACACTGAGAGCTTAGGCACCAAAGACAAATTCCTTATGTGTCCATCACACTTGGACAATAAAGAATTCTCTTCTCTTCTCTTCTATTTTTATTCTATTTTTATTCTATTCTATTCTATCCTATTCTTTCTATTTCTATTTCTATTTCTATTTCTTCTATTTCTATTTCTATTATTTCTATTTCTTCTATTTCTATTTCTATTATTTCTATTACTATTTCTATTATTTCTATTTCTTTCTTCTATTTCTATTTCTTCTATTTCTATTTCTTCTATTTCTATTTCTTCTATTTCTATTTCTTCTATTCCTATTTCTATTATTTCTATTTCTATTTCTATTATTTCTATTTCTATTTCTTCTATTTCTATTTCTTCTATTTCTTTCTTCTATTTCTATTTCTTCTATTTCTATTTCTATTATTTCTATTTCTATTTCTTCTATTTCTATTTCTATTATTTCTATTTCTATTACTATTTCTTCTATTTCTATTTCTTCTATTTCTATTTCTATTTCTTCTATTTCTATTTCTTCTATTTCTATTTCTATTATTTCTATTTCTATTTCTTCTATTCCTATTTCTATTTCTATTATTTCTATTTCTATTCTATTCTATTTTTATTCTATTCCATTCTATTCTATTTCTATTTCTATTTCTATTTCTATTCTATTCTATTCTATTCCATTCCATTCTATTTTTATTCTATTTCTATTTCTTTCTATTTCTATTTCTATTTCTTTTTCTATTTCTGTTCTAGAAGGGACTACAGCAAAGGCATGCTCAAAAGTAAACCCCAAGATGTTAATCCCCTTTTCTAACCTACTTCTTCTTTATATGAATAAGGGAAGCCTTTGATTTCAGGAACATGGTAGAAGCCACCTTGATTTTTTTTGTTTTGACCCCTGATGGGAGACACTGAAGGAGAATGGAATAACAGAATAAAAGGGTTGGAAGGGACCTGGGAGGTCTTCTAGTCCAACCCCCTGCTAAAGCAGGAGCCTCAAACTGTCCAAAAACGTCTCCGTGGTCATGTGGCCAGCCTGACTAAATGTCGAAGGCACACGGAATGCTGTTACCTTCCCAACAAAGGTGGTTCATACTTTTTCTACTTGCATTTTTATGTGTTTTCAAACTGCTAGGTTGGCAGAAGCTGGGACAAGTAATGGGAGCTCACTCCGTTACGCAGCGCTAAGGATTCGAACTGCTGACCTTTCTGATTGACAAGCTCAGCATCTTAGCCACTGAGCCTTATCCATTAGGCCACCAGGTTCTCTTCCTGATCAGCTGAAGCAGGAGGATAAGTATATACTTGTGTCACAACACCTTGTTAAGCCCCAATTAAGGGATCAGGAAGAGAACCTGGTGGCCTAATGGCTAAGACTCCTGCCTAGCATGCAATACAGCCCTAGTTCAAATCCCAGTAAGGGTATGGCTAGCTGATGAGAGCTAAAAAGCTCGAAATAGATCTATACTAGTCTCCCTGACTTATTTATTGATCAGCTCAAAAACGTAACACACATATAAAAAAATTACACAAAGGAACTCACGGCTTTCTGTCTAGATGGTCTCTGGTGATGAGCCGAAAGGCAGAAAAGGAAACAGTATATCTCCTCCCTTAATTGGGGCCCTAACAGGGTGTTGTGGAACAATTATAGATACTAATCCTCCTGTCTCAGCTGATGCAATTGGGAGAGCCTGGCTGGCTGAATGGTTTAAAGGCTCTTGCCTGATATGCAATACAGCCCTGGTTCGAATCCCAGTAAGGGTATGGCTAGCTGATGAGAGCTAAAAAGCTCAAAATAGATCTATACTAGTCTCCCTGACTTATTTATTGATCAGCTCAAAAACGTATATATATATATATATATATATATATATATATATATATATATATATATATATATATATATATATATATATATATATATATATATATATATATATATATATATATATATATTTGTGGTGACCAAAATACATGTCTAACCTAAGAGATAAAAATTCTCTTGGAGATAATAGAATGCAACTATCTCAAAACTTTTCTTCCATCCTCCTGTTTTGTTTGTTTGTTTGTTTAATGGGTCCCTCTAAAAAAATCCCTTTTTCTATTAGTCTACTGAATTCTACCACTGGGAAATCTGTTTGTAAAAATGGTGTAGGGCAGGGGTCTGCAAAGTTGGCTCTTTTAAGACTGGTGGACTTCAGCTCCCAGAGTTCAACTCTGGGAGTTGAAGTCCACCAGTCTTAAAAGAGCCGACTTTGCAGACCCCTGGTGTAGGGTCTCCTGCTTTGGCGGAGAGGGGTGGGGGTTGGACTGGATGACCTACAAGGTCCCTTCCAACTCTGTTAATCTGTTCTTGCACGTTTGCATTCTTTTCTTTTCCGTGGTTTGGTTTCCTCTTTTACTCTGCTCACATACACATTTCGGGGCTGCCTGCGATTTGGCTAAGCCGAGACCTGCAACCCCCCCCCCAACCCCCCAACCCCCAAAATAATAATATTAACTGGATTCACAAACTCTAGCATTTCTGCTTGAAACTGTGTGGGGAAGGGTGAAGCCTTTTACTCAGAAGGTTGTTGATCTGGTTGAAAGGACTTGTGCAATATTTAAAAAAAAAAAAAAAAAAACAAGCCAACTCTGAAGCTGGAAGGCTTGTTAAAGGCTTCCAGTGGAGTTTTCCATGCTCGGCCGAACCCTCTTCCTTCTCTGCAGCTGCAGGAAACTGAACGTGCAAGAAAAACAACCTAACATGGAGGAAACTGCAGAAGGCACCCTTGCCTTCCGTTGCTCTAAGTGCAGGAGTGTGACTTTTTCAAACAAAGCACAGGACTTAAGCTGTACTGAATGAATAGCAAGCAGAGTCCCACGTTGTTTAGAAAGGAAAGGCAATTTTGGAAGAGATATACACAAACAAATGGGTAGATAAACACCCAATAAAACCTCAAACCCAACATGCAAAGTGACATATTTTTTTTGCAGCCCCCCTTTTAAAAGCTTTCTCCTCCCCCCCTCCGTCTCTCCCCCCCCCACTCCACCCCTCCCCAGCCTTTCAAAACAGGCCTGCTATTACTGGTCCTTAATGCACAAGGATAGTGTTCTTGAATAAATCTCTAAGCAATTCCAAAACAAGGCTCTTCGGTAAATAGTTGAAATTAAAGAGGGAGTTGCAAGTCATCTGCTTTCCATTAGCATGATAAAATAGTTCACTTGAAACCTTTTACAAGATGCCGTTACTGGGGAGGTGTCCCTGCGCCTCACTCCATCACCGGCCAGTTGACACAACATAAAAAGTCTTCAAAAGGCAACCGAGCTCTCTTAATCAAAAACTAATTGTAATAGATATTGGGGAGTGTTAACACGGTGACCGCTGGGGTTGTATGTTTGGTGCAGACGCAGGAACTAACATTAAACACAACCCCCAGGTTGATACGGCTTATCAGCATCTCCGAGTTAAGTGCTAAGCGCTGTGGGCCCATATCAACACAGCGATTGCTTTGTAGCACTTTGGGAGTTAATTGCACCCTCCGACTTCACCTTCCGAGCAGAATTTATGGTGTTGTCAAGAAACAGGGGAAACACACTGGAGATACCATCACAGTGGTCAAGAATTCATCAAAGCTGCAGAGACTTCACGCCGAAAGGAAGAAGATGGGAAGGAAGAAACAGCCCGAGTTATGCCTTACACAATGGGACGGGTTTTCAAAGTTTCGGTCCTGAAGGAAACGTTTCCCCATCAATGTTTGTTCTGGAGGAGCCGGTCCCTTGCGAGGAATGTAGGAAGCTACTTTCAAGAAGCGTGAATCGGACTCGTGTTTCAGGGGTTGTTGTGGGGTTTTTTTCCCTTCTGAAAATTCCAGCCAAATTTAGGGAGGGAGAAGCTGAAGAGAGACACTTTTCTGTGAAGGCTTCGACCATTGTTCCAAGGGAGAATCACTTGCCAATAAAGAAGATTTCTCCAACTTTATTTTTATTTTTATTTTTTTTATTTTATTCATATTTATATCCCGCCCTTCTCCACAGAGGACCCAGGGCGGCGCACAGGAATTTAAAAAATATACAAAAACAATACAATAAATAGAATTTAAAAATAAATTAAATTAAATTGAAATCCTATGCTAAAATCAAATTAAAATCCCCAATTTAAAACCATCTAAGTGGTCACAACGGGAGGGTTAGGCTAGGCCGGCTTGCTGAAAAAGATGTGTCTTTAGACACTGGCGGAAGAGGCGGAGGTCCGTGATGGTACGCAATTCAGGGGGTAGATCATTCCAAAGGGCAGGGCCCGCCACAGAGAAGGCTCTTCCCCTGGGTGTCACCAGATGGCATTGCCCGGCCGACGGCACCCTGAGGAGGCCCTCTCTGTGGGAGCGGATCGGCCGAAGGGATGTATGGGGCAGGAGACGGTCTCGCATATAACTAGGCCCCGAGCCATGGAGCGCTTTAAAGATGGTCGTCAGAACCATCTTTTCCCCTTGGAAAACACATTGGAAAACAAAACAAAAAAATTATCCAAGTAAATTGGACCTGGTAGGAGGAGGGTGAAAAACTTAGAAATTTTCTGTACCACACTATTTTCTTTTCAGGGTTAAAATATATCATCCATGTAAACCTGCAATAATGAGTGAACTACGTATCTGTATATTAGTGCCAGTATATTAGCAGTGGCACAAAGTGCCAAGAATGATATTACTTATTTGTTTAGTTACCTATTTATATCTTGCCATTATTATTTTTACAATAACTCAAGGTGATAAACATATCTAACACACCTTTTTCCTTCTTTGCTTTTGGGTGACAGGCCAAAGTGACCCAACCAGTTTTCATGCCCAAGGCAGGACTAGAAATCACAGTCACCTGGTGATATGCCCAAAGTCACCCAACTGGCTTTCATGGCTAAGGCAGGACTAGAACTCCTGGTCTCCTGCTTTCTAACTTGATATTTTAACCACTAGACCAAACTGGCTTGATGTCTTGTGGGTGAAAAGACACATATATGGAAATTGGAAGATTTTATCATTTACATTGTATTTTTAACTTTTGCTAGCCACATAATAGAAGAAGGAAGGCCATATAGCAACAGCTCTCAGACCTATATACCACTTCACAGTGCTTTTCAGCCCTCTCTAAGTGGTTTACAGAGTCAGCCTCTTGCCCCCAACAATCTGGATCCTCATTTTAATGAACTCGGAAGGATGGAAGGCTGAGGCAACCTTGAGCCTCATCAGGATTGAACTGCTGGCAATTGGCAGAGTCAGCCTGCAATACTGCACTCTAACCACTGCACCACTATGGTTTCCTTCCTTCTTTCTCATTTCCATTCCTTCCTTCTCATCTTCCTTCCTTCCTTCCTTCCTTCCTTCCTTCCTTCCTTCCTTCCTTAGCAATAGCACTTAGATTTATATACCACTTCACAGTGCTTTTACAGCCCTCTCTTAGTGGTTTACAGAGTCAGCCTCTTGTCCCCAACAATCTGGGTCCTCATTTTAATGAACTCGGAAGGATGGAAGGCTGAGTCAACCTTGAACCCCCGTCAGGATTGAACTGCTGGCAGTTGACAGAGTCAGCCTGCAATACTGCACTCTAACCACTGCACCACTATGGTTTCCTTCCTTCTTTCTCATTTTCCTTCCTTCCTTCCTTCCTTCCTTCCTTCCTTCCTTCCTTCCTTCCTTCCTTTCCTTCCTACTCAAGCAATAGCACTTAGACTTATATACCACTTCACAGTGTTTCACAGCCCTCTCTAAGTGGTTTACAGAGTCAGCCTCTTGCCCCCAACAATCTGGGTCTCCATTTTACCTACCTTGGAAGGATGGAAGGGTGAGGCAACTTTAAGCCTGGTGAGATTCGAGCTACCAAATTGCAGGCAGCAGGCAGGCAGCAGAAGTAGCCTGCTGTACTGCACTGTGACCACAATGAAGGGTCTGAAGACAAAGGAGAAGACAGGCAGAAGATGATTCCCAATAACAAATGGTTCCCATGTGAACTGGATGAAGCAGCAGCACATGGACACCAAAAGACCAGGAAGTGTAAAAAAAAAAAAGGGGCCAAGAGGCCACAGCGAGTCCAAATCGCTCTAGAGGGGATGCGGTTTCTTTTGTTCTCCAATCTGAGCTTGGCCCACTTAGAGGAAAGAAATACTCATGTGCAAATGCTGCTTCTCGACTTCAGTTTAGCAATTAATACAATCGTTTCACAACATTAGGGGACTGGAGGCTAAAACCGATGAAGAACGGTTGCAGGAACTGGGGATGTCTAGTTTAATGGAAAGAAGGACCAGGAGAGACATGATAGCAGTCTTCTGATATTTGAGGTGCTTCCCCAAAGAAGAGGGAGTCAAGCTATTCTCCAAAGCACCTGAGGGCAGGACAAGAAGCAATGTGTGGGAACTCATCAAGGAGAGAAGCAACTTAGAACTAAGGAGAAATTTCCTGGCAGTGAGAACAATTAACCAGTGGAATAGCTTGCCTTCAGAAGTTGTAGGTGCTCCATCGCTGGAGGCCTTTAAGAAGAGACTGGATAATCATTTGTCTGAAATGGTATAGAGCCTCCTGCTTGAGCAAGGAGATGGACTAGAAGACCTCCAAGATCCATTCCGTTATGTTATGTTATGCTATGCTATGCTATGCTATGCTATGCTATGCTATGCTATGCTATGCTATCATATCCCATCCCATCCCATCCCATCTCATCTCATCTCATCTTTGCTGGTGCATGGTAAGATAATTCCTTAGAAGCCTTTTTAGGGATGCTGCACTCAAAAACAATCCCACCTAGATTTTTGGGAGCATTCATCCCTAGCTAAACCCCGAGTTGGGTTGGCATGAAGGAGTGTATGGATGAGTTTTCAGTTCAGGAAGTAAGCAGCAAAAATGGGAGCCTGGATTTGTTTCTACTTGATTCTCTCTCTCTAAATTTTTTTTTTAAAGCACAGTGAGTAGCTTTGAAGAGGTTTTCTGGGATGACATCAGTATGTCCCACCCTGTTTCTGCATCTTTTATTTTTCCTCAGCTGGCAGAGAATGGGGTGGAATGGACACAGGCAAATCTGAAAGGGACTCGGAATAGACAAGGGCTATCAATCACATGCATCCTTTCCCATCAGGGATTCTAATATAATGTTTATAAGAGAGGAGTGGAGCAGAGCACTGAATGTGAAAAGGGGAGGAAGGGGCAGCACAGGAGCAGAGAAATCTAAGCTACAATTTCAATCGCTGACATCCCTGCCTAACTTAGAGCCAGTCATTCTTTCTTAGTCACCTGCAAGCCAGGGTTGTTGTTTTTTTTATATTGAAAAAGTTTTATTGGTTTTAGATTTTTCCATAGGATAGGGTAAGGGATACAAAGAAATTTTGAGAGCATTCACGTCAAATGTCGTCGGCCCTTCCGGGACTTCAAAATACATTGATAACAATAAAAAAACATTTTCCATAACACTACAAAGTGAAAGCAAGTACATATACCTAAGTTCTCAGTTCTATGCTGTCAGTCATTTACAAAAATCCAAATACAGATATTATGCAATATTATTCAGAAAAATCAAGGCAAAGTTATTTTTTAGATCTAAGTCTCTTGGCAATTGTGTCTTCAACCTCTTCCTCCAGGCCCCCAGCGGGCAGGGGGTTTTCCCTAAGCCAGGGTTGTTGTAGAGATAAAATTCCTCTGAGAGAGGCCATTCATCATCTGGCCTTACTCTCAAGTCGACCTCTATTCTTCAGCTGTTCCCTTTGTCTGGCAACTCTGTGCATGCATACACTGGGAACAGGCTCCAGCTGTTCATCTGCCTCAGTGAGGCCTGACTCTGAAGGCAGCTGATAGTTGGCATATAGCTCTGCCCCCCTCACCCCCCCACCTCCGACACAGAGCCCCCATCCAAGCCTTCCCAAGACTCCAGGACTGGCCCAGGTTCCTTCCCAACCTCCTCACTGTCTGAATCTGCTGCCAGCTCTACAGGCCACTGGTGGGCCACAACAGGTATAAGGTCTTTTACTTGAGCAGGGGGTTGGACTACAAGACCTCCAAGGTCCCATGCAACCCTCTTAGTCTGTGTTCTTCTCCTGTGCTTTGGGAAGCGAATTCAAAGGGTCATTGATGAGCATTGCATTCCCCTGAAACAGGAGTGAGTCACCCACTTTCATGGAGGCCTCTCTGACCCCAACTGAGAGGGAACAAATAACAGGCAATGAACCCACCCCCTCTCCCTTGTACCCTGCTCATATGAATCTTTCTTCTATTTGAGCAAACCATTACTACCGAGTGTCACACAGGAAGTCTCCCCCATGATTCTTCCTTGGGTTTCAAGTAACCCTCCATATGTTTTTTATTTGCAGTTGTTTATGTTCCTTGCAAGCCATCTTGCCTCCTTATCCTTGAAAGTCAGGATATGAAGGCTAGTCACCATAAATAAAAGCTAATCCTCTGGGGCCAAAATGGAAAGACTATAATAGGCTTGAATGGGGTTAAAGAAACCATAATAATTATTATGATTTATCCAATTTAGACAAATTGGCTCTAAATGTTTCGAGGAGGCTTACATTTCCAAAAGTAGAGAACAATTTAGAAAAGAACAAATCATAAGGGCACAGACAAAAAAAAGCTCTAAATTGCAGTAAAACAACTTAAGGACTTCACTCCCTTTCCCCCTCACCAGACATCCTCTATGACGGGGGTCTCCAACCTTTGCAACTTTAAGTCTGAAGGACTTCCGCTCCCAGAATTCTCCAGCCAGCAGAGCTCTGCTGGCTGGAGAATTCTGGGAGCTGAAGTCCTTCAGACTTAAAGTTGCAAAGGTTGGAGACCCCTGCTCTATGATACTCACTACCAAAAGGAGTTAATAAATAAGAAATCTTAGTGCCAAAGATCTGCATGACGTGGTACTATCCAATTAGCATTACTCCCCAGTCAAGCTCTACAAGTCAGTCCTTAATTTAGTTACTTAAGTATAACCTTTATTGTCATTGTACTTGTTTACAACGAAATTGGTTATTTTTTATTTATCAAATGTATTGGTCTCCCATGTTACCACAGGGTAACTCTGCATTTATTTTGGTGAGAATTAGAACTAATGGGTCATTGGTCTATTTTCAAATCCCCATCACTGCATTTTCGAGGGGCATCGCTTTACGAAGAGGGATGGGTGAAGCCAATGCAATCCTAAATTGCACTAACAGAGGGATACAATCAAGATCAAGGGAGGTACTATTATTATTATTATTATTATTATTATTATTATTATTATTATTATTATTATTATTAATTCGACTTATTAACCGCCCCCTCTCCCCAAAGGGACTCGGGGCGGTGCACAGGAAATGTAAAAAACATGATATATCACAGAATAAATACATAAATACTTAAAACTATATTAAATTAACACCCTGTGCTAAAATCTACCCCATTAAAACTAATCCATCAAACCAATGTATGAATTTCTCTGCTAAAAACTAAGGCTAGGTACGGTAGCCTACCTACGGTAGCCTAACCTACGACTCTTGAAAGCCTTAGTAAGACCACACTTAGAGTACTGCTTCCGGTTTTGGTCACCACACTATAAAAAAGATGTTGAGACTCTAGAAAGAGTGCAGAGAAGAGCAACCAGGATGATTAGGGGACTGGAGACTTAAAACATATGAAGAACGGTTGCAGGAACTGGGTATGTCTAGTTTAATGAAAAAAAGGACCGGGGAGACATGATAACCAATTTCATTGTAATTTTTACAATGACAATAAAGATTATTATTATTATTATTATAACAGTTTTCCAGTATTTGAGAGGCTGTCACAGAAGGAGGGTAGTAAAGCTATTTTTTCAAGGCACCCAAAGGCCAGACAAGGAACAAGGAGAGATTCAACCTGATTAGGAGGCTAAAAAATACCATGAATGGTTACAGAAACTGGACATGGCTAGTCTAGTGAAGAGAAGGACCAGGGGAGACATGAGAGCATCTTCCAATATTTGAGGGGCTGCCACAGAGAGGAGGGGGGTCAAGCTATTTTCCAAAGCCCCTGAAGTCCAGACAAGGAAGAATGGATGGAAACTGATCAAGGAGAGATTCAACCTGGAAATAAGGAGAAATTATTCTGACAGTGAGAACAATCAACCCATGGAACAGAAGTTGCCTTCGGAAGTTGTGGGAGCTTCATCACTGGAAGCTTTCAAGAAGAGACTGGACTGCCATCTGTTAGAAATGGTGTAGGGTCTGCTTGGGAGGAGGGTTGACTAGATGACCTATAAGGTCCCTTCAACCTCTGTTAATCTGTATCTGTAAGTGAAGCGAAGTGTGAAGAGTTTTGATTTTGGCCTAAAATGAAAACAGGAACTCTTCCTTCCGTTCTCTTTCACTATTCATTGCCTCAACTCTTGCGGTTCCGTTTTGAAATCTGATTGTATTTGAAGTCGGAAATACATCCCCTGGTCACCCCACACTCTCCCATCTCCAACACAGAGGAAAAAGCCTTTGAGAATGACCAAACCCTCAGATTCTACTCTTAGGAAGGGGCTTTTGAGGCTGGTGAGCCCCACGCTCGGCTCAGAGTAGGAATTCAAATTAAAGCATCTTTGACAAATGGCTATCCGGCCTCTGTTTGACTCCAGAAAGCCTCCCGTAATGCTTTTTCCCCCTTTTTCCATCTTCAAAGCATCCTTCTCGCAGCTCAGTTCTGCCAAGAGCCAGCCTGAACCACAGGAAGCCCTTCAGCCCAGAAACCTACAACGTCTCCAGCAGAAAAGTTTCCCTCTTGCTAAACTCGTATTTATTTATTTTTTATGAATGGTTTCCAGAGCACCAGGGTGGGAAATTATCGGATGGAAATACTTCCTTACTTATGCAGGCAGTAAAAATTAGAACAAACGTAACAGAACATATTATAATCAGAACATATAATAGAATGTATAGACCAGTGACGGCTAACCTACCGTATTTATTCGACTATAACGCGCAAAATTTTGTACCCAAAAAAGAACTCAAAGTTTGGGTGCGCGTTATAAACGAGAGTTTGGGTTTCTGCGCGGCGGCGGCAGCGGCGGGAGAAGCAGAGCCAGAAAGAGACACGGTGGGAGAAGTGGAGCTCAGAAACAGATGCGGGGGAAAAAGCGGAGCCAGAAACAGACGCGATGGGAGAAGTGGAGCCCAGAAACAGACACGGTGGGAGAAGTGGAGCCAGAAACAGACGCGTTGGGAGAAGTGAGCCCAGAAACAGACGCGGGGGGAGAAGTGGAGCCCAGAAACAGACGCGGGGGGAGAAGTGGAGCCCAGAAACAGACGCGGTGGGAGAAGTGGAGCCCAGAAACAGACGCGGGGGGAGAAGTGGAGCCCAGAAACAGACGCGGGGGGAGAAGTGGAGCCCAGAAACAGACGCGGTGGGAGAAGTGGAGCCCAGAAACAGACGCGGGGGGAGAAGTGGAGCCCAGAAACAGACGCGGGGGGAGAAGTGGAGCCCAGAAACAGACGCGGGGGGAGAAGTGGAGCCCAGAAACAGACGCGGGGGAAAAAGCGGAGCCAGAAACAGACGCGTTGGGAGAAGTGAGCCCAGAAACAGACGCGGTGGGAGAAGTGGAGCCCAGAAACAGACGCGGGGGAAAAAGCGGAGCCAGAAAGAGACGCGGTGGGAGAAGTGGAGCTTTATAAAAATCGGTATAAAAATTTTATACCGATTTTTAATCGAAAATTAGGGGGTGCGCGTTATACACGTGTGCGCGTTATAGTCGAATAAATACGGTATTTGTCGTCATGTGTCGAAAGTATATCTATAATGCAATGCATGCATGACCCCTCCTGCACCCCTCCACCTGCGCCGCGCTCCCCTCAGCCGATGCATGTGTGTGCAACTACCCCATGCCCAATTTTGAGCCTAGTAGGCCTCCCTGCAGCCTCCTGGGAGCAAAAAGGGGCCACGGAGGGGACGTGCCGCATCCCCATGCTCCCCCCATCCCCTGTGCATGCGTGTATGACTCCTGCAGGGCCCCTGTGCATGCACATGTGTGTCCTGCATGCACCTTTCCCCCCATGCATGCAAGGCAGAGAAAACCGGCTGGCTGGCTGGAGGTGCATGTGCGGTAGCGCTGAGCTGGGTGACAGTTTGCGTGCCCACAGAGCAGGCTCTGCGTGTCACCTGTGGCACATGTGCCATAGGTTCACCATCACGGGTCTAGACCATCGCAGCGAGAGGGGAAGCAAACAAACTTAATAAATACACATAAATAAATAAACTTTGGCGAGTTAGGAGGTGGGGCGGAGATGGGTAAATTCTACCTCTCCAAGCCTTCTCCTCATTTTAATCTTGGTCTTTAATCTTCCTCTCCATCCAACTGACATGGTGGAATCTGGCCCTTCACTCACAGTTTTTGGTGGGAATTAGAACCAATGGATCATTGATCTATTTCCAGACAGCCAATCACTGCGTTTTCTAAGGTTTGCGCTGCTTTGCAAACATGGGTGAATGAAGTGAAGCGTGAAGGGCTTTTATTTTGTCCTACAATGGAATCAGGAACTCTGTTTCCTTTCTCTTTTGCTACTCAAGGTCTCACCTCTTAGGTTTCCTCTACTTATTTGAGGCATAACTATTCTATTCGTCCCCTCTCATAGTCACTCTCCATTGGTCCCCTCTCATAGAGTAACCGGGACACGAAACACCTCAGTGAGGTGAATAATGTCACTTCCGCTTCTGAACAAGATGAATTGTATTGGTTCTTGTGCTTCACTGAGGCAAAACGTGTCTCCACCCCATCAGGGCCCAAGAAAGTCCAGAATAGGTATAGGATCTCCTGCCAAGAGCAGGTGGGTTGACTTAGAAGACTTCCCAGGTCCCTTCCAATCTTATTATTCTATGTTCTACACTCTAAAATGGCTTCCATAATGTGAAGTGCTCCCTTGAAGCAAATTATAGCCACTGACACCAATCTGGTTGATGTGCCTCAAACAGCATATTTAACTTCTAATCCATGTCCTTTCATGTCCACCTTCAAACAGTGGTTCCACCACAACATCACACCCTATTGATGGCACATTCACAGCGACATCGTTTATATGCCACCATTACACATCTGCATGCCAATGCCTCATCCAAATACATAATTTACATCCAGGTTTCCTTCTCCCCCCCCCCACCAGGTTTTAAACATTTTATAAGGTTATAAGATAAGATACAAAAGGAAAAAGGGAAAAAAAAGGAAAGCAGTGGGGAGAAAGGGGGGAGAGAGAAGTGAGGAAAGGTTGGGAAAAAGAAAGAAAAAATGTTGACTTCCGACTCCCTCTGTTGCAGTAAAATAAGCCATTAACATCGAACCTCAACTTTTTGCTTTTTCAAAGTAATGTAAACTAGCCGTTTCTATAAGCATCTAACAATCTAATCGGTAAAACCCACAGAGTTTCAGTTTTTTCCCACCTCAAGCACAAAGTTCAGAAGTGGTTTCCATGTGGAAACAAAACTACATGTTCTTTTCTTTTAATCAAAACAGTCAATTTAGTCTTTTCTGCCGACTCCATAAGTTTCTCTAACCATTCGTCCATCATGGGAATCGAACTGTCCGTCCATCTTTATACATGCAATAGTCTTGCTAATTTTCATCCATTTCCATGATTGTGTCATCATATTCTGGTTATCGATACTTCCACTGCCAAATTTATTCATTTGTATCCTGCCTTTATTATTTTTACAAATAGCCAGTGGTGCAACTCAGCCGGTTCTATCCAGTTTGAGCGAACCAATAGTGCTGGCGGTGGGAGACTCTGCCCGCCCACCCAGACATCATCACATCCCATTTTTGATACTGTGCATGCATGGAAGGTTCTGTGCGTGCGTGCATTCACATTTGCGAACCGAAGTAAGTTGATTTCACCCCTGCAAATAGCCCACGGTGACAGACATATTTAAAACACCTTCCTCCCGTTTTCCCTATAACAGCCACCCTGTGAGGTGAGTTGGGCTGAGAGAGTGTGACTGGCCCAAGGTGACCCAGCTGGTTTTCATGGCCACATGCTTTTTAGCCTAGTACCTTAACCACTAGACCAAACTGGCACATTGGTCTAGTGCAGGAGTCAGCAACCCATGACTCTGGAGCTGCATGTGGCTCTTTCAACCTTCTGCTGTGGCTCCCTGTCATCGGTTATCTCCGCAATTGATAGGGCTTTTGGTTAGGACAGGTAGAGGAAAAGGGACACCATGCTAGGAGGAGACTCTATGGTGGGGGAACTGGACTTCCGGTCAGCAGAGGGGGAAAAAAGGATGCCTTGCTAGGAGGAGACTCTATGGTGGGGGAACTGGACTTCCGGTCAGCAGAGGAAAAAAAAAAAAAAGATGCCTCGCTAGGAGGAGACTCTATGGTGGGGGAACTGGACTTCCGGTCAGCAGAGGGGGAAAAAAAGGATGCCTCACTAGGAGGAGACTCTATGGTGGGGGAACTGGACTTCCAGTCAGCAGAGGGGGGAAAAGGATGCCTCGCTAGGAGGAGACTCTATGGTGGGGGAACTAGACTTCTGGATCAGCTGCAGAATTGAATGGGGAGATTACAGTTAGGACCTTTGTGGCTCTTTGAGTGTTTAAGGTTGCCAATCCCTGGTCTGGTGGTTCAGGTACTCCTATGGCCTTCATATTACTGTGGATCTAGCCCACTGTTCCATGTTCTCTAGTTGCTGTCCATCAAACCGCTCCTTGCAGCAATTATTCTTTGATGTGACAGCACAAAGCTGTTTGCCCACTCGATCCCACCCCGTTTACTCCAATTTCAAATGATATAATTTTTTTTTTAAAAAAAGATTCATTGAAATGGAGACTTGTTCTACACCCTTTTTACTCTGGTACTATCAAATGTTACCCAGTCTGCAAATATCAGATTATGATCTTTGAAGGGTGTGTGTGTGCATTAAGAGAGGCTGGAGAACTTCTTTCTTATAAAAGAACATTGAGAAAGGAGGGGAGGGAAGAATCAACCTTTTCTTGCCAAAGAATAAGCTGCCTTTGCTAAAAACCCATAATTATCTTTACCATTCAGAGAACGGCTGAAAGGATGATGCATCGAGCCGGATCGCGTGGCCGCATTTCGCCTACTTAAACGGAGGCTGACGAGCCGGATGGCTCTGCCTCCTGTTAACTGGCTATACAAATGGGAAGACATTACATAGTTTGAAATTTAATTAAAGTAATTGACTAAATTGCATTTTGCCATCGTTACTGTCATTAGCTGCCCTGACCCTACTGTCAAAAGGACGTGTATGAGATTATTTCCAAGGATAAATGTGATCAACTGGTTTAAATTCATCCTAGGTCTGAGATAGGGCAGGGCAGGAGACCCAACCAACACTGTTGGGAAGAAGGATTTTGTACGGGGCTGCATCTGTCACCTGATTTATTCTAAAGGACATAAACGAAAGGTCATAAGTGTATCAGATCAACAGTAGAGTGATGATGAGGTATGGAAAAGAACAGTAGGGAATGGGATTTTCCAGTTGCAATGTGTTGCTGTGAAAGTTGGACCATAAGAAAGGCTAAGTGCCAAAGAATGGAGGCCTTTGAACTCTGGTGCTGGAGAAGACTCCTGCGAGTTCCTTGGACTGCAAGGCCATCCAACCAGTCAGTCCTAGAGGACATCAACCCTGATTGCTCTTTAGAAGGCCAGATCCTGAAGAGGAAACTCAAATCCTTTGGCCACCTAATGAGAAGGAAGGACTCCCTGGAGAAGAGCCGAATGCTGGGAAAGATGGAGGGCAAATGAAGAAGGGGACGGCAGAGAATGAGGTGGCTGGAGGGAGTCACAGAAGCAGTCAGCGTCAGCTTGAATGGACTCCAAAGGATGGCAGAGGACAGGAAGGCCTGGAGGAACGTTGTCCATGGGGTCGCAATGGGTTGGACATGACTTCACTGTAGTTCTCAACTTCTAACATGCAACATAATGAAACAGAGAAGGGGCGAAATGCATTTTGTGCTGCTACCAGGGAGATAATGTTATATCATGGTCATTGTGTCACATCATGGGGATTTCCAGTCCAGAATATCTCCACAGCTTCCATAAAGTTCTTTCATCTGACTCCAAATCTGGGTCATTCTTTTATGAATTAGCATAGGGCAAGACTCTATAAATTCTGGTCATTCAAAGCCAAATGTACCCCATCAGTTATTTATGGCTGTATTAATTAACATGCTGGCTACTTTAATCCTAGTATTTGATGGAATACTGTAAAAGGCCTCCAAGATAAGATTGATGGACTACACAGTCTGATGAAACCACAGCATTATAAAAAGCCATAGCATTAGAATGAACATTTGCTATCTAGGAATCAGAGGTGGTCTTCAACAGGTTCTGACCATTGCTGGAGAACCGTTAGTGGAATTTTTGAATAGGTCAGAGAACCGGTAAATACCACCTCCGACTGGCCCTGCCCCCACCTATTCTCTGCCTCCTGAGTCCCAGCTGATTGGGAAGGAATGGGGATTTTGCAATAACCTTCCCCTGGAGTGGGGAGGGAATGGAGATTTTACAGTATCCTTCCCCTGCCATGCCCATCAAGCCATGCCACACCCACAGAACTGGTAGTAAAAAAATTTGAATCCCACCACTGCTAGGAATATTTGGAAACCTGCAATAAAACACTCTGCCTAGTTTGAAAGTTAAGTCAAACTAGTCAGTGCTTTAGCAGGAGGCCAATTACAAACTCTCTGAATGTGCGTTCTTGGATTCCTTTGAGGATCAAAAGTGGAATAAATCAATACTATTACATTGAATTGGAAATTTATTCCATCCCTGAGAAAAAGACAAAAAAGTGAAGAAGCAGAGGGAGAAGGAAAGAATTGTGGGAAGAGACAATAATTGTCTTCAAGTATCTGAAGGACTGTCAGGTAGAAGACAAGGCAGAATTGTTTAAGAGTTGTCCTGGAAGACAGACAAGAAATGCTGTCTTAAAAGTACGAGGAATACACCAGATTTCAGCTAAGATGTTAGGAAGTGTTTCATAACCGTCTGAGCTATTCAACAATGGCATAGGTTTTTAAACAATGGAATAGAATAGAAAAATCAAAAGGTGATGGACTTGTGCAGGTGTTTAAACTGATGCTGAATGATCTCCTACCCAGTGGTGGGATTCCATTTTTTTTACTACCAGTTCTGTGGGCATGGCTTGGTGGACGTGGCAGGGGATAGATACTGTAAAATCCCCACTCCCTCCCAATCAGCTGAGACTCGGGAGGCAGAGAATAGGTAGGGGCAGGGGCAGTCAGAGGTGGTATTTACCGGTTCTCCAAACTACTCAAAATTTCCGCTACTGGTTCTCCAGAACTGGTCAAAACCTGCTGAATGCCACTTCTATTCCTACCATGTTTGCTGACATAGCTCTACTGTGCAATTAGCTGTACCAAACAATCTCCAAAATTCCTTCCAACCTTCACATCCTATGATGCGTTTTTCAGCTCAGCATCCTCATGATTTCTCTTCCTCTTTCCCCAATATCCATCGCAAGGAGGCCCCAAGTTTTTAATCCTTTCACCTGACGTCTTCTGAACGCCTGGTTGACAACAGAGCTATCAGTTACCCATGTTAAATCACATCGTTACAATGGAGATCATATCTATCACCACGAAGGTGAGATAACGTAGCCTGGTCAGTTGAGGGTTGATCTTCATCCTCTCACCATTCTACTGTAGAAGGAAGCATCAAAGATGGCGGGAGTACACATTTCCACCTTTGCAGAGCATGAAAAGAAACAAGAAATCCCCAGAGTGGCCTTTACGCTTTTCAATCCACGGCCTGAATTCCAGTTGGACTTTGGGCTGCTTGCCATTTTATACCATTTGGAGATCACTTTCCTCCTTTACAAATGGAGGCCAATTCAAAGCAGAGCAATCGCGCAGGAAAGCATTGTCTACTACTGTTGCTCGTCCCCCACCCACCCACCCCCACCCAACCCAACCCCAAACTCCCCCTTCCCAATTACAAGCATTTGGACTTGCAACAGCTGCTGGCCAATTGGTCGTCTTCAAGAATATGGCTTTGCGGAGTCCCGCCACGTACTTCTGAAAGGAACTCGGCTTCTTTTATATGAATTCATCGGATTCGGTAAGCCGCTCAGGGAACGTGAATAATCGCCTAACCACAGAGCAGGGCATCGTGGCGCACAAAGAATCGGGTTCACAGGTGTTCTTTTTTTTTTCTTCTTCTTCGTCCGCTCCTTGCATTCCCACAACAAACAATTCAGGGTCAGCATTTGATACCTTGAATTTTATCAGCCACACACCTGCCTGAAGGAAAAGAAGGGAGAAGGAAGGGGGAGGGAGGGAGAGAGCGAGAGAGAGAGAAGGAGAGAGAACGCACATTTTCTTTGCTTTCTCCCAAGGGCCCAGGAGGCTGTGTAGAATTACATCATTCTCTGTGATGTAATGGAATCTCCTGGCGTGATTATGGATTTCCTTTTTTTTCTCCCCTCCTCTTTAGAAAAGACTTTTTCTCTCACTGTTCAACAACAAGGACAACAAACGAAGTGTGGCGATGAGAAAGCGTGCAGAGAAGAGAGAGCCAAAAGATTGGGGTGAGGGGTGGGGGCAACCACTTCCCTGCTTTCCTTTCTATCGTGAAAACGTTGGAACAGCAATGCACAATCTGGGAGTCAGCGCTGAGCCTTCAAATCGCTTGGAAATGCCTTGTGGGGCTGTTCCAAAGCCTTCCGCCGAATTGTGACCAGATAAATGGTTAAATGCATGAGGAATGGCTGCATGAACTCTATTTCATTCATCAAATTTATCTTTCATTAAACCTCAACATCAATTCACAGCAGCTCCGCTGTGAATGGACTCATGCACACATTTTTCCCTACCGGATTCTGTGGGCATGTGACTGAGTGGGCATGGCCATGAGTGACATTGATTTGGCTACGCCCACTCAGTCACAGGACACCCCCACCAAGCCATGCCCACAGAACTGGTAATAAAAAAAGTTGAATTTCACCACGGATCTACAGGTTTCGGGGTTTTCTTGATTGGAGTGATGTAATATAACAGATTAACAGAGTTGGAAGGGACTTTGCAGGTCATCTAGTCCAACCCCCTGCCCAAGCAGGAGACCCTACATCGGTCTTTACCTAGGATTGAACTCACAACCTCCTGATTGGGAGGCAAGAGCTCCACATCTAGGCCACAGCAGCAGATATTTTTCCCCCTATTTGGCTGTCCTTCAATGAGGGCCCCAGGCTGTTTCAGCTTATAAAGTGAACAACTTCGAGATGAAGACTCTCACTAACAATCTTGTTCTTTCATACACCCGAGAACACACACACACACACACACACACACACACACATTACAGGTAAGGTTGGTCACTCCAAGACAACCTTGCCATGAGATCAAATAGACTATGTTGCTGCTATTTGCCTATGTAAATCTGCTGCCCTTCACTTTGACAAGGCGTGAACTCAACTGATAATTCCTGCTAACCCATTCAGATTTTTTTCTTAGTTCTGATGTTGTGTCCAACCAATCGAGACCCCATGGACAACGTTCCTCCAGGCCTTCCTGTCCTCTACCATCCTCTGGAGTCCATTTAAGCTCACGCCGACTGCTTCAGTGACTCCATCTAGTCACCTTATTCTCTGCCATCCGATTCTTCTTTGGCCCTCAGTCTTTCCCAGCATTCGGCTCTTCTCCAGGGAGTCCTTCCTTCTCAGCAGGTGGCCAAAGTACTTGAGTTTCCTCTTCAGGATCTGGCCTTCTAAAGAGCAGTCAGGGTTCATGTCCTCTAGGACTGACCGGTTGGATAGCCTTGCAGTCCAAGGGACTCGCAGGAGTCTTCTCCAGCACCAGAGTTCAAACGCCTCCATTCTTTGACGCTCAGCCTTCCTTATGATACCAACCTTCACAGCCATCCATTGCAACTGGGACTATATGCACTTTTGTTGACAGGGTGATGTCTCTGCTTTTTAGGATGCTGTGAAGATTTTCCTCCCCAGGAGCAAGCCTCTTTTAATTTCTTGGCTGCAGTCCCCATCTGCAGTGATCTTGGATCAATTATACTGCTATTAATATAATATTAATATTTAAATAATATTGCCCCAGGACAGCAAATTGCTTGTAGTCTCCCTCAAAGCAAGCTTGACTTCGGACAGCTACATGAAAACATCAAGGTAGTTTTATTGGAAGAATATAAAGTTGGTTTGTTACTACCTCCTTCCAGAAGTTGTTGCATTTTGTTTTCAACTTCCCAAACCAAAGTTGGGGGGAAAAATTTCAACTTCCCAAACAAATGTCCATAATATTAGAAGTTTCTGTTGGTATGCCACTCGAGTGCTTGCATTAGTTTTTCTTATGTGGTTAACTTTTTTTCCCCTTCCTTTTTCCTTCCCCCTCCTTTTCTTTTTTTTTTTTTTCAAATGGCCTGAGGTCACCTGATACGACCTGATCTGAAGTACAAATATAAAAAAAGAGAAGTGGTGAGAAAGTTAAACATACTTTTATGACAATGGATGAAAGTTCTAACTAGACTAGGTCATTAGGAAACACTGTTATTGCTCAATTTCACATTCACTGAAAGCCACCTTATATTAACTTTGGCATTGGACCATGAAGTTCAATATTGCTTAGCCTATCTGGCAGACATTCTCCAAATATGCAGACTTTTTCCAATTTCTTGCTTGAAACTGGATGAATTGAAAACTCTTTCCACAAACTATGCATTTTGCAACTGAACAATCAGTCTATCTATCCATCCTACCATACTACCAAACAAGGGATCTCGGAATCCTAGTGGACAACCATTTAAATATGAGCCAGCAGTGTGCAGCAGCTGCCAAAAAAGCCAACACAGTTCTAGGCTGCATAAACAGAGGGATAGAATCTAGATCACGTGAAGTGTTAATGCCACTGTATAGTGCCTTGGTAAGGCCACACTTGGAATACTGCATTCAGTTTTGGTCGCCACGATGTAAAAAAGACGTGGAGACTCTGGAAAGAGTGCAGAGAAGAGCAACCAAGATGATTAGGGGACTGGAGACTAAAACATATGAAGAACGGCTGCAGGAACTGGGTATGTCTAGTTTGATGAAGAGAAGGACCAGGGGAGACATGATAGCAGCCTTCCTATATCTCAGAGGGTGCCACAAAGAAGAGGGAGTCAAACTATTCTCCAAGGCACCTGGGGGCAGGACAAGAAGCAATGGGTGGAAACTAATCAAGGAGAGAAGCAACTTAGAACTAAGGAGAAATTTCCTGACAGTTAGAACAATTAACCAGTGAAACACCTTGCCTCCAGCAGTTGTGAATGCCCCAACCATGGAAGTCTTTAAGAAGATGTTAGATAGCCATTTGTCTGAAATGGTACAAAGTTCCTGCCCACGCAGGGGGTTGGACTAGAAGATCTACAAGGTCCCTTCCAACTCTGCTATTGTATTATTGTATTGTATTATAAGGATATTGTGATGACCCAAAAAAGGTATTGTGTATGTTGTGAATCGGGAGAGAGTTGAAGTCCGACTCAGGTAGGTTTTAATGCAAGCCGTTTATTAGTACAACAGATAAAACACAGTTACCGGAAGCTAGTTTAAAATAAGCGGTAGGCCTGGCCCCTCCCCGCTTGACAGCTATTTATACAAGAGCCATCAAGCGGAAGCTAATCAGGCCACTCAAACCCAGCCAGTCGTGCCCCAGCCAATCAGGCGCGACCGGCCGTAAGTCGAGGACCTCAACAGTGTATAATAAGCAATGTAGGGAAGCGATGGCTCAGTGGCTATGACACTGAGCTTGTCGATCAGAAAGGTCGACAGTTCAGTGGTTTGAATCCCTAGTTCCGCAGAATGGTTCCGGTTACTTGTCCCAGCTTCTGCCAACCTAGCAGTTCGAAAACATGTAAAAAATGCAAGTAGAAAAATAGGAACCACCTTTGGCATTGAGTGATTCCAGCCACATGACAACAGAGATGTCTTTTGACAGTGCTGGCTCTTTGGCTTTGACACGGAGATGAGCACTGCCCCCTAGAGTCAGGAACGACTAGCACATATGTGCGAGGGGAACCTTTACCTTTACTGTAATAAGCAAGCAATATTAAAAACTTAGTAGGATGCTGCAATACTTCTGATTTAATTTTGGAAGAGATTTTTGGAAGTTATGAGGGTGCAAATGTAGAATTTGATAACAACTCATTAAAACAGCCCCATCTGTGTCAAGGACAATAGCACAGTTATGGGATGGTGGAGTGAGACACAGCTGTTTCGATGAGTCACAGAAGGTGCTATGTTTCCATTTCTGCATCTTCCAAAGTACCTTTCTGAATTACATCCCAACAATCCTGAAATATATAAATCAGAGGATATTTTCTAGAGATGCATTGAATTTAAAATGAAAATTGTACTTTGAGACATTTGAATGGTAGCCCCCTCAAAGGATTCATTCAAAACACATGATCAAAATGCTTGAGACACCCAACTTTTTCTAAACCCCGAGCTCCTTCTGGACATTTTACGCTGTGCAATTGGCACACACTAAAAAGAAGCAGGTAAGCCTGCTGCTGGAAATATGATTGGATTTCACTGATATTTCCATGCATTGAAAATTAAATATAGTAACAGGATTATTCTCCCAATGTGCGTGTGATATTTCTTCCTTCTGTCATATTGAAAAAATTAATTTGGTAATAACTTTTAGTTTACAGCTTCCCAATGTAGTTTACAGCCTTGATTGTTTGGCTTTGAAGTGCTAATGAGGTCCATCTAAATTTAGAATGATAGAATCACAGGGCTGGAAGGGACCTTGGAGGTCTTCTAGTCCAACCCCCTGGCCAAGGTGGGAGACCTCATAGCACCCTGGATAAATGGTTGTCCAGTCTATTCTTGAAAACCTCCAGTGATGGGTCACCCACAACCCAGGAAACAAGTTGTTACATTGATTAATCACGTTAGAATATTCATGACTGAGAGAGACATGCTAATAAGGTCAGCCAATGAATAGCCATAGCAACAAAGTCAACCAATGGGAGCTGAAGGAGCCAAGGTGTGGTTTAGCCTGCAACCTTCTGGGTCTGTGCAAAGAATTGAAACTGAAACACGACTGCTCTGTCTGCTCTGAACTCTGAGATGAAACTGTTCTCTCCTGCTTGTGTTCTGCTTGTAACTTCTACCACGTTGAAAGAATCTACTATTGGTATTGTACGTTTATTCATCTGTTATTATGTATATAAAGAAGTTAATGAATCCAGCTGAATCAGTTATCTGTGTGTGCTTTCTAGATTTGATTTTTCTGCAACAAACTCTGACAAAATCATTCTTACCAATATATGGAGGAAGTGATGGCTTTACAGGAGGAAATAAGGCTAACTGGAATCCTAGCTTTCTCAAAGGGCCAGGACTGAGTGTTTAAAAAATATTTCAGGAGAAAGCAACAGAAAGTTACTTCTCCATCATTTGTAAGACCATCATGTGGACAAGACCATGTAAGTCAGGGGTGTCAAACTAAAGTCCTGCTGGCCAAAAGGAAGGAACGAAGGAACGAAGGAAGCAAGCAAGGAGAAAGGACAGAAGGAAGGTAGGAGATTATAATGAGAGTGAGGGAGGGTCTCAGGGAAGTCCTGTATTAACACTTGGCTACCACAGGTAGCCCCCACACAAGTCCCATATCACGCCCAACCCTGGCCACATCCAACATGGCCATGCAGCGCGCACACACCCCGGACTGCCAAGGTCCAACACAACCCTGATGTTGCCCTCAATGAAATCAAGTTTGACTCCTCTGATACAAGTCCTAGGAATCAAGCTCCATTTGAAGAGAAATTTACTTTACGTTAAGAATAAGTTTTAGATATCCCTGAAGGTTACTTGCCAGGGTTTTGGAAAGCTAGCCGACAGCTTTAGAGTTCTTCACTCTGGATCCTTCTGGCCCAGGGAAACGGTGTTACGCCAACTTCTCTCCATTCTCCAACTTTGATCCTGCGTTTCTTCTCATCTCTGGCCCGGGAGAATGGCTTTCTGTGAGCCTTCAGGTTTTCTACTTTTGTGGACCGAAAGAACAGGCCGCTAAAAGGAATTCTGCCCTTTTCACCCTCCTCCCTCTCCCACACCTCCTATAACCGAGCCCTTCTGGAGTGACCAATTCACAGGCTTTCACAGAGGCCTGTAATGTATCCCAAATGGAGTAGGTGTATTCAAACAGAGAGATAAGCGTTGATGATTGAATAAAATAGCACTTCTCTGGAACAGATGCTTCTTCTTACAATGGAAAGGGGAGAGCGAGCTGAAAGCTGCAGGTGCAGAACTGACATTATGTCTGTGGAGTATCGTTATGGCCTCCTTGGAGATCTAGGCGTACTCTGTGTTTAATCAGGCACAGTCAGAAGAAATGGCTTCATTTCAGCTTGATGGGAGCCAGATAACAACAACAAAAAAGAAGAAGAAGAAGAAGAAGAGGAAGACGTATAGCCAATAAGTCCCATCTCTGTAAGCATATTGCCTTAATTTGAAAGAACAAGCTGGCATCCTGTGCCGATGAGAAAGCAACATGGCAAGTATCACAAGCCACTTGTTTTGAGTCTTCTTTACTCCCTATAATCAAAAGCGGTTGTTTATACTTCCTTCACCCGCTCCTAAACTAACAACCATTTCATTTTAAAACAAATACAAGGCAGCAAATCAGTGGCAGAGCTCTAAGGAGTCCATCCAAAGAGGAGGAGGAGGAGGAGGAGGAGGAGGAGGAGGAGGAGGAGGAGGAGGAGGAGGAGGAGGAGGAGGAGGAGGAGGAGGAGGAGGAGGAGGTTGTTGTTCCAGGAGTTACTTGATTATGGTGATTTAGAAATGCATTTTGTAAATCAACTTCAGCATTGAAAGTCTCAAATAAATTGGGGTGCAGTGGGCTACAACAAAATGTCTCTCATTCAATACATTTTTGTTCTTCCAACCAGCTGATGATTCCTTAGATGAAAGGCATTTCATTGATGCCAACAAATCTTGGATTTGTTAACTGCATCCCACTTTCACTTTATTTATTTACTGAGTTTTGGTTTTTGTAATCTTCTTTTCTCAGGCATCATGGAATGGAGTGGAGTGGAATGGAATGGAATGGAATGGAATAGAATAGAATAGAATTGAATTAGAATTGAATTAGGATAGGATAGGATAGGATAGGATGTAGAGTAGAATGTAGAATAGAGTAGAAATAGAATAGTAGAGTAGAGTAGAGTAGAGTAGAGTAGAGTAGAGTAGAATAGAATAGAATAGAATAGAATAGAATAGAATAGAACGCAGAGTAGAGTAGAGTACTTTATTGATCAAGACTAGACAAGCAAACAATTTGTCTCTGGTGCAGAAGCTCTCAATGTGCATGCAATGCAACAGAGTAATAATAACCATTCCTTATCCATTCCTACAATTTGGTGAAGTAGATTAGCCTTTTTTTTTTTAAAGTGTTATTGTCATCCAGTCCACTATGGTGATGGTTGAACTGAGCTTTTCCTGAAGCTTGACCATTCCTTTATGGTGGGTTGTCTTTATTAGTCCTTTCTCGGTGTAAGAATCCCTGCATGCAATAATGGTAGCATTAGGGGGGCTTTCTGATCCCAATGCCTTTCCAAGCCACTTCGAATAGACGTAGCTCCTTAATATAGTTGTCATTCAGTTGGATTAGAGCCTAAGCTAACTACTTCTTATTTAAACAGATTTTCCTTTTTTTTTTCTCTTCCTCTCGGTTGCAACAGCATGGGAAATACTCAAGAAAAATATCAAGTTTGACTAGGCAAAAAAAAAAAAAAACCCTCCATAAAATTAAGCCCTTTCTCCAAGAGCAAAATGCTCTCCTTTTTTTTGACTCTCGCGTAATCCCATTGATTTCAACACACACAGACACACACTCATACACAATCGGAAGGAAGTGTTGCGCTGCCTTGTCAGCAACTTTCTCCATCTGATCAACCGTGGTGGGGAAGCCACCTTTTTTTCATTTGCGTTCTCTTTTTTATAATTTTGGGACTGTTGGGGCTGCAGCAAGTTAAATAAACAGCGTGTTCCATGTTCTCTTTAAAGTGTTCTGGCATTGTGTAGCCGAGTTTAAATGGGATCAGGCTCCCTTGTGATGGGACACAGTAGGTTAGCTAATAGTTTTGTTCCACTCCGCCATTTCAAAGGCCTCTGTCTTCCCGTTCCCTCCAAAAGAAACTTTCCCTGTTTCTTATTTTTAGAACAAAATGATCAAAGTGCTTTTGAAGATGATTCTCTCTCTCTCTCTCTCTCTCTCCCCCCACCATAAATAGGATGAAAGAGCCTCCAACAGAAAATAAAAATGGGAGAGTTAAGAATTCAAAAAAGATGCCAGAAAAACATAGCTTTAAAAAAAAAAAAAACGGGCTTGTGGATTGTCGTCGTTTTTTTCTAGGTGATATTGAGGTAGGCAAGAGATATATCAGCAGCCGGTGTTTGGCCGCAGGTCAAATTCTGATCATCTGTTTATTTATTTTTCTATATTTACTCAAGATTTATATGCTAAGCCAGGCAAAGCATCTGAGAAACTTGTTGATTGTTGATATTCAGGCAAATTATACCAGAAAGGGGAAGGGGTGGTTGTTGTTTTTTCCAGTTAATTGAATCAGCAACAAACAACTAATATTTCTACACAAGAATACATATTCTGAGTCCCTTTTGGGAGATAGGGCGGCATAAAAATCCGATTAAAGTAAAGTAAAGTAAAGTAAAGAGTTACTGAACCCAGAGAGTGATTTTTTTTTGGGGGGGGGGGAATATTAGATTTGGTGATCCAAACTTAAATGTGATTTGAATTAAACTGGCTTTTCAAACTGGCAAAATAGGGTCAGAAGATAGAATCAGTGCAAAACTGGATCAAGATCTTAATTCAGATTCGATTTTCTCAGGTGCATAAGTCTCTGGAGCATAAATTCTGTTTTAGCAATTATCACATTTTCCCTAAAATAAGACAGGGCCTTATTTTCTTTTGACCCCTGAAATAAGTGCTTGGCCTTATTTTCAGGGAGGTCTTATTATTTTTGAGGTGCAGGAGGCGACGAGCATGGTCACCTCATGGCTGCTGCTGTGAATATTTTCAGGGAGGGCTTATTTTAGCGCATGCACTCAAAAGCTCAGTTGGACTTATTATCTGGGGATGTCTTATTTTAGGGGAAACATAGAAATTAATGAATGGGATTGACTAAGCATTTTGTGTGTGTGTGTGTTGAAAGTGTTTAAAGCATGCAATTGGAACACAAAGAATTGCTTTGGCTTTGTGATAAAGTGCATCTTATGCCTGAAACACACCCTAAATTCAGTGCCTGATATTTCAAGCCAATTGTAGAATAACTAAAAAGCAATTTATTTGGTTGCAATAAAATGGGTGGGAGGGAAGAAGGAATGCAGCTTTTTCAAACCTTAGCTGTGTCTTTGGCTTTTGGGTTGCATTCTAAGATTTGAATAATAATAATAATAATAATAATAATAATAATAATAATAATAATAATAATAATAATAATAATAATAATAATAATAATAATAATAATAATAATAATAATAATAATAATAATAATGTGGTGACAGAATCAGGACAAAACAGAAGCAAAGGTCAAGATAAATATGAAACTTGATTTAAATTGGTTTAATTGAAAGTTAAACTTAGTTAAATGAAACTAATACGATGGCTTGTTATTTGTTTCATAATTTTCTCCTTCTGGCAAGTTAAAATTTAGCAGCAACTTTGAGATGGTTGATGGGGACCAAACTTACATCTTTGTAAATATCTCACCATAATAAAGGGGAGCTTAGATGGACCAAGAATTAGGTTTTACAAAAGACAACTTTTCAGGAAAAGCCAGGTATGCCTTCAAAGTCCACAAAGGAACACAACAGCTATTCTTTGATGGCTGTCCTCAAATAATCAAGTACGTTGCCTTTAAGTACAGAGGCTTATCTAATACTTTTGATACACATAATTGACAGATCTATTTTCCAAGTATTTATCTAATCCTATTAAAACCTACTTCAAGTTATTGTGAAGTCACTCCTGTCCTCCTTTGTCCAGATCCCACACATCTGGGAAGGCCTGCAAAATTTGGATTTCTTTATTTTCAGGCTGAGTGCACACTGCTGAATATATATTCTTCTCTGCTCTCAAAGCACTTTTTTTCTCCCATTCAAAGCTCTTACTTTCTCCTCTTGTCTTTTCACTGTCCACCCGTCTTCTGTGCCTCACGGTTCTCAAAAGAAATTTCTTTGAAAGGCCTTTAGAAACTTTCCAATCTCGGTTGTTATCTTACTCTTGAATCGTGCCATTGTCAGTATTAAACCAACAAAACACACTCCATTACAATATAATCCATTTATAGTGGGTGGCATTCTCATGCAAATAATTAAGGTGCCAAGCAATAACTAGGTTTGGGAGGGAGGCAGGCCGGGATGGCTAATGCCCAACCAGAATAACTTAGAAAAGAAAGCTCGAAATTAACTCTTCAATTTAGCCTGGCAGCTTTTCTCCTCCCTGAGTTACAAAGATGGTCCCAGGCTACTGAAGCAGGATTCTCCAGAGCAGCGGTCACCAACTGATGGTCCGTGGACCACCGGTGGTCCGTGAGAAAATTTTGGTGGTCCGTGGAAAAAATATTTGCATTTTTTATATTGCACTAAATCAGGGGCCCTCAAACTACGCCCCCTGGGACGGATACGTGCAATGAACGCTTGTGTTGCTGCAGAGAGTCTCCCCCTTTGGGGTCTTTTTGTGCAGGTCAGAGGAGGGGAGAAATTCCAACTTGGGGTCTGCTTCAGCCTCCTGGTGGGGGGCTTTGGGAGAAGGCTGGAGGGAAGAGGCGCTGGTGGCAAAGAGCTGGAGGGCCTCGTTCCAGTGGGACTGCATCAGGGCCTGGAACTGGCTGACCATCTCAGTCCACTGAGCCTCCAGGCCCTGGCACCAGGCCTTGCACTCCTGCAGCTCTTCTCTCTACTTGGAAAGCCTGTGCTCCTAGTCCTCAGTGAGGTGCTTCTGCTGAGCCGCCTTCTCAGTCACATCCAATTTGTGGAGCGGGTAGAAGGGAGGGGTGGGTAGAGGCTGGCAAAGTGCCCCATGACATGAGTGACACTGAGTTGGCAATGCCCAGCCAATCACATGACCACCTAGCCACGTTCACCCAGCTGGTCATTAGGCAGATCATATTAGTGGTTGGCGGAATTTAATATTATGAATTTAGTGGTCCCTGAGGTCCAAAAGATTGGTGACCCCTGCTCCAGAAGATGACAATGAGTTAAAAAAAATATTACTAAGGTAACCTCCTCCAGGAAAGGAAGTTGTTGAGAATTAAAACAATGCAAATGCAGATTGATTTTGCTGAAACTGCTAGGTTTTGCACGCCATCTTCTATACTTGAACTGAGCATTTATCCACTCTGATTATTCCCCAGAAGAACAACCCAATAAAGAAGGCAGGATGAGTGACAGTGACAGAATGATACTGAGGTCACTAGAATGCCTTCATGGCTGATCATGGACTGAATCAGGATATCCCCAGTGCTAGTTCAACACTTTAACTCCTAAACCAATGGGAACTGCCATGCTTAGCCATGAAACCTCAGTGAGTTCAGTAAGAAAATCACTGTCTGGGTCATGTCCCACTCTACCTTACAGTAGTGTGATTGATTGATTGATTGATTGATTGATTGATTGATTGATTGATTGATTGACCAATTGATTGATTACACCCCACAGATGGACCTTCTCCAGGATGATCTGTCCCCAACCTATCTCTTCCAGTTTTCCAACATTACATCTACTATCACTATACCTGAGTGCACTGCCATAGTAAGGATAGGATAGGATAGGATAGGATAGGATAGGATAGGATAGGATAGGATAGGATAGGATAGGATAACAGAGTTGGAAGGGACCGTGGAGGTCTTCTAGTCCAACCCCCTGCTTAAGCAGGAAGCCCTACACCACTTCAGGCAAATGGTTATCCAACATCTTCTTAAAAACTTCCAGTGTTAGAGCACCCACAACTTCTGGTGGCAAGCTGTTCCACTGATTAATTGTTCTAACTATCATGAAATTTCTCCTTAGTTCTAGGTTGCTTCTCTCCCTGATCAGTTTCCACCCACTGCTTCTTGTTCTACCCTCAGGTGCCTTGGAGAATATCTTGACTCCCTCTTCTTTGTGGCAGCCCCTGAGATATCAGAAGAATGCTATCATGTCACCCCTGGTCCTTCTTTTCATCAAACTAGAGATACCCAGTTCCAGCAACCATTCTTTATATAACGGATAAAATTAAGGAGACAAATTTTGCCACCTTGAACGGAATAATAGTAGTAGAAGTAGTAATAACAACAACAATGGGAAAACAGTTGCACAATATCTGGAAGTCATCAGACTGCAGAAGCTTCATATTCTTGAAGGACAAGGTAGTCTCAAAGTAGTCTCTTGTGATTAGCTAGATGTGAAATAATCACCATGGTTAAAAATGGAAACCTCATTATGGTGAACATTTTTCAGCAATGGAAGTAGCTAGTTAGAAGGTGATGGTCTGTGCTCATAAATGATATGATTTACATGCTTGGATCACACATGACAGAAGATCATGGGCACAACGTCCTCATGATGCAACGGTGAACATGTTGATATCATTGTGGCTTGCTACAAACGCCACACCCCTGTTGTGTTTGTGTGTCACCCGCCTTGCTCCAGTCTGAGCCCAGCCTTTCCTGTTACGCTGTGTCATTCAGAGAGATTATTTTACCACAGAGTTGTATAAACATGGAAAACACCAGATTTTATGCTCCGACCACTTATTCAGCTGTAGAGGGGAACACGATTCATGGTTACCATTACAAGGGAGGTGTTATATTGGCAGGGTAGTAAAGTTAAACCTGACCTTAAGGGCATTTTGAAATGTTAATAGCTGGTGTATACATTTAGGATATTTGGGGATGGGTTCATGATGTGAAAAGGAGTGTTTGATACAGGTTTCGTCCCCTCCCTTCCTCTCCCCTTTCCTTTCCTTCTCTTTCCTTCCCTTCCTCTCCTTTTCTCTTTCCTCTTCCCTTTCCCTCCCTTTGCTTTTTCTCCTCTTTTCTTTCCTTCTCTTCCCCTTCCGCTCCTCTTTCTTTACCTCTTTCTTTTTCTTCCTCTCCACTTTCCTTTCCTTCACTTTTCTTCCCTTCCCTTTCTCTCCTTTTCTCTTTCCTTTCCCTCCCTTCCCCTTTTCTCCTCTTTTCTTTCCTTCTCTTCTCTTCCTCTCCTTTTTCTTTTCCTTCTCTTCCCTTTCCTTTCCGTCCTGTCCTTTCCCTCCCTTCCCTTTTTCTCCTTTTTCTTTCCTTCTCTTTCCTTCCTCTCCTCTTTCCTTTCCTTCACTTTCCTTCCCTTCCTCTCCTCTCCTTTCCTCTTTCCTTTCCCTCCCTTCCCTTTTTCTCCTCTTTTCTTTCCTTCTCTTCTCTTCCTCTCCTTTTTCTTTTCCTTCTCTTCCCTTTCCTTTCCGTCCTGTCCTTTCCCTCCCTTCCCTTTTTCTCCTCTTTCCTTTCCTTCACTTTCCTTCCCTTCCTCTCCTCTCCTTTCCTCTTTCCTTTCCCTCCCTTCCCTTTTTCTCCTCTTTTCTTTCCCTCCCTTCCCTTCCTCTCCTCTTTCCTTTCCTTCACTTTCCTTCCCTTCCTCTCCTCTCCTTTCCTCTTTCCTTTCCCTCCCTTCCCTTTTTCTCCTCTTTTCTTTCCTTCTCTTCCCTTCCTCTCCTCTTTCCTTTCCTTCACTTTCCTTCCCTTCCTCTCCTCTCCTTTCCTCTTTCCTTTCCCTCCCTTCCCTTTTTCTCCTCTTTTCTTTCCTTCTCTTCTCTTCCTCTCCTTTTTCTTTTCCTTCTCTTCCCTTTCCTTTCCGTCCTGTCCTTTCCCTCCCTTCCCTTTTTCTCCTCTTTCCTTTCCTTCACTTTCCTTCCCTTCCTCTCCTCTCCTTTCCTCTTTCCTTTCCCTCCCTTCCCTTTTTCTCCTCTTTTCTTTCCCTCCCTTCCCTTCCTCTCCTCTTTCCTTTCCTTCACTTTCCTTCCCTTCCTCTCCTCTCCTTTCCTCTTTCCTTTCCCTCCCTTCCCTTTTTCTCCTCTTTTCTTTCCTTCTCTTCCCTTCCTCTCCTCTTTCCTTTCCTTCACTTTCCTTCCCTTCCTCTCCTCTCCTTTCCTCTTTCCTTTCCCTCCCTTCCCCTTTTCTCCTCTTTTCTTTCCTTCTCTTCTCTTCCTCTCCTTTTTCTTTTCCTTCTCTTCCCTTTCCTTTCCGTCCTGTCCTTTCCCTCCCTTCCCTTTTTCTCCTCTTTCCTTTCCTTCACTTTCCTTCCCTTCCTCTCCTCTCCTTTCCTCTTTCCTTTCCCTCCCTTCCCTTTTTCTCCTCTTTTCTTTCCTTCTCTTCCCTTCCTCTCCTCTTTCCTTTCCTTCCCTCTCTCTCCTTTCCTTTCCTCTTTCCTTTCCCTCCCTTCCCCTTTTCTCTTCTTTCCTTTCCTCTTCCCTTTCCTCTTCCCTTCCCTTCTCTTTTGGATCCACGATGCTGTAAAATATTTCTAGATTGCAAACAGTTGCTTCTGATGAAAACCTCTCAGATTTATCTATTTAGACCAAGAAAGAAAGATGTGTTTTTCTCAGAAAGGAAATCAATGTGTCTTTTTGATAGATGCAGTCTGGGAAACAGCGATAGGGACGCTTGAAATGGTGGAGGGAGATAGTCTACTCGCTGCTAACATTGCCCACCAGCCTGTTGTTGCTGGAGGCAAGTTGCTGGTCTTAGCATCCCTTCTTACAGAACCATCTTCCAATGTGACATGTTGGAATTACTTCAAGGAAGAAGCCCTTGGCTCAAAGACAAGCAACTCTTGAGTGGGGGCAAAACAAAAAGAGTGTGTGTTGTGTGAACGCTGCAAACCCACCTGGAAGAAAGTGGCAAAGCAATGGTTGTGTTGGATTCCAACAGAATTTGTCAGCATATAAATACCTATATAAATAAAAATTTTAAATAGTTTGTACAAAATCGCGAATCTCAGAAAGTACTGCACCGATCGGCACCAAATTTTCACACAATGTTGCTAAGAAAGGGGGGAAACAATTATACGTACATTTTGTGTGGCTGCCACACCTGTGCCATGTGCAAGCAGCACAAACGTAAAAGGTACGCACTTCTCAGTTATTTTACTCCCTTAAGCTCCTCCCACCCGGCTGCTTCTTATGATGCACACGCCCCTCACATTTCCAACGGTCATTTCCTCAGCAACTGAATAAGCCTCCAACGTTCCCTCACACATAGAGAGAGGGGGGGGGGGAAATACAGTAGATAGGTAGGTAGTATAGGTAGAGGGAGAGAGGGAGAAATACAGTAGGTAGGTAGGTTGGGGGTTATACGGTGGTTGTGTGCACGTGTTTGTGTGTGCAGGTGTAGATCTACACACAGATTGGTTGGCCATTTAACCAGACTGGGCCACAGCAATGCGTGGCCGGGTACAGTTAGTTTCTAAATATATGGAATGTTGAATGTGTGTTTGTAATGTTCAAACAAAATTATTGCTGTGATGGAGAGGGCCAGTTGCAGCAATGAAGTTTCTCCTCACTTCAGCTTATTTTTTCTCTCAAAAACCTTCCTCCCCATTAACTATGGGACCTCTAAGAAAACCTGGGCCTTTCAAAGGAATCAATAGGAAATGAGAGGCTGGTATTTTGCTTTGAACCTTTCTAAATTGACGTTATTAACTTAAAAAAATGATGTAAGATCTATTGGAATCATGATTGGTCTCACCAATGAAGGCAAACAGGCATGTCCCAGGATAAAGATGCAGCGCCCAATCTCGGTCAGTCAGCAGGACCACAGATGTAGTCTTCTGAGCTTTTGGCAGAAGTGTGAAAGCTAAACCTCTGGTCCAGGGATGGAATTCAAACATTTTAGCAACTGGTTCTCTGCCCGGTTGCTGGGTGGGCATGGCCACAGTGGGTATGGCCTGCTCGGTCTCCTGAGCTATGATGGGGGGTTGCTTTTACTCTCTCAGCTCTGGAGGCTTTCCTTAAGCCTCCAGGAGGGCAAAAATAGTGTCCCCTGGGCTCTGGAGGTCCTCCAGAAGCCGGAATCGTCTAGGAGGTCCATTTTTCACCTTCCCAGAGCCTCCATGCGGTCCTTGCACTTACCTGGCATCCAAAACAGGCCTCATGGAGACTCCTGGGAAGGGAGGGGTGGGCAGGGCCAGCCAGTCCTTGCAACTACCGGTTCGGCAAACCAGATGTAAAATTAGCATCTGGTTCACCTGAACCAGTCCGAACTGGATGAATCCCACCCCTGCTCTGGTCCCGGTGACCAACCCAGATTGGACCCTGCTCAATTGGTCTCCATACCATGATATTTTCTCACCTTCCCATAAATATATCAACTGAGTGTCTTCATAGTCTCCTTCTAGGTGGGATCTCTCTTTAACCAGCCTTCCACTCATCGCTTCTCATCCTGACTTCTGGTGCTTTGAAGACTAAGATTTGGAGATTCCTTATGAGGTCAATTAATCTAAGTCAACTAGCTTGCCATTTATCCAGGGGTGGGAGAAGTGAGTTTGTCCTGATGGGTTTGAATTCCCACCACTCTTAGCCCAAGTAGACAATAGAAATAGGGGGAGGGGGAATCACCTCTAACTATGGCCAGCATACTTGAGCTGCACTACTCTGGATGACTGCTTGAGGGTCATACAGAGTTATACAGAAAACACTAACCCTTTGCTGTCATCTACTGATTTTCTGGTCCTCTCTGAAAAGCCAATGCAGTCTTGGACTGCCTCAACAGAAGGATAGCATCAAGATCACAGGAAAGGTTAAGACCACTTTATATCCTATTAATGAGGCCACACTTGGAATATTGCATACAGTTCCGGTCAGCACAATACATAAAAGTTGCCGACACCTCTAGAAAGTGTGCAGAGAAAAGCAACAAAGATGATAAGGGGTCTCGAGATTAAATCATATCATGGACAGTTGAAGGAGCTAGATAGGTCTAGTCTATTGAAGAGAAGGATTGAGGGGGACATGATAACTGTCTCCCAGTACTTGAGGGGCTGTCACAGAGAAGATGGGAACAACCTTATTTTAAGAAAATTTCTTATTTTACTTTAATATAAACAATCCATCTTCCATTAAACAGTGTGTCATCTGGGTGCAAATATCTTGCGCAATAACAATTAGAATTTACAACCATATGCATTATTTATCTATTCCTGACTTAATACTGATATATTATAACATACCTGATACTATAACAATCCTCTTCTTAATTTATTTGATTGTATTAATATACTTTCTATATTTCACTAATCTACTTTCATTTCTAACTTTCATACTTGTTCTCTAACCATCGGTAGAATAGTTCTCATATGATACAATATTCAGTTTTCTCCTTCTCTTTAATTGCAAGTGTTAACCTATTCATTTCTGCGCATTTGAATATTTTCCTAATCACGTTCTGATCCATAGGAATAAGAGGGGAAGAACCTATTCTCCAAAGCATCTGAGGCCAGGACAAGAAGTAATGAGTAGAAGCTCATTGAAGAGAGATCCAACCTAGAATTAAGGATAATTTTTCTGACAGTGAGAACAACCAATAAACGGAACAGAAGTTGCCTCCAGGAGTTGTAGGTGCTCCATCTCTGGAAGTTTGAAAAATAGACTGGACAACCATTTGAGAAGGTCTCCTGTCCTGAGCAGGGGGTTGGACTAGAAGACCCCCAAAGTTCTTTCCAACCCTACAATACACCATGTTCTATGGATTTCTGCAGCTCAGATCTTTAGCCCTGTCTCAAATATCAGAACAGGAAAATGACTTAAATGCTGCTAACCAATTTAATTTAGATGAAGCAGTAAAATGACTTGTCAAGGTACTGGAAGGGGGGGAACCCTTCACTTCTTGCAGGAGGAGCTGGAATTACCTGTTTGTCCCTCTAAGCATTTCCAGATACAGATCAAACACAGCTGGGCCATAACATTTATGACCTACCTGTCAGTTGCTTTAGATAGCACATACATTAATTATTGGAGTATTTTCCTTGTATACAAGTTTTCTTCTACTTGTTCTTTTTTCCTTGTATAACAGGGTATATATCATTTTCGCTTTCTGAATAGGAAAAAATAAGGGAGACTTATTTGTGAGAAATTAACTTCTGCATTATAAAAGCCACAAATATAATGGAATTTTTACAAGTGGCAAATTTAAAAAAAAAAACCAGCAACAATACCCTTTGGCTTGTTCTTTTGAGATGGTCTACAGAGTGCAAAATGCATAATAAAGCACCAAAGGAAACACGTTTTTCACAGAAAGAAACCTTCAGCATTGAGTAGCAACCACTAACATTCTTTCTCCCTCCCTCTCTATCTCTCTCCCTCCCACTCTCTCCCTTCCTCCCTCTCTCTCCCTTCCTCCCTCTCTCCCCCTCCCTCCCCCCTCCCTCCCCCCTTTCTTCCTTCCTCCCTCTCTCTCTTCCTTCCTCCCTCTCTCTCTCCCTCCCTCCCCCTCCCTCCCCCTCCCTCCCCCCTCTCTTCCTTCCTTCCTCCCTCCCTCTCTCTTCCTTCCTCCCTCTCTCTCCCTCCCCCCTCCCTCCCCCCTCCCCCCTCCTTCCCCCCCTCCCCCCTCTCTTCCTTCCTCCCTCTCTCTCTCCCTCCCTCCCTCCCCCTCCCTCCCCCCTCTCTTCCTTCCTTCCTCCCTCTCTCTCTCTTCCTTCCTCCCTCTCTCTCTTCCTTCCTCTCTCTCTCTCTTCCTTCCTCCCTCTCTCTCTTCCTTCCTCCCTCTCTCTCTCTTCCTCCCTCCCTCTCTCTCTCCCTCCCTCCCCCCTCCCCCCCTCCCTCCCCCCTCTCTTCCTTCCTCCCTCTCTCTCTCTTCCTCCCTCTCTCCCCCTCCCTCCCTTCCCCCTCTCTTCCTTCCTCCCTCTCTCTCTCTTCCTTCCTCCCTCTCTCTCTCTCTCTTCCTTCCTCCCTCTCTCTCCCTCCCTCCCTCCCTCCCTCCCTCTCTCTCTTTTTTTACCAATGGCATTTCCCTTTACAGATAAAAGAAGGAGAGCAAAGAAATACTCCAGGCTGCCCTGAAAACTTAATAATACATTAACATTTCTTGCAGTGTACAAGTTTGTGTGCCAAAATCTATTACGCTTGTTGTAAATTTTGACTGCTGGAACTGTGTGTAGTTTTATGGCAAGAAGCTAATGTTAAGTACTGCCACCTCCTTTTACAGGTATAAAATGTGCTGCTTTGAAAAACAGGCTACAGGGAAGGGAAAGAATGTGGATGCATTTATTTATTTAATTAATTATGTATTTAGGGCCCGCCCTAATGAAACAGATGGGATGTGGGGGGGGGGGGGGGGTTGAAATATGTTGAAGGAGAGTTTTTGGCCATGATTTATTACGCAAGTCACGGTGCTCTGATTTACTTAAAGCACCCTTGGGTGGGTTCATGCCAGAAAACAAATCAACTGAGTTAAAATTTCAATTTGTGAATCCAGCCCGTGAGAGGTTAAACCTGGAGACCTATCGCCTTTCACAAATTAGGGCTCCTCCATAAAGGTTGGCACCGTGACCTCCAGAATTCTTGGGCGGTGCAGCCAAAACTTGGGTTTAGAGAGTTGGGAAGTATAGCCATGGCACATCTGGAATACACCCAAGTCTCCAAAAGAGCCAGAGAACCTTTGGACCTCCAGAGGCTGTTGAGCTATGACCTGTGCCGTGCTTCACCCTTGGCTGCCAGGGCTGAACCTGCTGAGGAATGTTCTTTCACGGCATCGGGAGAGCTGTAGGTCCTTCCTTCGCTTTGACGTGTCTATTCAATCGCAAAGCCAAGTGACTTTCCTGCGCCTCCCTGCAACGGAAGTACTACAAGTAGTTTAGGACCTCAGCTTAAAGTTGCAATCCTCTGCACATTTTATCTGGGTGTTAGTCCTACTGAACGCAGAGGGATTTTTTCTTTTTTGGAAGGGTGAATTAATCATTCTATTTCCAGCCCGTATCTATTTTGCATTCCATGCTCAGGAGCTCTGGAACAATAGATGTGGGGCAGCTGTTGCTGCCAGCCCCTTTTCTGATCCCCCATATCTGCTGCCTGAGGCTGCTATCTCATTTCCCTTATGGTCTAAGCCCAGCCTGGAATGGAAATTGAATCTCAGCTTTTCAGCTTCCTCCAATGCCCCGATAGAACTATTTCTTTCCTTGTTTTAATCCACAGAGCTGCATGCACCTCCCGATGCGTTCCCTTCAGCCCCGGCCCAGCGAGTCCAAACTGAGAAGTCTGCACAGCGTCAGGCTGCCATCGTAGGCAAAGGCTGTTTAATGAGTAACTTTGGCGCTTGTGACTGTGCAGCATCTTACCAAAGGGACTTTTTTTTAACACAACCCCTTCCCCCCCCCACACACACAAACACTACTTCCTTTCTTCCAAAACCTGTCAACCATCTCCCCATCCCTAACGTCCTCGCCAAGAAAGCTGCACTCCACCACCCAGGGTTTCCCGAAGACTTTTCTGAACTGTCCCATTTTTTGTTCCCAGCATTTCACCCTTCCTCTCCTCTCTTTTCCTCTTTTCTTCCCTTCTTCTCCTCTTTCCTTTCCTTTCTCTTTTTTCCTTTCCTCTTTCCCTCCTTTCCCTTTTTCTCCTCCTTCCTTTCCTCTCCACTTTCCTTTCTTCTTTCCTCTCATCTTTCTTTTCATCTTTCTTTTCCTCTTTCCTTTCCCTCTCTTTCCTTCTTCTCCCCTTTCCTCTCTTCCTTTCTTCTTTCTTCTCCTCTTCCTTTTCCTCTTTCTTTCTCTTCCTCTCCTCTTTCCATTCCTTCTATTTCCTTCCCTTTCTCTCCTTTCCTTTCCCTCCCTTGCCTTTTTCTCCTCTTTTCTTTCCGCTCCTCTTTTCTTTCTTCCAAAACCTTTCCCTTTTTCTCCTCTTTCCTTTCCACTTTCCTCTCTTTTCATCTTTCTTTTCCTCTTTCCTTTCCCTCTCTTTCCTTCTTCTCCCATTTCCTCTCTTCCTTTCTTCTTTCCTCTCTTTTCATCTTTCTTTTCCTCTTTCCTTTCCCTCTTTCCTTTTTCTCCTCTTCCCTTTTCTTTCCACTTTCCTTTCTTCTTTCCTCTCATCTTTCCTTTCTTTCTTTTTCTCTTTCCTTTCTCTCTCTTTCCTTCTTCTCCTCTTTCCTTTCCTTCTCTTCCCTCTTCCTCTCTTCTTCCTTTTCTTCTTTCTTTCTCTTCTTCCCCTCTTTCCATTCCTTCTATTTCCTTTCCTTTCTCTCCTTCCCTTCCCCCTTTTTCTCCTATTTTCGTTCCTTTCCTCTTTTTTTTCTTCCAAAACCTTTCAACCATCTCCCCAAATCACAGCATCCCTAACATTCTTTCCAAGAAATTTGCACTCCACCACCCAGGGTTTCCCGAAGCCTTTTCTGAACATATATATATGTTCAGCCATATATATGTATAGGCATTTGGAAATGGGACAAGAGAGCTCCTGCAGGCGATGGGAGGAAGAGGGGGGGGGGGGGTGTGGAAATAAAAATAAAAGGAAGATTGATAAAGCAAAGCAATTGGAGTTATTGCCTATGCATGAAATTGATTAAATGCTTCGCTAAATGGCTTATAAATTTGCTTCTCATATTTCTGTCACCCACTGAAAAAAGATTACAGTGAGCCTGCGGATGACCATGTTGTATACAATACCAAATTACAAAGGGTTGTAAAAACTAATGTTTTGTTTAAAGTTCTGAACAGGACCATATGCCTTCAGTGACCTTGAGTAAGCTATTCTAATTCAAAACATTTCAAAGTGGATATAACAGGAGAAGGAGAGGGGAGAGGGAAACGTGGAATCCATCTGCATAACAAGCCACAGCCCATGTGGTTTCTTCACTACACGCGACTTCTCTGAAGTTCTATTTAAAAAAAGAGAAAGAAAGAAAGAAAGAAAGAAAGAAAGAAAGAAAGAAAGAAAGAAAGAAAGAAAGAAAGAAAGAAAGAAAGAAGAGCATGTTGGACATTTACTCAATTATTCGTACATCATAGCTATAACATTTCAAAGTGCACCATTTTCACGGCAGCGTAATGAAGTTAAAAAATGAAGAAGGGAGGCAGCGAAGGGCCTAACGAATTCCTTGAACAAAGAATGAGCTAAGGGTGGGGGAAGGCTGTAATCTATTTTGGAGCTCACCAAAGGATCCAGACAAAGCAGGGATCCTGTAGGAGTGGCAGAATCCAGGGGTGGAGTTAAAAGAGGGACCCGCCCAGAATCCCTACATGGTCACAAAGTCCAATCCCCTTTGGATTCCATATCTTCCTTATCTAACTCCAAGCAGGCACTAACTGTTAGTTGGGAAGATTCCTATGCAGAGGCATGAGCAGCAATAAATCAATTTAATTGGATCGTCACTTGTGGAACTGGTCTTTCATACCTGATAGACAATGAGCCACGCATGTACAATGCATAGACATACAATGCAATAGCAGGGTTGGAAGGGACCTTGGAGGTCTTCTAGTCCAATCCTCTGCCTAGGCAGGAAACCCTATATCATTTCAGACAAATGGCTATCCAACATCTTCTTGAAGACTTGCAGTGTTGGGGCATTCACAACTTCTGGAGGCAAGCTGTTCTACCGATCAATTGTTCTGTCAGGTAATTTCTCCTCAGTTCTAGGTTGCTTCTCTCCTAGATTAGTTTCCACCCATTGCTTCTTGTTCTGCCCTCAGGTGCTTTGGAGAATAGTTTGACTCCCTCTTCTTTGTGGCAACCTCTGAGACATTGGAAGACTGCTATCATGTCTCCCCTGGTCCTTCTTTTCATTCAACTAGACCTACCCAGTTCCTGCAATCGTTCTTCATATGTTTTAGCCTCCAGTCCCCTAATCATCTTTGTTGCTCTTCTCTGCACTCTTTCTAGAGTCTCCACATCTTTTTTACACCGTGGCAATCAAAACTGAATGCAGGATTCCAAGTGTGGCCTGATCAAGGCCTTATAAAGTGGTATTAACACTTCACGAGATCTTGAGCCAATGCACTGGGATTTTATTGCATCACCTTTTCCATACATTTGCCCTGGGTCCCCCAACCAACGCTGAGCATCAGATTACATAATGATCTCCATGAGTCTACTTTAGCATTAAAAACAAAAAAGGCATTTTGAGCCAAATAGAAAAGACTTCGTCCAGGGAATCGTTTCTCAGCATTTTCCAGTAGGTCCTGCCCCACCTATGACTTTTGTTTTTGTTTTTCTTTCTTCTTAATTCTTTTGGTTAAAATACTCCATGAAAAGCTGGATTGCTGCCAAACTAAGCATCAGCTTTGAGTATTCTATTTTTTTTTTATTTACAAAATGCCTCCTGGGCACTCTTAGAAACTCAAACTTGCGTCTCGCTGCTTTGTCTGGAAATGGTTATAAAAAAAATGTTGAGAGACTCTAGAAAGAGTGCAGAGAAGAGCAACCAGGATGATAAGGGGACTGGAGGCTAAAACATATGATGAACAGTTGCAGGAACCGGACATGGCTAGTCTAGGGAAGAGAAGGACCAGGGGAGACATAATACCAATCATCCAATATTTGAGAGGCTGCCCCAGAGAGGAGGGGGGTCAAGCTATTTTCCAAGGCACCTGAAGGCCAGACAAGGAATAATGGATGGAAACTGAACAAGAAGAGATTCAACCTGGAAATAAGGAGAAATTTTCTGACCATGAGAGCAATCAACCCATGGAACAGAAGTTGCCTTTAGAAGTTGTGTGAGCTTCATCACTGGAGGTTTTCAAAAAGAGATTGGACTTCCATTTGTGTAGGGTCTCCTGCTTGGGCCGGGTGTCGGACTACAAGGTCCCTTCCAACTCTGTTGGCCTGTAATCTGGTTCTTCCTAAAGATAAAGGAAGAAAGGGTAGAAGGAAGCATTCTGAAAATGTTGGAAGAAGGGTAGGAGTGAAATGTCAGAACAGCAGAATTGAAAGGGATCTTAGAAACCTTCTGGTCCAATCTCCCTGTTCAAGCAGCAGACCCTATACCATTCTAGACAAATGACTGTCCAATCTCTTCTAGAAGATCTCCAGTGATGGAAAACCTACAACGTCTGGAGCCAAGCCATTCTACTGGTTATTTGTTCTCACCATTGGGAGGTTTCTCCTTAGTTCTAGGTTCCTCGTCTTGTTTGGTTTCCATCCATTGTTTCTAGTCTTGCCTTTGGTTGCTTTTGAAAATAGGTTTAACCACCACAACCCTCTTCTTTGTGGCAGCCCCTCTGACACTGTTATTATGTCATCTCCTCATTAGACTATACATACCCAGTTCCTGCAACCATTTTTCATCTGTTTAGCATTTAGCCCTCTCTAATCACCTTCGTTGCTCTTCTCTGCACTCTTTCTGGAATCTCAACATCTTATTTATAATGTGGTGACCAAAACTGGATGCAGTGTGGTCTTCTAAGGCTTTATTAAGGTGGTACTAGTACTTCATGTGACCTTGATTCTATCCCTCTGTTAATGCAACCTAGAATTGCATTGGCTTTTTTGGCACACTGCTAGCTCATAATTCAAGTGATTGTCCACTAGGACTCCAAGATCCCTTTCACAGTTTCTGAGGTCTGTGTTGTGGCCTGCCAGTGGCCAGCAGAGCTGGCAGCAGAGTCGGACAGTGAGGAGGTTGGGGAGGAACATGGGCCAGTCTTGGAGTCTGGAGAAGGCTCTGATGAAGGCTCTGTGTCGGAGGCAGAGAGGGGGCCAGAGCCGTATGCCAGTTATCAGCTGCCTTCAGAGTCAGACATCAGGGAAACAGACGAACAGCTAGAGCCTGTTCCCAGGGTGCGCATGCGCAGAGTGGCCAGAGGAAAGGAAGAGCTAAAGAACAGGGATGGACTTGGGAGGAAGGTCACAGGTGAATGATGAATGGCCCCTCCCAGAGGAAATCAAAGAGGAGCGAAAGGGGAGTGGAGTTTGCAGGGGACAATTACTTCGCTTCATTGGTTTGTGACTCTCCAAGACTCCTTGCCACAGATATCGGCCTGGCAGCTGTCCAAGCCAGATAAGGTCTGTGACCGGAAAACCTCTCTTGAAAGAATTTCTGGATGTGAATGATCAGAATTCACACTGAATTAATAAAAGGGTTTTTTTGTCAGGACAAGAGTTTGCTTCATGCTCTTGGGAAGCCTCGGTCAGAACAGTCTGTACCTGAAGCCGCATTTTTAAAATTTATTTATTGATGGGTGTTTTGTGCCTGCCTGTGGCCCCCATCTAGCCATTCTGTGCCCACCAAGGCTCCTCGAATTTCAAATATGCTCCCCATCCCTTGAATGTCCCCAACTCCCATTCTGGAAATATATGTAAGGAACAGCTGAACAGAGCTGATAAGTCTTTACAAGATGACCAAGTGAGTAACATGATCTACTTCACCAATTAAATGTTTATTCTGCCCCTTAGAAGGATTCCAGGCCAGCAATCCTTTCCTTGAGAGATATTCAGAATCAGCAGCAGAAAACTGCATTTTCATTCCGACGTTTTCACTTGCTGCTCTTTTGTGTTATGTTTGAGCCGAAGCCAATAAAGGGGAAATTTAAGAGGTGCCAATCTTGGAGGGGCCGTAAAAGCAAATTCAGCTGCATCCAGTGTTTCTTAACAGGCATAATTAATATTTTTAAGGGAGTCACTGACAACGCAAGCTCCACACATACCCTTCCCTGCTCCCACCCTTTTATTTTTTTCTACCAATACAGTTAATGCTGTGTGACAAAACGTATTATTTCTCGCCTGTAATCCATTCATGAAAAGGTCAATCTCTTACCATTATTTTGTCAACAGTGAAGTGTTACCTTTAGGCAACAAGTTAATTTTCAAATTAAAGAAGAAAGAGTTTCAAAGCACTTGCATTTTTTAAAAAAAAACACCAAAAAAAGAACCCTACCTTATTTGTTAGAAAATGAATAGACCAACTTAGAGCAGAAGCACTTAAGGAGAACATATGGGCAGTTTAAGAATATAGATGAGAAATTCAATTCCAGTTGTGTTAGGCAGATAAATTCTCCGGCATGCTTCCCTAGCAGTTCTCATTTCATATGCTCTTAGGACTTCCTTCAAAGGAAAATAAAATCGTGCAGAAATTTACATCAACAGCCTATGGTGTGCCTACGTTTATTTCATGATAAGACGGGCAAGATAAGGTGGTTTGAATGAACATAGGTAGTCCTTGAATTATGACCACGGTTGAGCCTAAAATTTCTCTTATCAAGAGACCATTCTTAATGTTGCCCCATTTCGTGATCTTTCTTACCATAGTTATTTAGTGATTCTCTGCTGTTGTAAAGTTAGGAGAGCTGGCAGAGCTGGCAGTAGAGCCGGACAGTGAGGAGATTGGGGAGGAGCATGGGCCAGTCCAGGAGTCTCGGGAAGGCTCGGATGAGGGCTCTGTGTCGGAGGCAGAGAGGAGGCCAGGGCCATCTGGGAGTTTTGTGCTGCCTCCGGAGCCTCCAGAGTCTCACATCAGAGAGGCAGAGGAACATCTCCAAAGCGCTCCATGGCTCGGGTCCTGGTTACTTGAGGGACCGCCTCCTACCACATTCCTCCCTTCGACCTGTCCGCTCTCACAGAGTGGGCCTTCTCAGGGTGCCATCAGCCGGTCAATGCCGACTGGCGACCCCCAGGGGAAGAGCCTTCTCTGTGGCGGGTCCGACACTCTGGAATGACCTTCCCCCCCGATATCCGTACCATCACGGACCTACGACTCTTCCGTCGGATGGTAAAAGCTCTTTTCTTTCGTCTTGCCGGCCTGACATAGGTTAGGGATTATTTTAATTAGGTATTTATGGTTTTAACTATTTATTCAATTTTAGCACAGTCATATTATTTAATAGTTTTTTTTAATTTTGTATATTGTGGGGTTTTATCTTTCTGTGCACCGCCCTGAGTCCCTTTTAGGTGAAATAGGGCGGTATATAAATTGAAATAAAGTAAAGTAAAGTAAAAAACAGGGGGAGCCTGTTCCCAGTGCGCACATGCACAGAGCTGCCAGAAGGCAAAAGGGGCGACTTGGGAGTAAGGCTTGGAGATGATTGGCCCCTCCCATAAGACATAAAGGAGGAGCAAAGGCACAGGAGCCTTTGCAGGAAGCAACTTTGTTCATTCTGGTCGGTTTAAACTCTGAAACTCTGTTTTGACTCCGTGCTCCATTTGGCCTTGCAAAACTAATTGGCAATTAGGTCTCTGGCAGCATTGCAAGGGAGATAAAGGCGGGTGCTTATCAGCCTTAGCCTGAAGACTGTGGCAGAACTTCTGTAGGATTCTTAACAGACTGGTGGTGAATCATTACAGGCTTTGAATGAACATAATTTACAGCCGTTTAAATTTTAAAAAGGGGTTTGGGGACTCAGTGTGTGACTTTTACTGTCTCAGGAAGCTTAGGTCAAAAGACATGATTGTTAAGTGAACAAACCCGAATGGAGCTTCGCGCGTGCATGCTTGCTCATCTCTCCCATGATCCAGCGTCAAACAGGCCACGGCCTGGTAGTGGGCTGCAGCCCAGAGATTGGGGGCACCTGCATTAATGTATATAAAGGTAAAGATTTCCCCTTCCCACTCATGTCCGACTCTCCGTTTCTTAGCTGAGGGAGCCAGCATTGTCTGAAGACACTTTATGCCAAGACCCATGGAACGCTCTTATCTTCCCACCGAAGTGGTACCTATTTATCTACTCGCATTTGCATGCTTTTGAACTGGTAGGTGGAAAGGAGCACATTTTCAGGACAGAATAACCGACTTAGAAGGGACTTTGGAAGTCTTCTAGTGCAACCTCCTGCTTAGGCAAGAAACCCTAATCCATTTCAGACAAAGGATTGTCCAATCTCTTCTTTAAAATTTCCAGCGTTGGAGCATTCACAACTTCTGGAGGCAAGTTCTTCCACCGGTTAACTGTCTTCACTGTTAGGAAGTTTCTCCTTAGTTCTAGGTTGCTTCTCTCATTGATTAGTTTACATCCATTGTTTCTTGTCTCGCCTTCTGGCGCTTTGGAGAATAGCTTGACTCCCTCTTCTTTGTGGCAGCCCGTGAGATATCGGAACACTGCTATCATGTATCTTAGCAGTCTCGTGCAATCTCAGGAGATCTAACAAGCTTCCAAAACTCTAAAGATCTGCTGATTTTGCAAGGTTCGTTGTCTACATGGAAAAAAGAGAGGAAAAAAGGACTAGACCTGTGATGGCGAACCTATGGCACGGGTGCCACAGGTGGCATGCAGAACCATTCCTTAGGGCATGCGTGGCGTTGCCCTGTCAGCTCCAGTGCACTTCTGTGCGCTGGCCAGCTGATATAGACCTTCTTTTGAGGCCGTTTTTCACCCTCTGGAGGCTTCAGGGAAGCTACTGAAGCCTCTGGAGGTGGGGGAGAGGCTGTTTTCACCCTCCCCAGGCTCCTAGGAAGCCTAAGGAGGGCGAAAAAAGTGCGCCAAAAGCAGGGGGTCGCACACATAGCATTATGGATGTGGCACGCCCATGCACAACCCCCCTGCGCTCCCCCTGCTTTTGGCACGCGAGCCAAAAAAGGTTAACCATCACTGGACTAGACCAAACTTGATGCTAGATCAGTGGTGGGTTTCTGCAGGCTCGCACCTACTCGCGAGAGCCGGTTGGTGAAATTTAGAGAACCGGTGAGAGGGGATTCCACCGGCGTACCTGGAAGTAAATCTGGCCCGCTGCTGCCAGTGACCCAATGGGAAGGAAAGGAAAGGAAAGGAAGGAAGGAAGGAAGGAAGGAAGAAAGAAAGAAAGAAAGAAAGAAAGAAAGAAAGAAAGAAAGAAAGAAAGAAAGAAAGAAAGAAAGAAAGAAAGAAAGAAAGAAATTATCATCACAATTGAGTCCAAAATTTTGGTTGCTAAGCAAGAGCGCTGTTAAATGAGTTTCACCACATTTTAAAAGGTGGCCACTCCCACCCTGTCACATGACTGCCAAGCCACGCCCACAAAATAGGCCACACCTAGAGAGTAGGTTCTAAAAAATTTGAAACCCACCACTGGGCTAGATGCAGTACATTGTTAAAGTGAGTTTCTGTCTTGTGATCCCCCAGTTACCCAACTACATAGCCAAGCCCACCCAGTCCCATGAGGTCACCCTCACCAAGCCACGCCCACAGAACCAGTAGGAAAAAATTATAGCTTTCACCACTGATGTAGGGTCTCCTGCTTGGGCAGGGGAGGGTTTGGACTAGATGACCTACAAGGTGCCTTCCGACCTTATTCTGTTTAACCTAATGGGGATCCCTGGCTGAGTTGTGGTCTTCCCACTGGCACTAAGGAGAGCATTGAAAGAGGATCCATGAAGGACCTGATCTAAAATTACCTAATCCTGCCACTCACTCCTTTTATTGGGGTGAGAGCAGGGCCACCACCCTTGGCTCCTTCAAAGCCCCATCTGAAAGCCATGCACCATCTTCCTCCAATAACTTGTCTTGTAATTGGTGTACTGATGGCTTGTGTCATCGTGTTTTAGTATATATAGCAATTCCACACTCCTCCGCTCCCCCTCTGCCTCTCCCAGAGCCTCGGAGTCTGCTCTTTATTCATTGTGACTGCCCAACTGGCTTGTGTCAGGTTGTGCTCCAGGCTGCCTGATAAGCATCAGCAGATGATTGGACACACACATTCTTAACATGGCTGACCCATGGCATCTTAGAAGACAACTGGGAACCTGTCATTATGTGTACAAAGCTCCCCTTTCTTTTCACCTTATCTCTCCTCCGATGAAGCCAAGATTCTTATTAACTCGTTAATGACTGAAGATGTCAGTTTAGACCGCAATGGGGCAGGGAGAGAGAAAGAGAAAGGGAGAGAGAGAGAGAGAGAGAGAAAGAGAAAGAGAGAGAGAGAGAGAGAGAGAGAGAGAGAGAGAGAGAGAGAGAGAGAGAGAGAGAGAGAGAGAGAGATTGAGAGAGAGAGAGGCTTGCTGCTTTGTTTCAAAAGTTTGTTTCGTTAGGAAATAGTGAATCCTAACCAATCGAATAATCTGCAAGGTTTTCCAAGAAAGAAAGAAAGAAAGAAAGAAAGAAAGAAAGAAAGAAAGAAAGAAAGAAAGAAAGGAAGGAAGGAAGGAAGGAAGGAAGGAAGGAAGGAAGGAAGGAAGGAAGGAAGGAAGGAAGGAAGGAAGGAAGGAAGGAAGGAAGGAAGACACAGAGATTGAAAGGGAAGGAAGCCTGCTGATTTGTTTCAAAAGTTTGTTTAGATTCTTTTATTAGGAAAATGTGAATCTTATCCAATCAAATAATCTGCACAGTTTTCCTTCTTTAACAGCCACATGGTCACTGTAAGGCTAGCCATGTTTCTTACTCCTATAGGAGCATTCACTTATTTGCAACGTTAATAATCTGCATGTTGTTAGCTCCTCTGAAGCCAAGGCTGAAGGCGAACTAAGACAGGCAGAATGGGGAAGGCAAAAAAGCACAAAACAAAACAAAAAATCACAGAGAAGATTGCAACATTTTGCAGAGATGAAAAAAGATTTGCTAGCTAGATAGCTAGCAAATTTTACCTGTATATGAAATGGAATAAATTCGTTCTTTATCTTGCCATCTCACACATCTACAATATTGCACAACGTCTCATTCCAAATTGTTTGTTGTAAATACATCCCTCATTGGCTTTACAGTCTGAAATTTGAATTATTTTATTTTTTTCCTCCATTTACTGCAACATCTTAAGGTCGCTGGTGGGAGATTTAAAGGGGCGGGGAAAAAATGGTATGAAAAACGGCGTGGTAACCATCTTTTTAAAAATCCCACATTTCACACAGGCGCACAAATCATACATTTAAAACAAAACAAACAGGCAAAAAAACACAACAACTTGGAAGCTTTTCAAACATCCTGTTTAGCTGAGATAGTAAACTAAGCTTTTCTTGGTCTCTCCAGAGAAGATTTTGGTTATGGTAGAAAGAATTTGCATAAAACTTCACACAAAATTAGACTATAATGCCTCTCTTTGTACATAAACTGGTAGAGTTTTTGAGCGTCTTATTGTTTCTTTAACCAAAGCAAAGCATGTGAAGAAGAAAAAATAGTGAGGGATACCAAGGCTAAACAAAATTTGATTAAAATCCATTTCGATTTTTCATTTTATAAAAGTCAAGTATATTTAATATAATTGTTCTGCAGTCCTATCTCTATATAAATAAAAATGTAGCAAGAGTTTGTTCAAAACCGCTAATCTCCGAAAGTCCTGCACCGATCACTTCCAAATTTTTACACAACGTTCCTTTGAAATACAGCACCAATGATATATATAGATTGTGTAGATGTCACACCTGTGCCAGGTACACGCAATGGAAATGTATAAAATTGTAAAAAAGGTAGGTAGATGGATACAGAGAGAGCAGTAGGCCAGCAGTATTATGTCATTCTTTATGACATATTTAGATACTCTGAGGGAGAAATACAGTAGGTAGGTAGGTAGTTAAGTAGGTAGGTAGGCAGGTAGAGGGATAGAGAGGGAGAAATACAGTAGGTAGGTAGGTAGGTAGGTAGGTAGGTAGGTAGGTAGGTAGAGAGGGAAAGGGAGAACTATGGTAGGTAGGTAGGTAGGTAGGTGGATAGAGAGAGGGAGAAATACAGTAGGTAGGTAGGTTGGGGGTTATAAAGTGGTTGTGTGTACGTGTTTGTGTGTGCAGGTGTAGATCTACACACAGATTGGTTGGCCATTTAACCAGACTGGGCCACAGCAATGCGTGGCCGGGAATGCCTAGTGTGTAATAAATTCCCTTTTTTTTCCCTCTGAAAACTTCAAGGACTTAATAAGAACTTTCAAAGATCCTTGAGCACCTCACCTGAGTTACTTTGCTATGGCTTTCTTTTAAACCAAATTTAAAGTCTTTTGTGGGTCCATATGTTATTTGGACCTCATGGCCATGGCCACACCCAACCAGCAACCGGGCAGAAAACCCATTGCTGAAATTTTTGAAGCCCACCCCTGAGGTATTTGTCAAAGCCCATCTCTTCTGTGATGTTGAGGAAGATTGAGGGCAAAAGGAGAAAGGGACAACAGAGAATCGCATGGTTAGACAGTGTCACCAACACAATGAACATGAATTTGGGCAAACTCTAGGAGACCATGGAGGACAGTGAGGAGCTGGCGTATGATCGCAGAGACGGACCCCACTTAGTGACGGAACAACAACAATAACAGCAACATCTGTTCTGTGGATTCCACCATCACCAAAGCTTCTGCCTAACTTGGGGAGCATTTCCGCTCTTCCAAGAAAGCAAGGAATCCATAACGGAAGACACGAAGAAAGAGGAGGGGAGGGGGGGGGGGGATTCTTGAAAGCCAAACTAGAAAAAGGTACAAAAGCTGGTGGAGGAACCTATGACAAGCCATGATAAATGGGTCGTTATAAAATTCATGTTTAGGCCGCATCGGTCTGAGGATAATGCCATTCGTCATGGCAACACAAGGGCACTAATGAGCCCTCATTGCATATTCATGTCTATGGGGTGTGTGTGTGTGTGTGTGTGTGTCCTTCTCTGAATCCCCATCCTAAACCAATGCCTGGTAAACATCCTCATCTCAAGTAGGCACTCCATGTTTCCTCTCTCTTCTCTCTCTCTCTGTCTTTCTCTCTCTGTCTCTCTCATTCACTCACTCACTCTCTGTCTCTCTTTTTCTCTCATTCACTCACTCACTCTCTCTGTCTCTCTCTTTCTCTCTGTCTGTCTCTCTCTGTCTCTTTCTCTCTCTCTCTCTTTCTCCCCCCACCCTTCTCCCTCTTATTTGTGATGTTGTAGCAATTACACTGTAAAAGTGCTGCCCAAGATTGATTGCTTGGATCTGTAGTTCAATTGTAAATTAGAATACATTTCCTCCCTGGGGATCCAGGGCCCCCGATTTGTGATTAAGAAAAAAGCCCCATAATAGACTAATAGCTAAAAGTTCTCTCTCTTTTACTTTCAAGCAATTAGCTTGATGAAATGGCCTCTTTCTGTGTATGCTTGGAAGTGTAAACCGATATCATAATGAAGTATATGATGTTTATTCTATTATTTTCACCTTCTTCTGTGCAAGGAGTGGGAAGGCGGGTGATGGGAGTAGTAGTTGGTGAGGCGAATGCATAAGTAATGGCCTGCTTTGTCTGGCACATTTACTAACAGTAAATAAAAACTCTTCCTTAAAGAGCCAGTGACATTGGCTCACTGTCTTTAAATTAAGCCTGATGCCCTGTGCACTGCGGGCTATGAGAACAAACCAGTTTCTCGCCTTTTAGCTCTGTTTTGGACGGAATGGAGGCAAACAGGAAAATACCTTCAAAACCGTGACAATTTCAACATGTCTTGGTGTTAATGAGATAGGCCTTCTTGACAGAGAACCACTCTGCTCCCTGCAAAATAATAATAGTAATAATAATAATAATAATAACAACAACAGTCAACCACTTAATCAGTAGGTGCAGGAAAATATCACAAACTGACTACCTACAATGCCATGACCGCATTGCTAAGATTATTCACTAGAAATTGTGCCCAAAGTTTGGATTTGAGTGGAGCAAAAACCACTGGGACCATCAGGTTGAGAAAGTTTTAGAGAATGAGAAAGTCAAGATCTTGTGGGACTTCAGAATTCAGACTGACAGGCACTTGGCCTACAACACACCTGACATAATAATACTTGAAAAGAAAAAAGTTTGGTTCACTGACATTGCAATACCTGGTGATGCACAAATTGAAGATAAATAGCAAGAAAAAAATCACAAAGTACTGGGACTTGCGAATTGAAGTTGAGCGACTGTGAAAAAAGAAATCGTGTGTTATTCTGATTGTAATTGGAGCCCTTGGAGCAAGACCTAAAGGCCTACCTCGCTATTTGGGAATTCTAAATTTACCGGACTTGAACATTCTGAGTCTACAAAAAACCACCCTACTTGGAACAGCTTCTATCCTCCGATGTTACCTTAACAGTTCCTAGGTTCTTGGTTAGGACTCGAACTGTTGAGCTACCAACCAGGCACAAAGGCTGTGAATCACACCAAAGATTACCCAATAACAACAACAACAACAAGTCATGGGAACATAAATTGGAAAAGTTATCGAAAAAGAGAAGGTGAAGATCTTGTTTGGACTTTCGAATACAGACGGATCATCATTTGGAACACAACACACCAGATATCACAGTTGTCAAAAACCAAAACATACAATTTATTGATATTGCAGTACCAGGAGATGCCAGAGATGAAGAAAAAGAACTGGAAAAAATAATGAAATATCGTGACCTGGCCATCAAAAGTATGCAATTATGGATGAAACATGTAACAGGGATACCCATTGTCATCGGGACACTTGGTACCATCTCCACGAATTGTATAAAATACATCAAGGAGTTGCAGCTTCCTGCAATAACACCAGCAGAACTGGGAAAAAAAAACCTGCTATTCGGAACATCATATATTTGAAGAAGGTACTTGGTTGATACCTAGGATGCTGGCAGCAACCGGTATCAACCATCAGCACCAGTCAATGGTATTTGTGATGCATTTTTGAATGTTCAGTTGGCTGAGTTTCATGTTTAATGAATAAAGTATAGAATAATAATAATAATAATAATGGCCGGTGATGGTTTCAAAGCATGGATGCAGAACTATCTCAAGAACAAAGGCTGTGGCAACTTTCAAGAGCATTCTAGAGGCCACAGGCCAAAATGTAGCAGGCGGGACCAAACGAAATCAAACGAAACTAAATTTAATTTGATAAAGTTCACACAATGCTTCTCCAGCCGTGATCTTCTCCTTCTGTTTCATTAACCATTGAAATTGGGGAGATGTGGAAAGAGAAATATATTACACTTACTAGTGGACCCATCCATTATTCCTTGTCTGGACTTCAGGTGCCTTGGAAAATAGCTTGACCCCCTCCTCTCTGGGGCAGCCCCTCAAATATTGGAAGACTGCTCTCCTGTCTCCCCTGGTTCTTCTCTTCACTAGACTAGCCAGGCCCAGTTCCTGCAACCGTTCTTTATGTTTTATCCTCCAGTCCCCTAATCATCCTGGTTGCTATTCTCTGCACTCTTTCCAAAGTTTCTACATATACCCAATTGAATGCATGAGGACCAAAAGTTTCTGAAGACAAGTTTACCTTTTTAAATCACCCTCACCCTCTGCATTTATACCAATAGAAGAGAATATTTGTACCTCGGGCTTGAACTGTGGGGCCCTTGGTGCTCTTTGAGTTTGGTTGTTTTCTTGCAGATGTTTCATTACCCAACTAGTTATCATCATCATCATCATCATCAAATTTTCCATTCTTCCACAATATTATCCTAATAATAACCTTACAACCCTACAAATTCTAGAGTTACCCCTCTTAGGATGCTACTGCTAAGAAAGTACTCATTTGGAGAGCCATGGTGGCACAGAATGCAATATTGCAGGCTAACTGCCCACTGCCAGGAGTTCAAGCCTGACCGGCTCCAGATTGACTCAGCCTTCCACCCTTCCAAGGTGGGTACAATGAGACCCCAGATTGTTGGAGGCAAGAGGCTGACTGTAAACCACTTAGAGAGGGCTGTAAAGCACTGGGAAGCGATCCCTATTGCTAAGACCCATGGTAGCACAGTGGTTAGAATGCAGTACTGCAGGCTAATTCTGCTGACTACCAGCTGCCAGTAGTTCGGCAGTTCAAGTCTCACCGGCTCAAGGTTGACTCAGTCTCCCATGCTTCTGAGCTCAGTAAAATGAGGAAAGAGGGGAAAGAGGCTGACTATGTAAACTCTGAAGGGTATAAAGTACTATGGAGTGATATATATGTCTATTGCTATTTGACTTAAGACACCTGTCCTCCTTTAACTGTTCTTCACTACATATAGGTAAAGGTAATGGTTTCCCTTGTACATGTATGCTAATTATTCTCGACTCTAGGGGGGGGGGTGCTTATCTCCATTTCAAAGCCGAAGAGCCAGCGCTGTCCGAAGACGTCTCCGTGGTCATGTGGCCGGCATGACTAAATGCCGAAGGCTCACAGAACGCTGTTCCCTTCCCACCAAAGGTGGTCCCTATTTTTCTACTTGCATTTTTACGTGCTTTCAAACTGCTAGGTTGGCAGAAGCTGGGACAAGTCGCGGGAGCTCACTTCATTATGCAGCACTAGGGATTCGAACCGTCGAACTGCCGACCTTTCTGATCGACAAGCTCAGCGTCTTAGCTACTGAGCCACCGTATCCCATCGCTACCTATGCTTGCTTTCAAACGAACGCCCCTTTCAATGACACAGTGACCTGTGAGCTTTTCTGGATCTCCAAATCCTTGGTTAAGGCTGATGACAAAGCAGCATCGTTCAGCATTCTGAAAGGCCAATGGGTATTTGGACTGTCCCTTTTTAAAATACTTGCATGACTAGCTTGACTGAATTGGTGAAGGCTGACTTCGGAGCGAAGGAACTTTCCCTTCTTCTCTGCTGCGTTTCGTATCAAGGTTCCCTTTCCTTCTCTCTTTCGGGACCTGACAGTCACAGCGTTTTTAAAAATATGTCGCCGGTGACACAATTCTTTCACTAAGTGCAGACATATATCACACCGAGGATGTTCCCATAAAGAAACCGCTGGAGGCTGTGATCTTATCGTTTCCCCGCTTTCCTTCTTCTCAGCTCTGCTCAATGACAAACATGCATTTCTACTCAACTTTCCTCCAGTTTCTCTTTGGGGTTGAGAGGAAGGGGGGGGAACCTTGCAAGAGGCGCATGGAGCTGAGTGGCAAGCAATGCTGCCGATCAGGCCTGGCAAGTCATGTGGTGTTGAGCAGGAACCAGCAATGTCACAATGTGTTTTGTTGAGCAAAAAGAAAGAAAGATTAACTCTTTCTAAGGCAGCGGATCTTAGAAGCTCTCTTCTACTAAGCTCCCATCTGCGACGTTAAATCCTTGATGGGTTCCAGCTTGAACAACAATGCGCCAGAAAGCCCTGTAGACAAGTTTCAGAGGACATATGAAACATAGGAAGGACGGTTGTAGGAAGTGGGTAAAGGTAAAGGTTCCCCTCGCACATGTGTGCTAATCGTTCCCAGCTCTAGGGAGCGGTGCACATCTCTGTTTCAAAGCCAAAGGGCCAGCGCTGTCCGAAGACGTCTCCGTGGTCATGTGGCCCGCATGACTCAACACCGAAGGTGCACAGAACGCTGTTACCTTCCCTCCAAAGGTGCTTCCTATTTTTCTACTTCCATTTTTACATGCTTTCGAACTGCTAAGTTGGCAGAAGCTGGGACAAGTAACGGGAGCTCACTCCGTTACACGGCGCTAGGGATTCAAACTGCCCAACTGCCGACCTTTCTGATCAACAAGCTCAGCGTTGTAGCCACTGAGCCACTGTGTCCCCTAGAGGAAGTAGGTACGTCTAGTCCAGCGGTTTTCAACATGGGGCCCACACTTCACAGGGGGGCAATTTGATTTTTAATGGGAGCAATTTGAACCTTGTTTAATCCAAGTTAATGTCCTTTTAGGCTTCCTCCACATGAGTAGAGTTCACTTTTGGAGTAAAGTAAGAATTATACGTCACGGGGGGAGGCGGTATCTGGATTTTAGCCATGCTTAGGTGGGGCGCTGTCAAAAACCACTGATCGAGTCTAATGAAGAGAAGCACTAGGAGTGACATGGTAACAGTCTTCCAGTATTTGAGGGGCTGCCACAAAGAAGAATGGGTCAACTGAAGAATGGGTCAACTGAAGAATGGGTCAACTGAAAGCACCTGAAGGCAAGACAAGAAGCAAGGGATGGAAACTTATCAAAGAGAGAGCCAACTTTGAATTAAGAAGACATTTCCCAACAGTGAGAACGCTTAATCAGTGGAACTGCTTGCCTCCAGAAGTTGTGGCTGCTCCATCACTGGAAGTTTTTCAGAAGAGATTGGACAGCCATTTGTCCTTCATGGTACAGAGTCTCCTGCTTGAGCAGGGGGTTGGACTAGAAGACCTCCAAGGTCCCTTCCAACCCTGCTATTCTGTCTTTTGCATTGCTTATTTGCTTCACAGCCTTCTGCTTTCTCCCCAGGGACATCAAGTAGCTGAAAGATGTTTATACACATGTGCAGTCCATTCCAAGCACCAGCAGTTGTCTTTCTAGCTCAGGTGTGATCTGCTGTCAGCCCTAAATCATTTTGTGTGTCCTCTACAAACTCTTTCTGAATACGATCCTTTAAAAAAAAAAAATCACCTTTCACATGTTGAGACAGGAAATGTGAAAAGTGTGACCGAAGCCTAGTGCAGGCTTAGCATTCTTTGTGAAAAGAACAAACTAATAAATTGTGCATAGCATGGAATCATTGCAACACTCCCTCTGACCTTTGATCTTCCCCCAAAAAAGGTTAAGTATGATCCCAACCACTAATCTTCCTCAATAATAAAATGCATCACCTTGTTTGGAGCACCTGTGTAAGTTTTCTTTTTTAACCTCTTATGTCCTAATAAACCATTGAGTGGATTCATGCCAGATTCCAAGATTCAGTTTCTTCAATTATGGGTCATTGAATAATTTTCCTTGCCATCAAATTAAGCCATCAGCCAGGATGTAAAAGCCAAGATGAAGTGAAATACTAATGCCACTCTATAAAGCAAGACCACACCTAGAGTACTGCATCCAGTTTTGGCCACCACACTATAACAAAGATGCTGAGACTCTAGAAAGAGTGCAGAGAAGAGCGACCAAGATGATGAGGGGACTGGAGGCTAAAACATATACGGTATTTTTCAGAGTACAAGACGCACCAGAATATAAGACGCACCCAGGTTTTGAAGAGGCAATTTTTTTTTAAAAAAAAAGTAGGTAGGTAGATAGAGGGATAGAGAGGGAGAGAAAGAGAGAGAATACAGTAGGTAGGTAGGGAGAGAGGGAATAGTTAGGTAGATAGAGGGAGGGAGGGAGGGAGAGAGAGAGAAATACATTAGATAGGTGGGGATGGAGGGAGAGTGTGTAGATAGGTAGGTAGGTAGATAAAGGGATAGGGAGAGAGAAATAGAGAGAGAGAACTACAGTAGATAGGTGGGGGGAGAGAGTAGGTAGGTAGGTATATAGGGAGATAGAGGGGGGCAGAAATACAGTATAAATTTAATAAAATAAAATAAAATAAGTAGATAGGTAGGGGGAGAGAGAAAGAGAGAGAGAGAAATACAGTAGGTAGGTAGGGAGAGAGAGAGAATAGATAGGTAAGTAGGTAGAAGTTTCCAGGTGTATTTACCCATGTGCTGGAGAAGAAAATCACTGACCATCTTTGGAACAAATCTTTGTTTCTGCAGGCACAGCACTTGACCAATGTAATTCTCAACCACTCTAACTAAACAGCTTTCCTAAAGGGGAAAAAAAGTTTTTTCACTCTGCAAACCTCCCCAAAATGGCTCGTTTTTCACGAAAACAGGCCCGTTTGTTTTAAAATAAAAAGCATGACAAGCCTTGGGGTGGGGGGCTTGCAGAGTGCCAAAATGAGCAAGAAAATAGCCCATTTTTCATGAAAATGGGCCATTTTTTGGTCAAAAGAATTGCATGCATAATCTTATGGAGGCATATAGAGTGTGGGGTGGGGGTGGGGGGCAAAAATGCCCCATCCTTTGCTCATGTCTGTCCTCCCCAACCCCCAGGAGCTCTCTGGAAGCCTCCATAATGCTCTGCAGGGCCATTTTGGTGAAGGGGCAGGCTTCAGGAGGCAAAAGAATGCTGCATTCTATGTATAAGACGCACCCAGATTTTCAGCCTCTTTTTTTAGAGGAAAAAAGGTCTTGTACTCCAAAAAATACGGTAATGAAGAGTTGCAGGAATGGGCATGGCTAGTCTAGTGAAAAGAAAAACTAGGGGAGACATGATAGCAATCTTCCAATATTTGAGGGGCTGCCACAGAGAGGAGGGGGTCAAGCTATTCTCCAAAGCACCTGAAGGCCAAACAAGGAATAATGGAAACTGAACAAGGAGAGGTTCAACCTGGAAATAAGGAGAAATTATTCTGACAGTGAGAACAATCAACCCATGGAACAGAAGTTGCCTTCGGAAGTTGTGGGAGCTCCATCACTGGATGCTTTAAAGAAGAGACTGGACTGCCTTCTGTCAGAAATGGTGTAGGGTCTCCTGCTTGGGTGAGGGGGTTGGATTAGATGACCTACAAGATCCCTTCCAACTCTGTTAATCAGTTAGTCTGACATGGCATAAGGTCAATAGCTAAGACATTGCACTGGTTGATTGTTCTTGCTGTTAGGAAATCAGTTAGTTCTAGGTTGGTTCTTTCCTTGGTTAGTTTCCACCCATGGTTTCTTGTTCTGTCCTCTGGTGCTTTGAAGAATAGGTTGACCTCCCCTGCTTTGTGAAGGAAAGTACCCTGTGTGAAAGCACCTTTTAATGTCCACTCAAGGCGCTTGCATTTGAATTTGGACTGCCTTCTGTCAGAAATGGTGTAGAGTCTCCTGCTTGAGAGGGAAGTCAGACTAGATGACTTATAAGGTAGAATAGAATAGAATAGAATAGAATAGAATATTTATTTATATAACCGCGTCCTCTCCCCGAGGGGACTTGGAGCGGTGCACAGGGAGAAATTAAAACAACATAAAATATATACATACATAAATACAATAAAAACAAATTAAATCTAACTGTCCCTGCACTAAAATTCCCATTCTAAAATTAACATTTCCTAACCCCTGAGGTAGAGACTAACCTAGGCCGGCCAAGCAGAAAAAGTGAGTTTTTAATTTCTGTCGGAAGGAGCGAAGGTCCGTGGTTGTTCTGATTTCGGGGGGAAGGTCGTTCCAGAGGGCTGGGCCCGCCACAGAGAAGACCCTTCCCCTGGGCGTCGCCCGCTGACAAAGTCTAGTGGATGGCACCCGGAGAAGTCCCTCTCTGTGGGAGCGAATCGGCCGGGAGGATGTATGGGGCAGAATCCGATCCCGCAAGGTCCCTTCCAACTCCATTAATTTGTCTATCTATCTGGGTTGGAGATCACACCACACAACAATCAAAATTAAGAAAACGTGTTGTGTTTTATGAACTGGGCCATTTCCCCCCCCCCCCCCACTGGAGCTTAAGGAATGGAGGTCAACCTATTGTCCTAAGCACCTGAGATCCAACCTAGAATTGAGGAGAAATTTCCTGACAGGAGGACAATTAACCAGTGAAACATTTTGCATTCAGGGGTTGTGGCTGTTCCATCACTGGAGGCTTTCCAAAAGAGATTGGGCATCCATTTGTGCAAAATTATATAGCGTCTCCTGCTTGACCAGGGGGGGTTGGACTAGAAGACCTCCAAGGTCCCTCCCAATTTTGATGATGATATGGTGATCCTGACTGTGATTGTGATAGTTAGTTAAATACTATCTGTACTCATACAATGAGTTGTATGTTGTTGTTTTCAGCCCCACCCATCTGGAGACACTGAGGAACTTATACATTTAGTTGCAGCCATGGCTGAATGGATGTGATGGCGTGCAATGTTCAAAATTGTGAGTCTTTATAGCTCGGCTGCAGTGAAAGGTTAAGATTTTACAGACTGATTTTAACTAGCAAATTCCGTCATCCTCATGAAAAACGGGGAGAGAAAATGAGTGCAGGAAAAGGAGAAAATTCCTATCATTTGGGGAGTTGGGACATTCGCTCAGTTTTGTGGCTAACTTTACAATTCTTATTTTTTTAAAGCAGTTGTTAGCAGGGTTATACGTATATTTTGGGGGAAATCCCTCTTGGTAGCAAGAGAGCTTTGCCAAAAGTTAATTCCTTACTATAAAATGAATCCCAGAGGTGTAAATATCTTCCAGAGCTGCCAGGTCGAAGTTGTGCCAATGGCAAGATCGCGCAATTACACTCACTCCCCTTAAGTACAGGAGCCTTTCAACGTTAATAGATCATTTTAATGGGGGCAATTTTTTAAAAAGAATTTGTATTTAATTTGCATGATTATGATGCTGAGTGTTGTTGGACAGCTGAGTCAGAGGGAGATATATTGCAATAACATAGCTGCATATTGATTCTAGCAATCTGGGCTAGAAATCTCAATTTAGGCAGCATTCTACCTTCCCTGAATGAAGAGAGGAACCATGCAAAGGTTATACGGCATCATTAGTAAACCTGTTGTCAGGGATCGAAGTAACACCCCCAATGAAAGAAGACTCTGAGGCTTGAAGTTCCTCAAAGTTCCATTTTATTAGAGATGTCATATGGGCACATCTGGAAAAACCCGAATCTGAAAGTTTCTGGGTTTTTCCCACCCAAACAAAAGTTTAAGCCCCTGCCCAGCACCCACATGTCCATCCCGTGGTCCAATCAATGCACAGTCCCAACTGGAGATGCCTCCCAGTCATACCATTACAGCTGCAGGGCAAAGTGTCCTTGACTCTCTGAGAAAGGAATGTTATTTTGACTATATACTGTATCTCCCATACTCCATAGAATCCCCCCTCCCATTTTCCCCCCAGTAGTAAATGTGGCTGGCCAGAAGGCCCAATGCAACAGATGGCTTCCAGGCATGACACCTGCAATTAGGTGAAATGAAGTCCTCAACTTATGACCACAACTGAGCCCCAAATTTACATTGGTAAGGGAGACGGGTTCAGTGAATTTTTCCCGATTTCATGACTTTTTTTGGCCACAGTTGCTAAGTGAAGCAGTGCAGTTGTTAAGGTAGTCACATGGTTGCTAAGTGAATCTGGCTTCCCCATTGACTTTGCTTGTCAAAAGGTCTTGGAAGGTGACCGTGTGACTCTGGGACACTGCAACCATCATCAGTACAAGTCAGTTGCCAAGTGTCTGAATTTTGATCATGGAGATGCTGTAACTGTATTAGTGTGAAAAATGGCCTTTTAAAAGTGCTGTTGTAATTTCACATGTTAGACTAAACGAACGATTGTAGGTCGAGGACTTCCTTTAAAGATTTTAGAGAATGTTTACCTGATTTCTCATAATTTTCCGTAGGAAATACAAATCAACTCCAACATTAATTTCACATGAGAGAACAAGAAAAAAGGTATTTTATTTATGATACCCTTTCTGTTACAATAACAAAGGGATAGAATCAAGATCACAGGAAGGATTAGTGCTGATTTATAATGCACTGGTAACACCATACTTGGAATATTGCATCCAGTTTTGGTCGCCGCACTATAAAAAAAGATGTGGAGACTCTCGAAAGAGTGCAGAGAAGAGCAACAAAGATGATGAGGGGACTGGAGGCTAAAACATATGAAGAACGGTTGCAGGAACTGGGCATGGCTAGTCTAGGGAAGAGAAGGACCAAGAGAGACATGATAGCAGTCTTCCAACATCTGAGGGACTGCTACAAAGAAGAATGGGTCAACCTATTCTCCAAAACAACTGAAGACAAGGCAAGAAGCAATGGAAGGAAAATAATCAAGGAGAGGACCATCCTAGAACTGAGAAATTTCCTGACAGTGAGAATAATTAATCAGTGAAACAGTTTGCCTTCAGAAGTTTTGTGTGTTCCATCATTGAAGATTTTCAAGAGATTGGAGAGGCATTTGTCTAGTCTAGTGAAGAGAAGGACCAGGGGAGACACGATAGCAGTCTTCCCATATTTGAGGGGCTGCCACAGAGAGGAGGTGGGGGATCAAGCTGTTTTCCTAGGCACCCAAGGGCCCGACAAGGAATGGTGGATGGAAACTGATCAAGTTGAGATTCAACCTGGAAATAAGAAGGCATTTTCTGACAGTGAGAACAATCAATCAATGGAACAGAAGGACTGAAAAAAGGGATTTATGACCTTTTTCCCTACTTACGACCATTCCATCATCCCCATAGTCATGTGATCAAAACGATATTTATGCCCTGTCCCTAGGTCACGTGATTCTTCTTTGGTGACCTTCTGACAAGCAAACTCAATGGGGGAAGCCAGATTCACTTAACAACTGTGCTACTGACTTAACTGCAGGGATTCACTTAACACCCGTGGCAAGGGAGCTGGTAAAACGGGGCAAAGTTCACTTAACATATGTTTCGCTCGGCATCAGAAATGTTGGGGTTAATCGTGGGGTTGTAATTCCAGGAGTATCTCTATTCTGAAAAAACGAAGGGCTTTGTCAATTTGAGGGTTAATGCAGGTTTTACAAACGGCTCTTTCCAAAGAGGGTTACTATATCTCCTCTCCCTATCCCCCCCACCCCATTTTAAAACAGCCCCCCTCCTGCTTTCTCCAGAATAAGACCAACTGTTCTGAAGAATCATCTTTCAACAAGAAGTAATCATTCTGTTCTACCCTTCCATTTCATGCTTGCGAAGTCAAAAGACGATCGTAAAAAAAAAACCCATGGAGGTTGGAATACTTTGGTTTCCTTATGCATGTTCCCCCTTTTATTCATTCAACACGGGGCAAATTCCTTGTACGTTGTAAGCTAGAGATACCATTTTCCTCTCTGTCTGTCTGTCTGTCTCTCTCTCTGTCTCTCTGTCTCTCTCTCTGTCTCTCTCTCTCTCCCTCTCTCTCTCACACACACACACATTTTTAATGAGTTTATTTTACTTGCATATCCACAGTTCTTCCCTCCTCCCCATCCTTCTACCAACAAAAACAAAAGACAAAATGTCTTCTAAATCTTCCTACCATGTCTCTCCGTAAATAAGACAGGGTCTTATTTTCTTTGGACCCCCGAAAAAAGCACTTGGTCTTATTTTCAGGGAGCTCTTATTATTTTGGAGATGCTGCTGTGTTGCTATATTTTCAGGGAGGGCTTATTTTACCGGAAGCGCTTATTTTAGCGCATGCGCTCAAAAGCCCGATTGGGCTTATGATCTGGGGAGGCCTTATTTTGGGGGGAAACAGGGTACCACACTGGAATTTGTGAAAGTGAAACACAAAAGAATCCTGAACATTGAAATATATACGTCCCTTTCCTCCCCCATTTCTCTCTCCCCCCCCCCTCAACCTGTTGGGCCAAATCCATTTCGAACTGTCAGGAGGAGAAATTTCCTGACAGTGAGAACAATTAATCAGAGGAACAGAAGTTGCCTCCAGAAGTTGTGAATGCCCCAACACTACAAGTCTTCAAGAAGATGTTGGATAGCCATTTGTCTGAAATGGTATAGGGCAGGGGTCTGCAAAGTTGGCTCTTTTAAGACTGGTGGACTTCAACTCCCAGAATTCCCCAGCCAGCCCACCAGTCTTAAAAGAGCCGACTTTGCAGACCCTGGTATAGGGCTTCCTGCCTAGGCAGGGGGTTGGACTAGATGACCTCCAAGGTCCCTTCCAACTCTGCTATTGTATTATTGTATTGTATTGTATTGTATTGTATTGTATTGTATTGTATTGTATTGTATTGTATTGTATTGTATTGTATTGTATTGTATTGTATTGTATTGTCCTAGTGGACAACCATTTAGATATGAGCCAGCCGTGTGCAGCAGCTGCCAAAAAAGCCAACACAGTTCTAGTTTGCATCAACAGAGGGATAGAATCAAGATCACATGAAGTGTTAATACCACTTTATAATGCCTTGGTAAGGCCACACTTGGAATTCTGCATCCAGTTTTGGTCGCCACAATGTAGAAAAGACGTGGAGACTCTGGAAAGAGTGCAGAGAAGAGCAACAAAGATGATTAGGGGACTGGAGACTAAAACATATGAAGAAAGGTTGCAGGAACTGGGTATGTCTAGTTTAATAAAAAGAAGAACCAGGGGAGACATGATAGCAGTCTTCCAATATCTCAGGGGTTGCCCCAAAGAAGAGGGAGTCAAGCTGTTCTCCAAAGCACCTGAGGGCAGGACAAGAAGCAATGGGTGGAAACTAATCAAGGAGAGAAGCAACTTAGAACTGAGGAGAAATTTCCTGACAGTTAGAACAATTAATCAGTGGAACAGCTTCCCTCCAGAAGTTGTGAATGCCCCAACCCTGGAAGTTTTTAAGAAGATGTTGGATAGCCATTTGTCTGAAACGGTATAGGGCTTCCTGCCTAGGCAGGGAGTTGGACTAGATGACCTCCAAGGTCCCTTCCAACTCTGCTATTGTATTTCATCTTGTAGAAGAATTGTTTTGGCTTCTGCCACCCTTCGTCAGTTTTTCGACCAACCGGTCTTGGGTTTACTTTCCAATTTCTTTTCTACAGTGAGCTGCTGGGTTTCCTTGACACTCAGACACGCCCCAAAAATCTGAAAAGGATTAGAAACATGAGCTTCTTATATGCCAGGAGGCACGTGTTTGAAGTGGCTAGGATGGGAATTCCACTTGATGATGGAACATGGTTTTGTCTTATGGATTTGCATGTCGAAGATTTCTCAACCTGTAGGGTCTCAAATGTCCTTAGCCAAGTTTTCCATTTTTTTTCTAAGTCAAATTAAAGGTAATCCAAAATTTACAACTATTCGTTTAGTGATTAAATTTACAACAGCATTGGGGGGGAGGGGGGAAAGTGACATGACCGTGTCTCACACTTACGACCGCTGCAGCAGCCGTAAAGATCACTTGATCAGAATTGCTTGGCAACTGGCGTGTATTTAGGATGGTTGCAATATCCTAAATTAAGCCAAGTCAAAAGGGGAAGGCCAGATTCACTTAACAACCGTGCTACTCAGTTAACAACTGCAGTCATTCACTTAACAGCCTTGGCAAGAAAGATCGCACAGTGGGGGCAAAACTCACTTAAACAATTGGCTTCCTTACCAATGAGATTGGGGGATGGAGACAACTGGGGTGTCCTTGAGTGAAAGCTTTGGAAATCATCCTAGGTCAAAACTTAAAAGAGTGATTAGATCCAATCAGACTGCAGGGAGAGAACGATCATCACCAGAGAAACGTGACAGGGGTCAAATGTACGTCAGATGCTTTCATTAGCTAATAAAGGAGAATATTTGCAGCTCAGGGTTGACATGAGGGGTCCCTGATGCTCTCTGAGCTTGGTTGTTTTCTTGAAGATGTTTCATTACCCAAACTAGGTAACATCATCAGTGCTAGAAGGGAATGGGGATTGTGGAAAGGAGGAGGAGGAGGAGGAGGAGGAGGAGGAGGAGGAGGAGGAGGAGGAGGAGGAGGAGGAGGAGGAGGAGGAGGAGGAACAACTGAGGGGTCCTTGGTGCTCTCTGAGCTTGCTTGTTTTCTTGCAGATGTTTCATTATCCTAACTAGGTAACATCATAAGTGCTAGAAGGAAGTTGGGTTTGTGAGTGAGGAGGAGGAGGAGGAGGAGGAGTTGAGGGGTCCTTGGTGCTCTCTGAACTTCCTTGTTTTCCTGCAGACGTTTCATTATCCAAACTAGGTAACATCATCAGTGCTAGTAAGGAGTGTGGTTTGCTGTCAGTTTCCTCTCAGGGTTGGTGGAGGTGGTCTTGGAGAATCTTTGGTTGCACTGTTTGCTGTTGGTGGTTTCTTGACTGGGGCATTGTTTATTTGCACACAGAGATGGAACCAAGCCCAGGATTGGAGCCGTGGCCATTAAACAATCTTTCTTGAAGCTGGCAACTTCCTCTGCCCTTCATCCATGTTCCTTGCTGTGCTTGGGAGGGGCGGGGGCGGTCTGCATCTTTAAAAGGCCCCGCATTACCATGCCATCACTCTCCCCAGTGGCTGTAGATGGAGATTTATCCCTGACTTAGTGAGGGTGAATGTCGACTGGGCTGTTTTAAGCTGTAATGGTGATTAAATCATAGAACATTCGCTATTCTATGTCCCTCTGATTTTTATCTCCATCCTTTTCCCATTTCTATTCACTAAGCGAAGGCAGGAGGCATAATGCTGTATTTCTGAAAGGTCCCTGGACAGATTTAGTGCTGGAAAGGAATATATATAGACAGCTGGAATGAGGTATCCTGTTTTTACTACAGCAAATGCCTTGTATTTTAATATGCTCTTCCAGCCAACGGTAAAATGACTTCATGACATGTTCCTTGGTAAGGTCATTGGTGTTATTCGGAGATTTCAGACTCCCTCGATTGGGCAGATCATTTTTTCAGGATTCAGTAGGGAAGCCCCAGAAACCACAATCTTGAATTTGCAGCTGATTCTGCCATGGAGTTTGCATTGCATTTGTGAATCGGCATGCAAAACTTTCCTGCAAAAATCAGGAGGAAAACTTATCTATTTATGTATTTATTTAGTTATTTAGTCTAACATGTACGAGATAACAGGTATAAGTACCGTGTTTCCCTGAAAATAGGACAGGGTCTTATTTTCTTTTAACCTCCGAAATAAGCACTTGGTCTTATTTTCAGGGAGGTCTTATTATTTTTGAGGTGCAGAAGGCGGTGAGTGTGATCACCTCACGGCTGCTGCTGTGTTGCAATATTTTTTGGGGGGGGGCTTATTTTCGGGGCGCTTATTTTAGCCCATGCACTCAAAAGCCCGTTTGGGCTTATTATCTGGGGAGGTCTTATTTTCAGAGAAAACAGGGTCTAAACATGGACATGAACACAGGAAATGGGTACGAATAAATGGGGACAGTAGGACAGGGATGGTAGGCAGACTGGTGTGTTTATGCACGCCCCCTTTATGGGCTTCTTAAGAATGGGGCGACGTCCACGGTAGACAGTTTAAGGTGGAAGCTGTGGGACGGTTTGAGGATGTAGCAATGGAGTCAGGTAGAGCATTCCAGATGTTGACCACTCTGTTGCTGAAGTCGCATTTTCTGCAAGCGAGTTTGGAGTGGTTTACCTTGAGTTGGTATCTATTGTTTTCCCATTTATTATTGAGGTTGAAGTGGAAGTAGTCATTGACAGGTAGGACGTTGTAGCAGACAATTGTGTGTAGTACGCTTAGGTCAGACCTTACTTGGCATAGTTCCAGGTTATCAAAGCCCAACATTTCAAGCCTTGTGGCATTCGGGATTCTGTTGCGAGCAGAGGAGTGAAGGACTCTCCTCATGAAATACCTCTGGACTCGCTCTATTGTATTAATGACCGATATACAGAGTGGATTCCAGGCAGACGAGCTATATTTATGTTGAGTTGTGCTGTGCTGTGCTGTGCTATTCTATACTACACTATACTATACTATTCTATACTACACTACACTACACTACACTACACTACACTACACTACACTACACTACACTACACTACACTACACTATACTATACTATACTATACTAGGCCGCCCTGGGTCCTCGCCAGGAGAAGGGCGGGGTATAAATTTGATAATAAAAATAAATAAATAAATATACATATTAAACTGGATCTCCCAACTTCCATTTTGGCCCAAAAACAACAGTCAATTTCTTGTTGTGGAAATAATGGGCTGAAAGGGACAGGCTGCCTCCTTTAAACCAGGTCTAGGCTCATCAAGAGACCCAAGAGGTGAAGAAGGAAAGATCTTCCATTGTCAGAGAAGATTATTGCTCTCTTTTGCTTTGAGACAATGGACAATGGAGATATAATTAGATAAATTAAATTTCTGCAATGAAAATTGTTCTGTGCATGCACAGAACTGAAAATCAAGATGGCACCACCGAAGGAGAACCGGCTCGGGGGTGTGGCAAGCCTGGGTCACTTCTGGTTCCAACGGCCCAGGCCGCCAAACCACTACCAGTTCAGCTGAACTTGTCTGAACCAGTAGGAACCCACCACTGCTACGGACACATTGTGGACATCCCACAGCCTGTTAAACGTCAAGGTCCCCTTTGAACATGATGGACCAACATCATCATTGTATCTGTTAATGATAAAGTTAACAAAGCCATCAAAGATGAAGAACTGCATTCTGATGCCTGGAAAGCCCAAAGCCAGGAGGCTGCAGACATCTGCAGAGAATTTCATGGTGGAAGACAAGAATTTCATACTTATAATCATTTCACACACAAAAAATAATAATACAAGAACACCATAATTATTTCCCTAACATTATCATAGAAGCAGGCTTCTATGGTCTCTTCAGCTACCTATGATTTAGCAAAATGTGTGAACCCAACCAGTATACAGGTAAAGGTAAAGGTTCCCCTCGCACATATGTGCTAGTCATTCCTGAATCCAGGGGGAAGTGCTCATCTCCATTTCAAAGCCGAAGAGCCAGTGCTGTCCGAAGACGTCTCCGTGCTCATGTGGCCAGCATGACAAAACATCGAAGGCGCACGGAACGCTGTTCCCTTCCCACCAAAAGTGGTTCCTATTTTTCTACTTGCATTTTTTACGTGCTTTCAAACTGCTTGGTTGGCAGAAGTAGGGACAAGTAACGGGAGCTCCCTCCATTACGCGGCACTAGGGATTCGAACCGCCAAACTGCCAACCTTTCTGATCAACAAGCTCAGCATCTTAGCCTCTGAGCCACTACGTCCCTTAACCAGTATATACACCCAGCCAAAAGGGTACACCTTTACACATGATTGCAAATTTCTGAGATTGCAAGTAAACAAATATATTTCAGTTAATTTTAACCACGTTCGTTTTCATATTCCTTAGTTCTCTGGATCAGATGCAGAAGTTATCCAACTAGATTGCTCTCAAGACCTGGTTAGTAACTTGGACTCTATTATTCCTATTCACTAACACACATATCAATTGTTCGTGGGAGAACAATGAAATATTCTAAACTTGAAGTTCTCTCTATCAAATCAACGTTACAGGCCGATAATGCACTCCTTAATTAGACATTGCTATTAACTGGACTGCTACGTGATTTAAATCTTGCTGTTAATCTTTGTCGTTCTACCCAGACATAGTTTTTATGACATCCAGCGAGTGATTCCTTTATGCAGTAATCTATCTAAAAACCACCTTTTTCTTCTTTCCCTTTTTTGAGAAGAATAAAAGACATGAGATTGAAATGAAAGCTTTTTTTTTCAGTCTGTCCATTAGTAATTTTCTGCTTAGTATTTGAAAAATGGTCCGTTTTAATTGCTTTACAGAGGAGAAAGCTATCAAAGCTAATGCTCTTTTTTCCCCCCCAAACTTTTGTAATTATTTCTCTTGGACTCTTATTTGAAATGGCTTGAAAATATGTTCATTAAAATGTAGATTTCTCTCTCTTTCCCCCCCCTCTTTCTGCGGCTCTCTTTCAAATGGATTTCCATTTCCCAGTGTTAGCCTTCCCCCCACCCACTCATATTTTCTTTGTTTGGCCACTAGCTTTATGCAATAAAACATTTAAAAATAAAAGTAAGTCAGACTAGCATTACCATTGCTAATCTTCAGCAGGATTTTATTGTGTAATCAAACCATGAGCCTCCAAGGGAAATATGTCTTTATGAGAATACTTGTTCAAAGCTCATGGCCCCCTCCCAAGATTTTGAAGGCTCGATGAAATAGCTTGACCCCAGTTTTGTCCTTCTTTGGATGCACGGCTTAAGCACCTCACACAGAAGGATTGCCACAGCACTTAGCACTTAGAATGATATAAAGCACTCCATAGTGCTTTACAGCCCTCTCTGAGTGGTTTACAGAGTCAGCCTCTTTGCCCCCAACAATCTGGGTCCTCATTTTACCCACTTAGGAAGGATGGAAGGCTGAGTCAACCTGGAGCTGGTCAGGATTGAACTGCTGGCAGTGAGCGGTGATTTAGTGCTAGAGATGGATATATAGGTAGACAGATAAAGCAATAGCTATAGCACTTAGACTTATATCCCGCTTCATAGTGTTTTTACAGCCCTCTCTGAGTGGTTTACAGAGTCAACCTCTTTGCCCCCAACAATCAGGGTCCTCATTTTACCCACTTAGGAAGGATGGAAGGCTGAGTCAACCTGGAGCTGGTCAGGATTGAACTGCTGGCAGTGAGCGGTGATTTAGTGCTAGAGATGGATATATAGGTAGACAGATAAAGCAATAGCTATAGCACTTAGACTTATATCCCGCTTCATAGTGTTTTTACAGCCCTCTCTGACTGGTTTACAGAGTCAGCCTATTTGCCCCCAACAATCAGGGTCCTCATTTTACCCACTTAGGAAGAATGGAAGGCTGAGTCAACCTGGAGCTGGTCAGGATGGAACTGCTGGCAGTGAGCAGTGATTTAGTGCTAGAGATGGCTATATAGGTAGACAGATAAAGCAATAGCTATAGCACTTAGACTTATATCCCGCTTCATAGTGTTTTTACAGCCCTCTCTGAGTGGTTTACAGAGTCAGCCTATTTGCCCCCAACAATCTGGGTCCTCATTTTACCCACCTTGGAAGGAGGGAAGGCTGAGTCAACCTGGAGCTGGTCAGGATTGAACTGCTGGCAATGAGCGGTGATTTAGTGCTAGAGATGGATATATAGGTAGACAGATAAAGCAATAGCTATAGCACTTAGACTTATATCCCGCTTCATAGTGTTTTTACAGCCCTCTCTGACTGGTTTACAGAGTCAGCCTATTTGCCCCCAACAATCAGGGTCCTCATTTTACCCATCTCAGAAGGATGGAAGACTGAGTCGACCTTGAGCCTGATGAGATTTGAACTATTGACAGCGGGTAGAGTTAGCCTGCAATACTGCACTCTAACCACAAGGAAGGAAGGAAGGAAGGAAGGAAGGAAGGAAGGAAGGAAGGAAGGAAGGAAGGAAGGAAGGAAGGAAGGAAGGAAGGAAGGAAGATAGCAATAGCACTCAGACTTATAGACCGCTTCACAGTGCTTCTACAGCCTTCTCTAAGCGGTTTACAGAGTCAGCCTATTTGCCCCCAATAATCTGGGTCCTCATTTTACCCACCTCGGAAGGAGGGAAGGCTGAGTCAATCTTGAGCCCATCAGGATCGAACTCCTGCCACAGGGCTCCTGGGATAGGGATGGGTATGAAATAGAGAGCTATCTGAATGCAATCCAGCTTGAATTCCCAGAGGAAAATAGAATAGAAATCTAAGAATAAAGAAATAAAGAAATAAAAATAATCCAGGTTTTTGTTGTTGTTGTTCAGTCGTTAAATCATGTTCAACTTTTCGTGACCCCCATAGACCACAGTGTGTCAAATGCCCAGTCCTCCATTGTCTGTCCGATCTGCTTAAACTCCTGCTTACTGTGTTGATGACACTATCTAACCATCTCATCTTAATTTAATAATAATATTTAAATTTCTGTCCCCTTCTCCTTCAGCCTTGTGGGGCCTAGAATCTTGGAATAGATATAGAACATAGAATATCAGGATCGGAAGGGACCCTCTGGTTCAAGCAGGAGACCTCCAGTGATGGAGCACACATAACTTCTAGAGAAATGATTGTCGAACTTCTTCTTAAACATCTCCAACATTGAGCATGCACAAATTTGGGAGGGAAGTCATTCCACTGTTTAGTTGTTCTCACATGCTACAACAGTTATTATCATCATTCTAGCCTTTTTCTATCCACTGCAAGATGAAGGCCTCTTCCTCATGTTTCCAACCAATATGATGTTCGGCTTTCTTTTGCCATTTGGCCCGCAATATTTGCTGATGTCGTCAATCCATCCTAATAATTAATTAATGATTAAATAATTAATCATTGTGGTACACTCCCCAAAGTCACTTCCAATGAGATCCACAGCTCTATAAATTTAATAAATACATTTGCCATTGTTAGTTGCGAAGTCATGCCGTGACCCCAGGGACAATGTTCCTCCAGGCCTTCCTGTCCTCTACCATCCTCTGGAGTGCAACTAAGCTCATGCCTACTGTGTCTGTGACTCCATCCAGCCACCTCATTCTCATTCCCTTCTCCTTTTGCCCTCCATCTTTCCCAGCATGAGGCTCTTCTCCTTCCTTCTCATTAGGTGGCCAAAGTACTTGAGTTTCCTCTTCAGAATCTGGCCTTCTAAAGAGCAGTCAGGATTGATCTTTTCTAGGACTGACCAGTTGGATCACCTTGCAGTCCAAAGAACTCGCAGGAGTCTTCTCCAGCACCAGAGTTGGCGCTAAACCTTTCTTGCAGTGCAACTATCACAGTCATCCATTGCAACTTGGAAAACCATAGCCTTGTTGGCAGGGTGATGTCTCTGCTTTTTAGGATGCTGTCTAGGTTTGCCATAACTTTCCTCCCCAGGAGCAAATGTCTTTTAATTTCTTGGCTTCAGTCCCCATCTATGGTGATCTTGGAGCCCAGGAAAATAAAATCTGTTAGGTGTATGTAAAATATGTACAGCCCACATACAACAAAGCCCATCAAACAGGACCTCCAATTCCACACAAAAACATCAACCAATGAATAAATCCTGGCACTGGTACCAGTTTCTCCCCTTGAAAGCTGTTGGAGAACCCTTGGTAATCATAATTCCATAGCTAGGTGGCCTCCAAAGGCTTGTGTGTTGAGCAGATACGCCTCCTCAAGTGGGTTGCTTGAAGGCTAAATATTTCAGGGAAGGGAACAGCGTGGCATGTTGTTCCTGTTTGTTTGTTTTCTTAATTATCAAGAAAATGTTGAGGCCCTTAAGTGTCCTAGAGTGACAATGTTTTCATCCCAGCAGCCATTTCTAACATTTTCCTTCAGAGACAGATGTTACAGATAAGCATCTGCAATTATGGATTTGGCTTCCTTTAAGAGAGAGGGAGGGGGAGGGAGGGAGGGAAGGAGGGAGGGAGGAAGGTGGGGAAGGGGGAAAAAGGCCACAGATTGCTTCTAGAAGTGGCTGGCAGGTGTTTATTTTATTATAATAAATATTATACAGTATAGGGACACCGCTCATTAAGCAGAGGGACAGTCAGTAAAACCTGTGATCTGATTTTGTTCTTTTTCTCAGTTGTGTGTTTCTGTGTGTTCTCACTGGAATGCAAGTGCCTTGAGTGGACATTAAAAGGTGCTTTCATACAGGGTGCTTTCCTTCACAAAGTAGGGGAGGTCAACCTATTCTTCAAAGCACCAGAGGGCAGAACAAGAAACCATGGATGGAAACTAACCAAGGAAAGAACCAACCTAGAACTAACTGATTTCCTAACAGCGAGAACAATCAACCAGTGCAATGTCTTAGCTATTGACCTTATACCATGTCAGACTAACTGATTAACAGAGTTGGAAGGGACCTTGTAGGTCATCTAATCCAACCCCCCCACCCAAGCAGGAGACCCTACATCATTTCTGACAGAAGGCAGTCCAGTCTCTTCTTGAAAGCTGAAGCTCCCACAACTTCTGAAGGCAACTTCTGTTCCACTGGTTGATTGTTCTCACTGTCAGGACATTTCTCTTTATTTCAAGGTTTAATTTCTCCTTGATCAGTTTCCATCCATTATTCCTTGTCTGGCCTTTGGGTGCTTTGGAAAATAGCTTGACCGCCTCCTCTCTGTGGCAGCCCCTCAAATATTGGAAGACTAATCAAGGAGAGAAGCAACCTAAAACTAAGGAGGCATTTCCTATCAGTGAGAACGATTAACCACTGGAACAGCTTGCCATCAGAAGTTGTGGGTGCTCCATCACTGGAAATGTTTAAGAAGACATAGCCACTTGCCTGAAATGGTACAGGGTCCATCAATCAGAATTGAGCTAGAAGGGACCTTCTAGTCCAGGGGTGTCAAATTTGCGGCTCACAGACTGGATGCATCACATGCTGGCCACGCCCACCCCCGTTTTAGCAAAGGGGGAAAAGTTGTGATACGTCATGTGATGACAATGTATCCTTGCGAGTTTGACACCCCTGTTCTTGTCCAATGCCCAGGAGACCTTATATACCATTTTAGACAGGTCAATCCAAAGTGCGACACGAAAACAAAAACAACAAAGCCAGGAGTTACGAAAGCGACACATCTGACATTGAGTCAAATCCTTCCCGATCAAGCCATTATGGGGACCGCAAGGTACACCCACATAACACCCCTCTTGCGCGAGCTGCACTGGCTACCTGTCGTCTTTCGGGTGCGCTTCAAGGTGCTAGTTGTCATCTTTAAAGCGCTCCATGGCTCGGGACCTAGCTATCTGCGGGATCGGATCCTGCCCCATACATCCTCACGGCCCATTCGCTCCCACAGAGAGGGACTTCTCCGGGTGCCGTCCACTAGACTCTGTCAGCGGGCGACTCCCAGGGGAAGGGCCTTCTCTGTGGCGGGCCCAGCCCTCTGGAACGACCTTCCCCCCGACATTAGGACAACTACGGACCTCCGCTCCTTCCGTCAGAAATTAAAAACTCACTTTTTCTGCTTGGCCGGCCTAGGGTAGTCTCTTCTTATGGGTTAGGGGATTTTAGTAATTTTAAATTGGGGGATTTTAGCGCAGGGATAAATTTTTTTAATTTGCCTTTTAACTAAATTATTATGTATATTTATTGTATTTTTTAATTTCCCTGTGCACCGCTCCAAGTCCCCTAGGGGAGAGGGAGCGGTCTACAAATTAAAATTATTATTATTATTATTATTATTATTATTATTATTATTATTATTACTATTACTATTACTATTACTATTACTATTACTATTACTATTACTATTATTATTATTATTATTATATTACTGAAGGCATGGCTTTTCTTTTTCGCGTTTCAATCTATGAGTAAGAATGAGATTAGGATTAGATTATCCGCTCCATGTTGAAAAGTCATGATGGTTGCAGGTTTGACAGGTTTTTAAAAAAGAAACCAAAACAAAACACCTTTTTCCCAATTCAGGGCATTCATTAGCTGTTCGCCTCGTCTGGCAAGCAAACTTTTCCAGACCACAAAACTAAAACTTTAAAAAAAAAAAAAAGAAAGGTGCCTCTAACTGAATAAAGGAGCTGTGTTTCCTGGCTAATATTTGTACAAGCTGGTTCTTGCCCTCCAAATACATCGTCATTGGAATGGTTTTCTTCCAGCTATTCTTCGACACCCTTCTGGCAACATTTCTTTTGTCAATCTTGAGTTTGTCTCTTTAAGTTGTCGCTGGCAACTTAATAATTGGAATTCAATTAGGATACCTGGTTAATTAAACCTCTCTCGCTGAGTTCTTTCCTGCTAATAGTCCAATCAAATAAGTTTTCAATGATTGCACATCTCTGAATTTATGCAGAAGCTGTATTTCTTGCCTTTACAAGCCAACATTACTTTTCCAATTCCCCGATAGTATTAACAGAATAACAGAGTTGGAAGGGACCTTGGAGGTCTTCTAGTCCAACCGTCTGCTCAAGAAGGAGACCCTAGACCATTCTGGATAAATCTCCAGATAGATAGAGATCACCAAGCCACACCATGCCCACCAAGCCACACCCACAGAACTGGTAATAAAAATTTTGAATTTCACCACTGCTTCCAACCCTATGTTGGACTAGACCTCCAAGGTCCCTTCCAACCAGAGGTGGTATTCAGCAGGTTCTGACCAGTGCTGGAGAACTGGTAGTGGAAATTTTGAATAGTTCAGAGAACTGGTAAATACCACCTCTGACTGGCCACTCCACCGTCTATTCTCTGCCTCCCAAGTCCCATCTTATCGGGAGGAAATGGGAATTTTGCGATATTCTTTCCCTGCCATGCCCACCATGCCACGTCCACCAAGCCATGCCACGTCCACCAAGCCACGCCCCCAGAACTGGTAGTAAAAAAAATTGAATCCCACCACTGCTTCTTCCCAATGTTTAACATGTTGCTAATTTTGACACAACTGGAAAATTCACCCTAGAGAGTTTTGAAATAAGGAAAGATCCCAGGATATTTGGAGAAATATCATCTGAGGTTTTCCAGGGGTCATCTTTAAAAGCACAGTTCCTTTCTTCATAGTCTTCTTCTTCCTTCCTTCCTTCCTTCCTCTCTTTCTCTCTCTCTCTCTCTTTCTCTCTTTTTTTTTAAAAAACCTCCAGTTGGAATGAATGAGGCTAATTAATTTCAGACCATACTTGATGAAGTCAGCACCATACAAGGGGGCTGCGTGCAAGACATGGCTGATTTCTTTCAGCTGAGAATGATGAATTAAAGATGAAGCTTTGCTTTCACAACTCTAATTTAAAATGTATATATGGTTTTTTTTTTTAAAAAGCTATAGCAAATAACACTTGTATCTTCCATAACAAAGAAAAACTTGTTCTGGCGAGCTCCCATCATTTGTTGAGCTTTGAAGAAATCTTTGATTCTTGTTCGCAACTCATTTGTGAATGGAACAGAAAAGAAAATGAATAATCTGAGGAGGGGGGGTGTTTCCTGGATGTTTTGCTTAAGTGTGTGTTTGTATGCATGCATGTTTGATTACGTACTGCTTTAACTCAGGGCCTCAAACAATTAAATATTGTTTAAGGGTGTACATGAGGCCGTTTAAAGACGGTGTCTTAAACATGTAAATTGCAGATATATATCTGGTGAAGGGGAGCAGGGAGACATTACTGGCTGACCCCTAGACAAAATTAGCTGAGGTAAAAAGTAAAAACTAGCAAACTTAGATTTGTACATAAATTGTGCCTTTCTTCAACCAACTTTCAGAAGACGAGGAAGAAGATTGGAGGAACAGAGTCATTCATTCTATAACAGCAATGTGTATTTTTTGGGTGGAGTTATATGGGATATCATTGTCCAAAATTCTGAAATCTGGCTCTTCACGTTTCCTAATTCCATCCTGATGTCTCACCTTGAGGAACTCACCAAGAACAATTTTTAAAAAATGTCTCCTTAAAGCTGGAGACTACCCAGAGGAATATCTAATCTTGCAGACCATGTGACAGATTTTGAATCTTTCTCACATCAATTAATCCCAGGTGCTTTTTTGGGACTGCAAAGACTATGATCCAGAGCTGAGGTGATTTATGATGCTAGAATAAATAGTCCAACAATATCTGGAGAAGCAAAGTGGCATCTGGAAAGTGAGGAAGTACACAGAAAGTAAATGAATGCTGGCCTGTAAAATACAGGACATCCTCAAATTGTTGTTAGTTGCGAAGTCATGTTCAATCCATCACAAACCCATGGACAACGTTCCTCCAGGCCTTCCTGTCCTCTACCATCCTCTGGAGTCCATTTAAACTCACGCCGACTGCTTCAGTGACTCCATCCAGCCACCTCCTTCTCTGTTGTCCCCTTCTTCTTTTGCCCTCCGTCTTTCCCAACATGAGGCTCTTCTCCAGGGAATCCTTCCTTCTCATTAGGTGGCCAAAGTCTTTGAGTTTCCTCTTCAGGATCTGGCCTTCTAAAGAGCAGTCAGGGTTGATGTCCTCTAGGACTGACCAGTTGGGTCACCTTGCAGTCTAAGGGACTCAATGCAGGAGTCTTCTCCAGCACCCGAGTTCAAAGGCCTCCATTCTTTGGTGCTCAGTCTTTCTTACGATCCAATTTTCACAGCCATCCATCACATCTGGGAAAACCGTAGCCTTGACCATACGCACTTTTGTTGGCAGGGTGATGTCTCTGCTTTTTAGCATGTATATCATCAAATTGCAATCATTTATTCAGTAACCATTTGAAGTTACAAGGGTGCTGGAAGAACTGATTTAAGAGTGGTCCTAATACTTACAACCGTTGCAGAATTCCTAAGGTCATGTGATCAGAATTTGGCCATGTAGCAACCAGCATGTATTTACAATGGATGCAGCATGCCAGGGTCAAGTAATTACTACACAGCTTCCAACCAGCAAAGTCAATGGAAAATCCAGATGGGTTTTACAATTGTATAAAGCATTTAACTGCACTGATTCAATAACAACCACAGCAAAGAAAAGGTCATAAAATCAGGCATAATTCATTGAACAACTGCCTTGCTTAGGAATAAACATTCTGATCCCAAATGAGATCATAAATCAAGGACTACCTGTAATCCAACCTTCTTCGGAATTATTATTTTTTCAGTGTATTTCTTAATCGTTAGATCTACCATGTACTTACTGAAAGCAGGTAGACTTTATATATCCTTGATCAGCTGGCTCAGCTGATCAAGGAGGAGAGCCTGTGGCCTAGTGGCAATTACAATGCCTCACATGTAATACTTCCCAGGTTCGAATCCCAGTTAGGGTATGGCTACCTGATGAGAGCTAACTAGCTTGAAATAGATCTATACTAGTCTCTCTTGTTTATTTATCAGCACAAAAATGTCACACACACACACACACACACACACACACACACACACTCAAAGCACCTGGTATGCCCAAATATGGGCGGGAGCATACTGCTTCCCTTTTGCCTTTCATCCCTACTCCAGGTATGCTCCCTCCCATTTTTGGGCATACTAGGTGCTTTGACAAAATGTTTAATCATTCTCCTGGCTCAGCTGATAAGGGAGGAGAGCTTGTGGCTTAGAGGCTAATATAAATAGCCCAAGTTCGAATCCCAGTAAGGGTATGTCTAGCTAATGAGAGCTAAATCGCTTGCAATAGATCTATACTAGTATACTCCCTTCATTTATTTATCACCAAAATGCAACACAATGTGTGTGTGTGTATCCTATGCATGCATGCATGCATGCATGCATACTTATAGACACGTAGGATTGCTCTTTTTAAATGGCCATCAAAACCCCGTAAAAGATATCTCACACAAAGGTTTTAGAAATGTGCAATTTTATTTCAGAGTATTCAGTCAATTAAAAGGCTGAAAAATAAGCAACTCACAGGTTTTTGGATCAAATGAACCCCCGAAAAACCTTCAATATATTGTCGACATCACCAGATTAGATTTACCTAGGTAGTACTTTGTTTTCAGGTACCGCCCCTATTCCTAGCTTGGAAAAAGCCAACTATGAGTACCAGCCTTCTTAATTACTTTGCTTATTAATGTCACGTATGTATCCATGGGCTAAATCTTCCATAGAATCCTAGCAGGTGTCGATGGTGTAAATAGTACGATAGCTTTCATCATCCCTTTTGATAATGCAAAACCATGTAAGATCTGGCTGAAAAAATGAAGCATGAGAGGCTCAGGTTCATTTTCACCTGAGATGCAAAGAGCTTTTCTTGGGACACCTTATGCTAACCTGCTGAAACTGAATGATGAACGAGAAAGTGAGTTATATTATAAGCAACACGCATAATGTGAACGCAGCATTCATTTCATATATAAAACTGCTTCGAGATAGACACATGGCATCTACTTGTGAGATTGGGGATTCAGTCCCCAACACCAAGGAAGCCCACTGAATGTCTGGAGGCATCTCACTAGCTTTCAACCAGGGGTGGGTTTCTGCAGGTTCGCACCTACTCGCGAGAACCGGTTGGTGAAATTTAGAGAACCGGTGAGAGGGGGTTCCACCGGCGTACCTGGAAGTAAATCTGGCCCACCGCTGCCAGTGACCCAACGGGAAGGAAAGGAAAGGAAGGAAAAAAGGAAAGAAGAAAGGAAAGAAGAAAGAAAGAAAGAAAGAAAGAAAGAAAGAAAGAAAGAAAGAAAGAAAGAAAGAAAGAAAGAAAGAAAGAAAGAAAGAAAGAAAGAAAGAAAAAATTTATCATCACAATTGAGTCCAAAATTTTGGTTGCTAAGCAAGAGCGTTGTTAAATGAGTTTCACCACATTTTAAAAGGTGGCCACTCCCACCTGTCACATGACTGCCAAGCCACGCCCACAAAATAGGCCACACCTACAGAGTAGGTTCTAAAAAATTTGAAACCCACCCCTGCTTTCAACCCAGCTTTGCGCACAAGTTTCATTTATTATTCTCAGCATAAAAGAAGAGGAAGGAATACACGTTGAGCTCCTGAAAGAGAGGCATGACAGAAATGGAATAAATGGATAAAATATTGGCTTTGATTTAGAAGATCTTAAGCAATATGTGTCCCCAGTTATGTCTTAGTACGCTTTGCTATCTGTAGTAACAAGGGTCAGCAATACGTATGATTGTGGTTCCTTATGTCATAGCTTTCTCGGACCCCGCCCTGGGTCCGTTTGGAGAAGGGCGGGGTATAAATTTAATAAAATAAATAAAATAAATAAGTGTTTGAAACTGTGGTCTGAGCTAAGCTATTCATCTATCAACAGTTCTTTGAGCCTGGTGTCAGGCTTGGAAGCCATCTTTGTATAGGACCTCAAGCCTGCCACATATTCGAACATATTCTACTGTGGGAGGGGGGATTGCATGAAGCATGGGAGATATGTAGCCAAAATAACATTCCTTCTCAGAGAGTCAACATCGTTTTGTCCCTGGATGGGAGGAATCTTCCTTCGTGACAGTGGCTGATTGGGGCATGTGATGGACATGTGGGTGCTGGGGCAGGGTCTTGAACTTTCAGATGGGTGGGAAAAACCTGGAAGCTTTCAGATTCAGGATTTCCCAGATGCGCCAACATGGCTTCTTTAATAAATTGGAATTTTGAGGAATCTCTAGCCTCAAATTCTTATTTGAAGGAGGCTGATACAGTATTTGGAACCCAGAGACCTGGTTCAAAAAAGACCCTGTATGTTTCCATAAACAAAGACATTTACTGCATAAATAAATAAACCCTTTAAAAGTCTCGAGACCTTGATTTTGGAGTGAAGAACATCATCACTTCTTCACTACTTTCATTAATGGAGATTTGAACACAACCTCCTGTACTTTGCTTGAAGATGGTTATAATTCTTTAGGCAACCAGAAACTGGACAAGTCAGGTCTCCAAACTGGGGAAAAGGTCATAAAGTCAAGATTTTACTTTCATACTTAGATATCTGAGCCTGAGTAGGACTCCAGAGGTCCAACTTTAAGATCAGAATGGAAACTGGTATGTTGAAAGAAATACTTTTCAATACATTTATATATTCAGGGTTACAGCAGAATTGCTAGACCAATATGATTCCATCAATGTTTACCAAAATCTGCCTTGTGAACAGCAACATCTGTTTTTCAGTTTTCATCTCAGAATGCTGGAGAATTTCTTTTTCATTCTTGGTAGTGTTATCTTGGATTTATCATATTCTCAGTTGTGATAAAATTGTCTATGGTGATTCTCAATCATCTAGGTTATGGTTGTTCCATAAGTTTCTAAAAGGCAACTGGACTTCCTTGGGTTTTTTTCTTTGACAAGGTTTTCCTTCTCATCCAAGAAGTTTCTTCACTTCTGACAGAATTACTACTGGTGGAATTTTATGGGACATCACTGTCCAAAATTCTTTAGCCTGGCTTTTCACGTTTCCTAATTCCATCCTGATGTCTCATGTTGAGAGACTCACCAAGAACAATTTAAAAAAAAAAATCTCCTTATTCCTGGAGACGACCCAGAGGAATATCTAACCTTGCAGACCATGTGACTGACTTTGAATCTTTCTCACATCAATGAAACCCAGGTGCTTTTTTGGATGGCAACGACTATCATCCGGAGCTGAGGTGATTTATGATGTTAGAATAAATTGTCCAACGATATCTGCAGAAGCGAAGTGGCATCTGGAGAGTGAGGAAGTACAAAGAAAATAAATGAATGCTGGCCTGCAAAAATAGCACATTTTAGAGATATTGGCTCTTGTTCTATAAATCTATAAGCTGAGATGCCCCAAAACATAGACAATGGTTGAGTTTGCATATATATACTAAGGCAGGAGTGGGCAAACTTTGCAACTTTAAGTCTGAAGGACTTCAGCTCCCAGACTTCTCTGGAGCTTAAGTCCTTCAGACTTAAAGTTGCAAAGTTTGCCCACCCCTGTAATAAGGACTACTTTTACTCAATCATGATTCATCTCCGATGGCTTTCCTCACACACTAAATGGTAAAACATGATTTCATGCCAGTGAATTCTGCTGTGGAGTCTCGTTGTAGATGGGGGGGGGGGGGTGAAGGAAGGAAATGCTATTCCATTATTCCAACATTCTGAGTTAATCGTATTGTCCTGACATTTGCAACCGCTGGTTCTACCCAGCTGCCTAGCTTTGTATCTCAGTTGTCCTCATTTGAAGAAACCTGTTTTGCATTACGGCTGATTTACGCACTGAATCAATCATCTGATCCATTGATTGCTTCTGAAATTATTTTGATTCTTTAATAATACACTTTTCCTCCCCTACCTTCAGACTCTGATTAAATCCAGGCAAAGCCCATCAGGGTCTGACAAATATATGGGGGTGGGGAGATTCCTTGAGACAGGAAAGAACAAATAAGATCCCAGCTTTTTCTTATTGTGGAACCATTAGAGCATATAAATCTAGTCAGGGTTGTGATAAATGCAGATTGATGCATTATGCTAGCCAAATGGAGTTTATGGGCTGTGTCTCGTGGTTCACAGTTCTCTGAGGTTGTGCTTCTGAACCAGATTCTTGCTCTCGTTTGGATGACAACATTCTGAATGAAGCATTGTTATTCCTCTTTCATATGTAATGCTTCGCCCTACCAAGGCACAATTGTATATCGGACATTAATACAATTGAGCGAGTCTAGAAGTATTTCACGAGAAGAGGACTCCATTCCTCGGCTCCCAGCAGAAGACTCTATACCACCAGGCTTGAAATTTTGGGCTTGGACAACCTAGAACAGCGATGGCGAACCTATGGCACGCAGGTGGCACGCAGAGCCATTTCTTAGGGCACACGAGGCATTTTGCCCTGTCAGCTCCAGTGCGCATGTGTGCACTGATGATTTAGGCCTTCTTTTGAGGCTGTTTTTCGCCCTCCGAAGGCTTCAGGGAAGCTCCTGAAGCCTCTGGAGGGAGGGAAGCTGTTTTCACCCTCCCCAGGCTCCTAGAAAGCCTCTGGAGGCTGGTGAGGGCGAAAAGAATGTGCCAAAAGCAGGGGGTCATGCACATACCATTATGGGTGTGGCACGCCCACGTATGACCCCCCTGCGCTCCCCCTGCTTTTGGCACGTGAGCCAAAAAAGGTTAGCCATCACTGACCTAGAACTATGCCACCTATGGTCCAGTGGTGGGTTCCAGATCCCATTGCAACCGGTATGCTGCAATGGGGCTGGGCGTCCACCACGTCCATGTGTACTTACCGTCAACGATGCTCCAGCTGCTTGGTGGAGCATCGCGGAGGCACCGTAAGCTCCATGCGTGAAAGCCTCGATCAGCTCAAAGGAGGGCGGGAGGACGGGTGGGCCCTCTGGAGCACCATACCGGAATGGTACCTGGTGCTACCAGCAGACACCGGTATGCCCGTACCAGGGCATATCAGTCGCATCCCACCATTGTTACAGTGGGACTTAAGCATAGTACACAAAATTATCTGCTACAACAAGAGTTCCCAAACTTGGCAACTTGAAGACTTGTGGACTTCAACTTTCAGAATTCTCCAGCCAGCTCTGCTGGCTGGAGAATTCTGGGAGTTGAAGTCCACAAGTCCTCAAGTTGCCAAGTTTGGGAACCCCTGTGCTACAATGTCTACCGGTCAGGGATTACTTCAGCTTCAACTGCAATAACACAAGAGCACACAACAGATACAAACTCAATGTAAACTGCTCCAAACTTGATTACAGAACATACGACTTCAGCAACAGTGGTCAATGCCTGGAATGCTCTACCTGACTCCGTTGTTACATCTTCAAACCCCCACAGCTTTAACCTTAAACTGTCTACAGTTGACCTCACCCCATTCCTAAGAGGTCTGTAAGGGAGTATGCATAAGCGCACCCTCATGCCTACCGTCCCTGTCGTACTGTCCCCATTTATTTGTACCCATTTCATTCATACTCATGTTTAATCTTATATCTTGTAAACGATTGACAAATCAAATGAGTAAATAAAATAGCAAATAAATTCTTTGAAGCAAGATCGGCAGTCTATAAATTAAAGAAATAAATAAAATGATCTGGAGTTCCCTTTTAAGGGGACCCCAAAATCTTATTTTTTTTTCATTCCATCACACAAAATCAGTGAGGATTGACTTCTGACTGTAGATCCCAATATGTGGTAGGATCATCCATAAACAAAGAAAAAACAAACCAGGTACAGATGGATACATTTAGCTGAAGAAATTCGGGGCCAAATGTCAAGCTATTAGGTGCATTAAGCCAGCCAGATGTCTAGAGAAATACTAGCCAATTTTCAGTGCATTCGCTAGACCCAGTCCCTGAAGCCCTTAATTGTTTGTTTTGAACATTGGATCCCAACATCTTGATTCAATATGAATCCATTCACCAATTTAGCATTTTAAAGAAAGTTTAGAACCAGTCAAGGGTAGGCCACCTGGTGTCCTCCAGATGCTGTAGATTTCAACTTCGGGCCATAGCAAACAATGGGGAAAGACTGTATCTAATCCAAACATCTGAAAAACACCAGGATATCTTTGTGGGCATAAGAAACTGGCCTCTATTCAAATATGCCATTCAATTTATCTAGTTAAGGTATGGACCGGCCGTGGTTCTACCACAAGGACTAGAAATCTGCAGACTGAGGACATCATGTAGTTTCAGAACTCACATTCTTTAGCTTTCAGGGTCCCTTTAACCATAAGAGATGAAAACATGCCATGTTGAGATGGGGAAACAAATGAAAATTGTAATTATTGTTGTTAGTTGTGAAGTCATGTAAAACCCATCGTGACCCCATGGACAACGTTCCTCCAGTCCTTCCTGAACTCTACCATCTTCTGGAGTGCATTTAAGCTCATGCCATCTACTTCGGTGACTCCATCCAGCCACCTCCTTCTCTGCTGTCCCCTTCTTCTTTTCCCTCCATCGTGCCCAGCATCAGGCGCTTCTCCAGGGAGTCCTTCCTTCTCATCAGGTGGCCAAAGGATTTGAGTTTCATCTTCAGGATCTGGCCTTCTAAAGAGCAGTCAGGGTTGATCTCCTCTTGGATGGCCTTGCAGTCCAAGGGACTCGCTGGAGTCTTCTCCAGAATGATAGTTCAAAAAATTGTAATATAAGCAGTAAAATAAGCAAAGCATGAGTAAATAACAGAGAAACACCTTAGCATAACCTGAAGAACCTGCCCCACTACATATGTGATGTGATTCCATTGCTACAAAATATTCAGTACATCATTATTGAAACGTAACCCACAACCTTTTTCCTGCACTAACTGGAGATTCTGAAGACTGAATCTGGGACTTGGAGCATAAGAAGTATGTAGTCTTCTATTGAATCGCAGCTCCGTGACCAGGTTGTCCCAGTCTGATGCCTTTTAGATATATAATTAGGAGGTTGGAAAGTTTGGAGAAGACTAATGTGGTTACAGACATTTAAAGAACTTCATACTGGAGAACCAGCATGGTGTAATGGTGAAAATATTGCACTAGGCAAAAGAAGACTAGGATTCTAAGTCCTCCTTTGGCCCAGATGTCCTGGATGACTTGAGGCTCATCTCTTCTTCTCAGCCCAATAGTTAATGGAGAGTAGTTGAGAAGGTGCTTGAAAAGAAATGGGAAACTTGGGTTTTTATCCACCCTCATTTTGGAAGCTCACTGGTTGACTTTAGTCTCATCTTTCTGACTTAGCAACACCTACCCCCTGCAGATGTTGGCGATAAAATTATAAAAAGAGAATACTTTAGGTATACATTTAATAAATAAACACTTGGCCAAGATGATCATGCCCATATCTTCACTAACACTAGTATGAGAAACCATTTTCAAAGGGGAAACACTGGTTTTTATCACTTGTTTGCATGCAAAGTAGCCATCAAATCTTGTGGTCTTGTCCTGCGAGCAAAATTGAAAAGGGAGAGGAAAGGGAACAGGCAGAAGAAGCAAAAGAGAAAATGTTTGTCCACAGCTTGCCCACTCCTGATCTGGGTTTGGGAGTTAGATTAATTGGGAGTAATTGGGAGGACAGAGAAGATGTCTCTTTCTTCAGGCTAATTGTCACTCCTTTAGGTATTTTAAGAGGATATTTAGACACATTAACAGAGATTAGGCATATTAACAACGAATGGCCATGTCAATTAAATAGAACCTTCAGAGCTAGAAATTATATACCATTTGATATCTACTGTGTTGATGGACAATGTATAAACTTTCATTCCCACCAATAGTCTTCTGAAACACATCTGGGTTAGACGCTGAAGGCTGGTCTTGGTGAATTTTTATCCTTTTCTTAGTTCAGGGATTGGCAACCTCAAACACTAAAAGAGCCACAAAGGTCCTAACCAGAAGCCCCTTCTTCAATTCTAGAGCCAACTGGAAGTCCGATTCCCCCACCGTAGAGTCTCCTCCTAGCATGGCATCCTTTTTCCTCTACCTGTCCTAATTGAAAGCCTTATCAATTGGGGAGCCAACCAGCGACAGGGAGCTGCAGCAGAGGGATGAAAAAGCCCCATGCGGCTCCAAAGCCAACAGGTTGCTCACCTCTGTCCTAGCTAGTTCTCTGAAAAGGAAAGGAAAGGCCATCAGAAGATATGCAGAGATTTTTCACCATTGTGTTATGAGACAAAGATGGTTTGGCCCACGGCACATCAACTCCAAGTGATTCTCTTTTAGAATAACACGAGTTGGAAGGGACATTAGAAGTCTTCTAATCCAACCCTCTACTCAAACAGGAAACCCTACATCATTTCAGACAAATGATGTCCAATCTCTTCTTAAAAACCTCCAGTGTTGGGGCCTCCACAACTTCTGAAGACAAGCCGTTCCACTGGTTAATTGTTCTCCCTGTCAGGATAGGTCTCCCTATTTCTAGGTTGTTGTTGTTGTTTTTTAATCCTCGATTAGCTCCCACCCCTCTGCTTCTTAAAATAGGCCATGGAAATTAATGATTCCGTCCATTCCTTAAAAGCAGTCCCCTTTCGCTCAGGTTTAAGGCAGAGGAAGCATGGTTGCCTGCCATGTTTTTAATAGATTAAAAGAAAAAGACTTAAGCTAAAAAATGCACATTACCTTTCTTTAAAAAAAAAAAAGGAAGAAGAAAAAGGAGGAGGAGGAGAATTTCTGATCTCAGATAACCGCTCAATTTGATTTAGTGTCGAATGATGGTGATGGGGTTGATAACTCAGCATTCATCAGTAATTCATCTTCTCTTGGTAGAAATTTACCGCAAAGCCTGAGCTTTCCCATCCCTGACAAGTCCTATTAATCTTCTTCAGACACATTTCAATAGGTGTCTCCATCTCAGCCCTTCTTCTAAACACTCTGAGTGTTGCCAGAGACTGGGAGATGCCTTTATTTCAGATTCCACAAGGAGAGAAGAGGGAAGAGGGGACTTTCTTAGGGTGGGGGAGGTTGGAGGCTTTCTTTTTTTTTAATCCTCCCTGTCTGTTGGGTCTTTTGTCACTCCTGGATAATTCTCTTTATGCCAACCTGGAAAGGAAAATATTCCTTTTTTCTGAAAGGGGCAGCCCATTGAGTTATATCAGCCTTCTGTAACCTGCCAGCCGGAAATACTTGCGATTCTACCCCTTGCTACACCCAACTTACACATATTAAGTCGCCGTGGAGTAATAAATGCTTTCTTTTATGTTACCTTAATGAAGCCAACTGAGGAATGCTGTGCTCTTTAGGAGTAATCCCTAACCCTACCCTAACCCTAACCCACACAATTTAAGTCAACTTGTTTAACTAGAAGTCTTGAGATGAAAGGGACTGTATCTCCTACCCTTCTGATCCTATAAATATACTAGCCTATGTAGTTTAACACATTTAAGGTCCTCTTTGAACACGATGGACCAACATCAACATTGTATATGTTAATGATAAATTTGATAGGCTTAAGATACAGAAGGATCTAGACAAACTTGAACATTGGGCACTATCTAATAAAATGAAATTCAATTGTGAAAAAAGTAAGGTCCTACATATAGGCAAGAAAAACCAGATGCACAAGTACAGTATAGGTGGTACCTTGCTCAATAGTAGCAACTGTGAGAGGGATCTAGGAATCCTAGTGGACAACCATTTAGATATGAGTCAGCAGTGTGCAGCAGCTGCCAAAAAAGCCAACACAGTTCTAGGCTGCATAAACAGAGGGATAGAATCTAGATCACGTGAAGGGTTAATACCACTTTATAAGGCCTTGGGAAGGCCACACTTGGAATACTGCATACAGTTTTGGTCGCCACAATGTAGAAAAGACGTGGAGACTCTGGAAAGAGTGCAGAGAAGAGCAACAAAGATGATTAGGGGACTGGAGGCTAAAACATATGAAGAACGGTTGCAGGAACTGGGTATGTCTAGTTTGATGAAGAGAAGGACCAGGGGAGACATGATAGCAGTGTTCCGATATCTCAGAGGGTGCTACAAAGAAGAGGGAGTCAAATTATTCTCCAAACCACCTGAGGGCAGAACAAGAAGCAATGGGTGGAAACTAATCAAGGAGAGAAGCAACTTAGAACTAAGGAGAAATTTCCTGACAGTTAGAACAATTAACCTCTGGAACAGAAGTTGCCTCCAGAAGTTGTGAATGCCCCAACCCTGGAAGTCTTTAAGAAGATGTTAGATAGCCATTTGTCTGAAATGGTATAAGGTTCCTGCCCACGCAGGGGGTTGGACTAGAAGACCTACAAGGTCCCTTCCAACTCTGCTATTGTATTGTATTGTATTGTATTGATAAAGCCATCAAAGATGAAGAACTGCATTCTAATGCCTGGAAAGCCCAAAGTCAGGAGGCTGCAGACATCTGCAGAGAATTTCATGGTGGAAGACAGGAATTTCATACTTATAATCATTTCACTAAAAAAAAATAAAAAAATACAAGAACACCATAGTCCACCCATTATTTCCCTGACATTATCTTTTTTAAAAGAAAAAAGAAAAACGGGAGCAAACCTCTTTCCATTGAATTGCATGATTTTTAAATTGTACAATTGTTTAGCTTAATTCTACTTTAAGCAGACCAGGATTTGAATTCATACATGGCGTCAACAGGAAACCTCACTTTGTGTAACTTTGACGTTCTGTTTGAATAAAACTGTTGCGATTGGCAATTCTTGATTTTATGACGTATTGCTTGTGAAGCAGGCTACTGTGGTTTCTTCCGCTACCTATGATTTAGCAAAATGTGGGAACCCAATCAGTATATAGGTAAAGGTAAAGGTTTCCCTTGCACATATGTGCTAGTCGTTCCTGACTCTAGGGGGTGGTGCTCATCTCCGTTTCAAAGCGGAAGAGCTAGTGACTCTGACCCTGTAAACCGCCTAGTGGGGGCTGCAGAGCACTTGCAAAGCGATATATAAGTGCAGGTGCTGTTGTTATTGCTACATCCCCATGACTTGAGTTGGAGAGATTTCCAGGATCAACTTTTTCAACCAGCACTCATCCAACTGAGTTATGGGAGGGAACCTGCTAGTCAGTGGTGGGTTTCAAATTTTTTAGAACCTATTCTGTAGGTGTGGCCTATTTTGTGGGTGTGGCTTGGTAGTCATCTGACAGGGTGGGAGTGGCCACCTTTTAAAATGTGGTGAAACTCATTTAACAACTCTTGCTCTTGCTTAGCAACCAAAATTTTGGACTCAATTGTGATGATAAATTCTTTCTTTCTTTCTTTCTTTCTTTCTTTCTCTCTCTCTCTCCCTCTCTCTCTTTCTTTCTTTCTTTCTTTCTTTCTTTCTTTCTTCCTTCCTTTCCTTTCCTTCCCGTTGGGTCACTGGCAGCGGCGGGCCAGATTTACTTCCAGGTACGCCGGTGGAGCCCCCTCTCACCGGTTCTCTAAATTTCACCAACCGGCTCTCGCGAGTAGGTGCGAGCCTGCAGAAACCCACCACTGCTGCTAGTGGTCTTCTTTTGCAAGGAAAGGGGGACAGGATCCACGCTATGCTTTCCTATTGTTACACCTGCCTGTGAGAAATTTGATCTGCTCTCTCTTCACTGGGCTTTCATTTGAAAATGGGGAGGGGAAATTGCCTTTTTTTAATAAGCCGGAATTGTGGTATATAGCAGGAAAACAGCTATGCTAACGTGCAAATACTATTAAACGTCTTGTGAGTGACCGCCTCTACTACCACGGTGTTTGATGGCGCAGTGGTTAGCATGTAGCATTGCAGTTTAACTCTGCCCACTGCCAACATTTCGATCCTGACCAACTCCAGGTTGACCCAGCTTTCTATTCTTCTGAGGCTGGTAAAATGAGGACCTGGATTGTTAGGGACAATATGCTGACCCTGCAAACTGTTTAGAGACGGCTGTAAAGCATTTTGAAGCAGTATATAAGTCTAAGTGCTATTGCTATAAATAGCAAACCACTCTATTATAAGAACTCACTGCCAAAAGTGCAGTGTTCTCTCTCTCTCTTTCTCTCTCTCTCTCACACACACACACATTACATACACACATTAGATAGATCGATAAATACCATATTTTTCGGAGTATAAGATGCACCCAGGTTTTGAAGAGGCAATTTTTTTTAAAAAAAGTAGGTAGGTAGATAGAGGGAAAGAGAGGGAGAGAAAGACAGAGAGAGAAATACAGTAGGTAGGTAGGGAGAGAGAGTGAGTAGATAGGTAGGTAGGTAGAGGGATAGAGAGAGAGAAATAGAGAGAGAGAAATACAGTAGATAGGTAGGGAGAGAGGGAGAGAGAGAGAGTAGTTAGGTAGGTAGATAAAGGGATAGAGAGAAATTTATTTATTTTTATTTTTATTTTATTCAATTTATATCCCGCCCTTCTCCCAAAAAGGACTATATATATATATATATATATATATATATATATATATATATATATATATATATAGAGAGAGAGAGAGAGAGAGAGAGAGAGAGAGAGAGAGAGAGAAATACAGTAGGTAGATAGGGAGGGAGGGAGGGAGTGTAGATAGGTAGGTAGAGGGATAGAGAGAAAAAATAGAGAGAGAAATACAGTAGATAGGTGGGGGGGAGAGAGTAGGTAGGTAGGTAGATAAAGGGATAGAGAGAAATAGAGAGAGAGAAATACAGTAGGTAGATAGGTAGGGAGAGAGAGTGTGTAGATAGGTAGGTAAGTAGAGGGATAGAGAGAGAAAAATATATAGAGAGAAATACAGTAGCTAGAGGGAGAGAGAGAGAGAGAAATACAGTAGGTAGGCAGGGAGAGAGAGAGAGAATTGGTAGGTAAGTAGGTAGATGTTTCCAGGTGTATTTACCCACATGCTGGAGAAGGAAATCACTGACCACCTTTGGAACCAATCTTAGTTTCTGCAGGCACAGTACTTGACCAACGTAGTTCTCATCAATCCCTCTAACTAAACAGCTTTCCTAAAGGAAATAAAAGTGTTTTTGCACTCTGCAAACCTCCCCAAAATGGCCCGTTTTTCGCGGGGGAAAAATTTGTCAAAAAAAATGCATGCATAGCCTTATGGAGGCTTACAGAGTGCTGCTGGGGGCTGGGGGGGCAAAAAACGGGCTGTTTTTCTGCCCTTTCTGCCCTCCCCAGCCCCCAGGAGCTCTCTGGAAGCCTCCATAAGGCTCTGCAAGGCCATTTTGGTGAAGGGGTGGGGCTTCAGAAAGCAAAAAATGCTGTATTCTGTGTATAAGATGCACCCAGATTTTCAGCCTCTTTTTGGAGGAAAAAAGGTGTGCCTTATTCTCCAAAAAATACGGTAGATAGACAGACAAACAGACAAACAAACAGACAGACAGAGGATAGAGATAGAGATATAATCTCCAAGATTATCAAAACTGGACTGGAAATATAATCCTGAACCATTCAATTAAACTGTAGGTTTCAACTTTTAACTTGAAAAGTTTGCAAACAGGATGAAAATATTATCCTGCCCAAATCCAGCTTCCTTCCCTTAGATCATTCTTGATGTTGCTTGGTGGGATGGTGGGAGAGGTAAGGGGATACTTTGGACAAGATCTGGCACAAGCCATGATTGTGATTCATTGGGCAATGGCAACGACAGTATGGAGAAATCCAAACCTTCTCTTCCAGCTTGATCCATCTTTTACACACATCAGTCAAATGCTGTTTGAGACCCAAGGACCATGATATACCTCCTGGGACCCTCTCTGTCCCCCTATCACCACATTAGCTACCAAAGCGTGAACAAACATTGCTCTGTCAAATTAGTTCTATGTAATATTTAAAGATGGATTAACTCTGGGATCCATTGCAGCAAGCAAAGGAGATGGATGCAAAGTGTGTGTGTGTGTGTGTGTGTGTGTGTGTGTGTACATTGTGCCAAAGGGCTGCTTGGAATTTAAATGCGATCACGAGTAGCTGAAGTACTTGGCTAGGGGGACAGAAATATGGTATTATCCTCAGATTGGCTTTAATGCCTCAGACTTGGCACCTTTGCGTCAATGTACAGATTCGATGCATTGTTAGCATAAATCCTTTTGCTCCTGAATCGTTGCAACTCATGCAATCAGGTATTTGAATCTACTAGGCTTACCATAGGGTAAATCCAAAGGGGATTTGGGGAGATTCACAGCCTCCTAATTTTTCAGGCTAATTTCAATTGGTTACAGAACTTATAGAACTAAGGAGAAATTTCCTGATAGCTAGAACAATTAATCGGCAGAATGGAAGTTGCCTCCAGAAGTTGTGGGTGCTCCATCATTGTACATTTTTAAAGAAGAAACTGGACTGCCACGTGTCTGGAACCAATAGGGTTTTTTAACCGAGCAGGGGGTTGGAGTAGAAGACCTCAAAGGTCCCTTCCAACTCTGTTATTATGTTATTCTGTTCTGTTATTCTACTGATCATTCAAACATTGACGACCATCTTTAAAGCGCACCATGGCTCGGGACCTAGTTACTTGTGAGACCGTCTCCTGCCCCATACATCCCTTAGACCGATACGCTCCCACAGAGAGGGCCTTCTCAGGGTGCCATCAGCCGGACAATGCCGACTGGCGACACCCAGGGGAAGAGCCTTCTCTGTGGCGGGCCCTGCCTTGTGGAACGACCTTCCCCCTGAACTTCGCACCATCTCTGACCCCCGCCTCTTCCGCCAGTGTCTAAAGACACATTTGTTTCATCTAGCCGGCCTAGCGTAACCTCCATAATGACTATTTTAGACAGTTTTTAAATTTTGCGGATTTTAATTTGGTTTTAGCGCAGGATGGTTATTAAATAAGTTTTTAAAATGTTTTACTTGATTTTGTATGTATTTTTAAATTCCTGTGCGCCGCCCTGGGTCCTTTTGGAGAAGGGCGGGGTATAAATTTAATAAAATAAAATAAAAAATAAATAAAGGGGGAAACATGCATAGGGGGAGAAAGTGAAGCAGTGGCAACATGTTAAGCCACTCAGAATCACTTGAAAGTGAGATATGCAGCACATAAATGTAATGAATATAGTAATAATTTTATGTCCCATCTTATAACTGTGCATGCAGGATCATATTTTTTTGTGGGTTTGCCTCCATCTAGAAATTGAAACAAATAATATCAAAATGTCGGTTGATAAACCACCACTTACCTAGCTCCCTACGATGAGTCAAACTCACATCCAGGTATCTAAGCAAATTGGCTATTATTAAAAGATGCAGAGAGATCTTCATTCTCGCCATGGTTACTTTTGGTTTTCCTTTCCAGTATCTGCATTCCATAAATTGCAGATAAAAGAATGTGTTTGCAGTGGTCTTCATTGCACAAATGATGAAGTTGTGGGGTTTGGGGGAGGGTATGGTTGTTGTTTTTTTTGTATTTTTGCATTTCTGGCCGGACAGCATGTGGCATTTCATGCTTTAGTAATGACATTCACAGGTGCATGAGAAAGAGGGAGAAGGGAGAGTTCAAAAGTCCATTTTATAGGCCACATGGCAATGTCCTTTAAAGGACCACACAGGTTCTTAAGCATAGCAGGCAAGTCATTGTGTGTGGGTCAGTGGAATGAATATGTGGAAATCATAAGTGCCTTGTCTAATCCTAGATGACATTTAGCCCTGATTCATGGAAACAATGGCAAGCCTTACCTTTTATTTATGGAGGTGGCCAGTATTCCACCATCATCTTGAGAAGTTTCTTCAGCTGTTCTTTCTTTGTCCTGTTTCCAGAATATAGGTGTGTCCATCACTGAATACTTCCATCAAAACCATTTTGAGGGATTCCTAAAATAAACAGATGGGGCTTCAGCAGCATCCCTCTTGCCTCGACACATTAAATTGAGAAAGAATGGACAAACTTCAGGTTTGTTGTAATTACTTCTTGTTTTGAGCAGATAATTTCGCCTGCACTTTTTTTTCCCCTTGTCATTCTATTGGATCAAAGGGAAATCGTTTCTGGAATTTCCTTCAAAGAACATAAAACCAGAGAAAATATTACAGGTGAAATGTAATCTACCTAGTTATATTCCAAATACAGATTAAAAATAAATAAGAAAAAGAAAGAAAGAGAGAGAGAGAGAGAGAGAGAGAGAGAGAGAGAGAGAGAGAGAGAGAGAGAGAGAGAGAGAGAGAGAGAGAGAGAGAGAGAGAGAGAGAGAGAGAGACGGAAGGAAGGAAGGAAGGAAGGAAGGAAGGAAGGAAGGAAGGAAGGAAGGAAGGAAGGAAGGAAGGAAATATTTTCTAAAGCACCAAAGGGTAGGACAAGAAATAATGTTTGGAAACTAATCAAAGAGAGAAACAACCTGGAATTAAGGATAAACTTCTTAACAGTGAGGGCAATTAACCAGTGGAACAGCTTGCCTCCAGAAATTGTAGGTGTTCCATCACTTGTCTGAGATGGTATACTAGGTTCTCCTGCTTGAGCAGAGGGGTGGACTAGAAGACCTCCAAGGTACCTTCCAGCTCTTGTTATTCTATTCTACTCTACTCTCTTCTATTCTCTTCTAATCTCTTCTAATCTAATCTAAAAAAGTTTAAATGCCTAATGAAAGAGTTGTATCTTTATAGATTTCCTAAATATTGAGATAGTGGTGATTAAATATAAATTGCAAAAGGACTATGCTCCATATCCTGAGGGCAATGCAAGAGAATGGTTAATGTACAGATTGAGCATTAGATATCATTATGAAAAGGCATTCTTACCACCAGAGCCATCACGTGCAAATCCAGAACCTGAATCACGGCGCATTCCCCAACTATCAACTAGCTCTTTCAGGACACCATGGTCCCATGTGTATCAAGCTGGATTTTATTCATTAATTCACTGGCCAACAATATCTTCATTTTCTTTCGATGCAATTCCATGTGCTCTTTTTCAGCTTGTTATCAAATACAGGTAGACTTCAACTTACAACCATAACTGAACCCAAAATTTCCATTGTTAAGAAAGGCAGATGCTAAATTGAGTTTAGCCCCTGTTTATGACCTTTTGGGTGACAGACGTTAAGCAAATCACTGCAGTTGTTAAGCGAATCTGACTTCCCCCTTATTGACTTGGCTTGTCAGAAGCTTCTGGGAAAGTAACAAATGTCAATCGCATGACAGTATTAAAATTGCAGATTACAACATTAATGCAAACGTTGCAAGGGCTGATATGAGAAACCATACCCTCAGAAGGGAAAAATGTTGATGCCTGACCATATAATCTAAGTTTGAAGAAGGAAGCAATGGGGGAAATATCCTGTCCTATTGGAATGAGACTCTTCCAAAATGTGTTTTACTATTTAGAAATAACTACACAACCCATGACTCATCGAGTCAACATTTCAGAGATATGTCTTTATCTTCCTAGAGGATCAGAATGACAAAGGGTGGACAAAAAAACAGCAACTCCCAATTTCCTAATGGCTGACTGGGAACATCAGAAAGTTTCCTTCCTTCCTTCCTTCCTTCCTTCCTTCCTTCTTCTCTCCCTCTCTCCCTCCCTTCCATGAATTCAATGCTACTTTTTTCCCTAAGGTAATGTTGCATCTTTCAATACTTTGAATGGCCATGTTCACAGAATGCCCTGAAACGGACAAGGCCAAACCCCAGCAGATATATCTACAAGCTTTATTAGCCTAGCCATTGATCAAATCCAGCCTTCTGGGTTTGTTTACGGTTCAATGTATCACACACACACCCCAAAATAGGTTAATTCAGTAATCAGGTGACGTGTGCTGCTGAAGGCATGACAAAGAACTCAGCACGACTGAATTCAGCTGGATTGCCTTCCCACTGTGCATGAGATGGAAGGGCGAACCAAGAAGGTATTTTTCATGCCTGACCTCTAGTACGAATCCAGGCATTTATCCCAAAAGCAGATCTACCATTCTTCAATCCCACTGCCCAACATCCAGTAGCCCCAGAGAAACTAGCTAATTTTATAGGGCCATGGACAAAATATCCGAGCATGAATCTTAAAGGGTTTCAGCCATCATTTAGAACAGGGGTCTCCAACCTGTGCAACTTTAAGTCTGAAGGACTTCAGCAAAGCTGGCTGGAGAAGTCTGGGAGCTGAAGTCCTTCAGACTTAAAGTTGCATAGGTTGGAGACCCCTGATTTAGAAAGGTAGTCCTCAACTTACAACTGAGACCAAAATTGATGTGGATAAGTGAGACAGTTGTTAAGTGTGTTTTGCCCTGTTTTGTGATCTTTCTTTCCAAGATTGTTAAGCAAATCACCGCAGTTGTTAAGCTAGTAATACAGCTGTTAAATGAATCTTCCTTCCCCATTGACTTGGCTTGCCAGAAGGCCACAAAAGGGGATTGCATGACCCAGGGGTACATGATACCACTCTCATGTCACTCCTAGTCCTTCTTTTCATCCGACTAGCCAGACCCAATGCCTGCGATCGTTCTTTGTATGTTTTAGTCTCCAGGCCCTTAATCATCTTAGTTGCTCTTCTCTGCACTCTTTCCAAAGTCTCAGCACCTTTATATCATGTTTACATGCGATAGGGTTTAACATCCACATTATCATAATTCAAATGCCAGCGGGCGACGCCCAGGGGAAGGGCCTTCTCTGTGGCGGACCCTACCCTCTGGAACGACCTTCCCCCCGAACTCAGATCCATCACGGACCTCCGCTCCTTCCGCCAGCAATTAAAAACTTACCTTTTCCAACAGGCCGGCCTGGCCTAATCTACTGTACTTAGCCTTAGTTAGTAGAGAAATTTTTATATTGGGTTTTATGGTAATTTTAACGGGAAGATTTTAGCACAGGGTGTTAGTTTAATATAGTTTTAATTATTTATGTATTTATTGTGATATATTGTTTTTTTATATTTCCTGTGCACCGCCCAGAGTCCCTTCGGGGAGAGGGGGCGGTTAATAAGTCGAATTAAAGTAAAGTAAAGTAAAGTAAAAATCATTGCTGTTCTTCCCAATCATTGCTATTCTTCATTTGCCAGTTTCCCACTGGGAAACTGAGGTACCAAGCCAGGGTTTGTCAAAAGAATTCCAGCTAAGGTAAAGTTTTAAAAATCCAGGGTTTTTTAACCCAGGGAAAAGATCAGAGCTGAAATGCTACCGGTTCAGACCGGTTTGCCCGAACCAGCAGTAAAAAAAATAAATGCTACCAGTTCGAGGAAACTGGTATTTCCGATGATCACCTGCGACACGCTATTTATATTAGCGAGAATCATTGGATTTCCTGCATTCTAGTTAATCTAAATCGCATGGCACAGCGGATTCCCCCCCCCCCACTCGCTGTTCTACTTACCTTTGCAGGTGTGCTCGGTAGCAGGCTCCGCCCACCCATCATCATGTCCGTTTTTGATGCTCTGCGCATGCGTGGACATGGGTCGTGCACTCACATTTGTGCACCGGTAGCGAAGGTAAGTTGATTTCATTCCTGGAAAAGACATTTCCATCAGATGAATTCAATTCAATTCGAACTTTTTTTTTTAAATAAAATAATTTTATTGGTTTTACAATTTTATAGTAGGAAAGGGTGTTTCTTAACAATATTTTAGAGCTTCCATATCAGTGCTGATGACCGCCTCCGAGGTCTCTTACAATATCGATTCGATTAAAGAATAAAAAAAAATTGGAAAGGGTACATACATTTCAAATCGCAAATTTCATAATCTAAAAATTCATACATTCAATTACTTTGTTTCCATAAACACCCTTAACATGGATTACTATATGTAAGAAAGAAAAACAAAAAAAAGTCATTTTTGTGATCTGAGTCTCTTTGCTATTGTTTCTTCTTCTTCCACCCCACCGGTAGGCAGAGCTGTAGCCCCTCCCGTTCCCGTATCATCGTCGTCTAGGATTGAGGAGTGCTTTTTAAGAAAGGCCTGGGCCTCATCTACCGTTTTCATTCTAACTCTTCCTCCCTCCCAGAACACCAACATTCCTTCAGGCATCAACCATTTAAACCAAACCCCCTTTTTATGTAATTTTTTAGATAAGAAGGAATATTTCCTTCTTATATCTCGTATTTTTTTCGGGATTTGCTTTAATATGGCAATTCAATTCAAATTTTTATTGTCAATGCACAACCTGTGTACAATGAGATTGGATGAGCCTCCCTTGGTACAGCCCCCCCCCCCCGACACAAAATACATCTCAATAACTCCTAAATGAAGAAAGAAAACCCCAACTCAGTAAATCAACCTCACAGGCACGCATGAGTAGCTGCTCCCACCCTGCTTCCTCTCCTTCGAATGCCATCTCAGAGCTGGCTTCGTATTTCCTTCGAGCACCCTCAAATCCATTCTCCAAATCATGTAAAGATCTCAATGACCTTATTGTAGGTGGCAAGTTTAAATGTGCCATATTAATAACTTCTTATCCAAGACAAATTAAGTCCTTATGTGTCAAAAGCTCTTGGTGCTGGATTACCTACAAGAGAAGTATTTATTGAATAAATGTTAGATCCAATTTCATTTTAATGTGACTGACAGCAGACTTCGGCCTTTGCAAATGAGATTTTAAAAAAAACACTCAGATTTGAGCCTGCATTGCAACTTTACACCGAACTTGTCTTTTCCTATTATGGTCTTTTCAAAAAAGGAGATATCAAAAGCGGTTTGGTGATGAGGAGGGGGTATTCCCCCCCCCCTTTCATTCTTATTCTGAAGAGCAAGGAGAGAGATAGAAAGCAGAGGGAAGAAGAAGAAGAAGAAGAAGAAGAAGAAAAAGGCCTGGCATTCAGCCTAAAGAGAAATCATTGAAACAAATTAATCCTATGCCGTTTAAATTGACATGGTAATCCATCATCAGCAAACTAAACTCTGAAAGCAATCTAGAATCGGCAGTCTTCTTTCACTGCCCCTGAAGGCACAAAGGCAGATAGCTTTAAAAAAAAAAAAGAGGAGGAGGAATAGAAGGGAGGAAATGCTATAAGAGTAAGCAATGCCTTGAAAAGAAGGGAAATATAGATGGATAGATGAGAGAAAAAGAGGGCATGAGAGAGAGAGATGACAGATGATAAATAGGATAGAGAGAGAGAGAGAGAGAGAGAGAGAGAGAGATGGATGGATGGATGGATGGATGGATGGATGGATGGATGGATGGATGGATGGAGGGATGGAGGGATGGAGGGATGGAGGGATGGAGGGATGGAGGGATAGGATAGGATAGCATAGCATAGCATAGCATAGCATAGGAAAGTAGATAGGTAAGTAGGTAGGTAGATAGAGATAGATGATTGATAGATAAAGGATGGATGGATGGATGATATAGATAGATAGATAGATAGATAGATAGATAGATAGATAGATAGATAGATAGATAGATAGATAGATAGATAGATAGATAGATAGATAGATAGATGATTGATAGATGATTGATAGATAAGTGATGGATGGAGAAATGGATGGAGGAGAAATGGATGGATGGATGAGAGAGAGAGAGAGAGAGAGAGAGAGAGAGAGAGAGAGAGAGAGAAATAGAGAGGGGGGAGAAATAGAGAGGGGGGAGGGAGAGATAACAGACAGACAGATAGACTGACAGAGTCCTTGATGCTTCTGAACTTGCAGTTTGCAGATGTTTCATGACTCATCTAGGTAAGATCAGTGCCCTGATGATGAACTGATGGGCATGGATGATATTACCTGATTGCGTAATGAAATGTCTTCAAACCAACAAGCCCAGAGAGCATCAAGTACTCCATAATTCAAGAGAGAGGCAGAGAGAGAGACAGCTATTTGAGAGTCTTCTGCCCTCAACTAAGGTTGTTTACCTTTCCAAGTAGAAACGAAATAGATAAACCAGGCAAGTAATGCTCCATCATCTTCCATAAGTCCTCTTCTTCTTTTAATCCTCTTCTGGAGGGAGGGAAATCTCAGTGTTTTTAATCTTTGGATGGTCAAGACTGACTACAGCATCTGCCTCTCTCCTTCATACAAACTCAGGCACGTATACAGACAGGGCCATCCATAGGGAGGTCAAAAAAGTCAAGATGGCGACCCCAAGTGTGTGATTAAAACCCTTCTTCCTTTTCACATGAGTCCAGTGGTGGGTTGCGGGCGGTATGCCCTGGTGCGGGCGTACCGGAGCCTGCCCAGAACACCAGATACTGTTCTGGTACAGTGCTCTGAAGGCCCGCCTGCCTGCCCTCGCTCCTTACAGGTCTTTTAAGGCTTCCGTGCACATGCATGGCATGTACAGGACCTGCATGACGCTCCGCTGAACAGCTGGAGCATTGCGGAGGCTCATAGAGGTGCTAAGATGCATGTGTGCACTGTATGTGTATGTGCATATGTATGTGCATGCACATGTGGACGACCTCGGGCCCGTTCCAACCGTACCAGTTGGAAGGGGATCTGGAACCCACCACTGCATGACTCGTAAGGCATGTTAGAAAACCATTTTAGTGATCAAAACACAAGGCTAGAATCTAGGAAGCTATGAGCCCTAGTCCTGCTTTAAAATCGGAATGGCCAGTCGGGTCACCTTGGGCCAGTCCTTTTCTGTCAGCGGGACAATGGCAAACCACGTCTGAAAACTTTGTCAGGAAAACTACTGGGTTTCCCCAAAAATAAGACAGGGACTTATTTTCTGTTGCTGGGGTAAACCAGCATGGAAGTTTGCGTCCTTGCTCTGGATCCCATTAAGGCTTTATTGTTGAAAACCGTTGCAATAATATCATTAGAGAGCAGTTGCACGGCTCCTTCTCTTTCTCTATGTGTTGTAGTTAGGGGGGGGGAATTGGACCATCACGAAGCTGTACAGGAATTTGGTCATTCGGGATGATGTTCAAGTGTCAAATCCCTGAAACAGTAAACAGATGGCAACATGTCCTTCCTGTTCTGTGTCTTCTCCATCCTGTGCATAGAAAGAAAAAAATGGTATGAATCCTTTTTTTGCTCAAAACAAAGAGCGATCACATAAAAATCAGACGCCACTCAGTGCCAGCAGCAAGGGCCGTTCAATTACAGCCTGGCAAATTAAATATCTTCTATGTTTAAATCCCAGTTCTCGTTCCATTAGAGGAAAAGATAAAAAGTTATTCCCTGGAATGTCTTCCAAAGAATTATTATTATTTTTTTAAATCTGAGCAGTTCTCGTGATGGCGTCCAGAGTTTTGAGATTTAACAGAATAACAGTTAGAAGGGAGCTTGGACATCTTCTAGTCCAACCTCCTCTACAAGCAGGAGACCCTAAACCAGGGGTGTCAAACTCAATTTCATTGAGGGCCACATCAGGACTGTGGTTGACTGGGGGGTTGGCAAGGCCAATTGGATGGCTGTGGCCAACTGGGTGGCCATGGTCAGCTTGACACCACTCCCCAAGTTGCTGGCATGTTTCCTCTTTGCATTGGGTAGACTGGGCCAAAGCCACATGAGCTCCAACCACACTGCGGGCCAGATTCAGCCCATGGGCTTTGTGTTTTGACACCCCTGCCCGATACCATTCTGGATAAATGGCTGTTCAGTCTCTTCTTAAAATCCTCCAGAATTTGTGAGTGATGGAGCACCACAAATTCTGGAGGCAAGTCGTTCCACTGGTTAATTGTTCTCACTGTCAAGAAATGTCTCCTTAGTTCTAAACTGGTTCTCTCCTGGATTAGTTTCTTTAGTACAGAAGTGGCCCAAAATATGCAGGAATGTCCTGTTTTACATTGTTTAGTTTAGTTTAGTTTATTTCGAATTTATATACCGCCCTCTTCTCCCGGGTGGGATTCAGGGCGGTGCACAGAAAAGATAAAACCCACAACAAGTAAAACAATATAAAATGGAATTAAATAATTAAGCTCTGTGCTAAAATAGTTTAAAATTATTAAAATTCAAATTCAAATTATTAATCTATCTATGTCAGGCCAGCCAGGAAGAAATGTGTTTTAAGTGCCCGGCGGAAGAGGCGTAGGTCCGTGATGGTTCGGATGTCGGGGGGGGGGGGAGGTCGTTCCAGAGGGCCGGACCCGCCACAGAGAAGGCCCGTCCCCTGGTGGTCGCCAGCCGGCATTGACCGGCAGACGGCACCCTGAGGAGGCCCTCTCTGTGAGAGCAGACAGGTCGAAGGGAGGTATGTGGTAGGATGCGGTCTCACAGGTAACCAGGACCCGCGCCATGGAGCGCTTTAAAGATGGTAACTAACACCTAATCCATTTGAATCTAGCATTTATCTTACTTATGAAATCTCAGCATCACATGTAGATATGAACCATAGTTATGATATCATTATTTTGCTTCTGCAGCCTCTAACCCAGAGATTGGCAACCTGCAGCTCTGGAGCCACATGTGGCTCTTTCGTCCCTCTGCTGTGGCTCCCTGTCACCAGTCAGCTCCACAATTGATAGGGCTTTCAGTTAGGACAGGAAGAGGAAAACGGATGCCGTGCTAGGAGGAGACTCTATGGTGGAGAAAACAGACTTCTGGGTTGACTCCAGAATTGAACAGGGGCTTCTGGTTAGGACCTTTGTGGCTCTTTGAGTGTTTAAGGTTGCTGACTCTAACTCATGTTGGGATAGGCTACTCAGAAGATTGAGTCTGTTGCAATGACGTTCACAATGTTTTAACTTCATATTCTTTCAGATGGACCTATTGTTGATGACCCAGTAGGAGAAAGGTTATTTTGGATGCACTTTCAAAATCTCAAAGAAGAGAAGGAATCATGTTTCTTTTCTTCTCTTCTCCTGTGATTGGATGCTACTCATAGGTTGGTATGTTTTTGTGCTTCTTTCGTTGTTAGTTTTTGTTGTTGCTGAGATCTTGAAACATTAATGTACCTTATCTTCTATGAGTTATAATGGGGAACTTTCAGAAGGAATGGAGATTATAGGCAGCCTGGAAGTGAACCGTTAAAAGATAATATCCTTGTGCTAGCCACCTTCAAGCATTGGCTGGATTTGCACAATTAATAGTCAGCTGAACCGTGGTTGAAATCAATGCTGTGGCTTTGCACAACCAGTTTCCCCCCCCCCCTCTCTCTCTCCCAAATTTGAAATAAAAATCCTGTGGCAAACATTTGTGATTATTTTGCAGAACTAGTGTTAGCCTCTTGGTAACCTTATCAAAATCGGATTTTTTTTTTAGTATAATAAGAGACCATACAACCGCCTAAAAATACAAATCTTGCTTTCGGTGTTATGTATTCCAGAAATAATTCATACCATACCATCAATGGCAACAGAATTCTAAATCCATAATTCAAATCATATTTAAAATAAATGGTGTTTTTTTTTTAAATTCAGAAACATGAAACAAAAACATACAGTCCCACTTCTCCTAACATTATTACAGTTGCTACTGACTGTGTAGGAATAACATATAATTTTGTTTGGAAAAATAATATCCAGGACAAATATGCTTTTCGAGCCCCTCAGTTTATTTCAATAACAACGATTGTCTTCAAAACTATGAACTAGCAATTGGCCGATAAGCATGAGAAACAGTGCAAAGTTTTGTGGGGAGAAATTGTAACAACTTAAAAAAAAAAAAATGACATCCACCTCAAAGTTGTGGTTGTTTTGCAGCACAAGGCAAAACTGTAGATTCCACAAAGTGTAAATTATATCCCCAAATCCCACAAATACACAATATGCTATAATGGAAGAGGAGGAGGAGGAGGAGAAAGGAGAGGAAGAGGAAGAGGAAAAGGAAGAAGAATTAAATAATAGAATTGCACAAATTATTCTCACGGATTTAAAGCAAATCCAGATTTGGAAACAAGACGATACCGATGAAAGAAGAAAAATATTTGCGGGGGGGGGGGGGGGGAAGTCCACCCTTGAGTTAATGAAACTTAAAATACTAGTCTTTAATTATGAAGTTTATAATCCTATGTCTGTTCACGCACAACTAATCCTTATCGAACTCAAAAGTTATTTCAAATCCATATGAGTAAAATGCCCAATTCCTAGAGTCCCCCCCCCATTCACCCACCCACCCAAATAGCTCTTTCCAAACGGAGCATTTGGCATCCTTTGCCCCTTCCTGCAAGGAAAACTTTCTCATGAATCCCATTTGAATGAACAACAATAATCAAAATTTCCTTGGAAACTTCATATCAGCAAGGGGAAAAATAGATACAAAACAATGGATGCTATAACAAAGTGGCTCGCATCAGTAAGGTTTCCCCCCCTCCCCGGATTATTTTACCAGACCTTGTGCCTGCTTTAATTGGAATATTGGTTTAATTGCTTAATTAATTAACTAAAAGAAGGATCGCTTTTAATCAATAGGACTGCAAGTTCAGGACATCCCATGTTTTGAAGGCAGTGTGGTGGAGGCAGTTCCATTCCCTTCCACTTTTCAAAAATGGTTTGGGTTTCTTTTTTCCCCTGTCCTTTTGAATTTTGGAGAATTATGCTGGGTGGAAAGACAGCTGATTAGCAGATTCCGGATTCTGTAACTGCTTGATAGCACGTGTGAAGTTTATCTAGTTGATCTAAACTGGTGAATACACAAGAAAGCGAATGACAGAATGCCTGTGAAACAAAATCCTCCTATTAGGAGCGAAGGGAATATCAGAAATGTTTATAACTTTTTTGTTCCCCCTCTCAAAATATTATAAACTTTTCAATGCATTTCCCCCTCTTCGTTAAAGTGCCTGACATTCTTAAATAAATTTCTCTTTACTGGATACCAACAGGCAAAGACCGTTCCAGTTAAGCTTGGAAAAGCAAGAGGACGAGAAAGAAAGTGCATATCAATAAGACAATGATATCAAAGTGAGCTTTAGCAGAAGACTAGTAAGAAAGAGGAGGGGGACGACGTTTGGAGAAGACAAATAAGGAGAGAGGGAAGGAATTAGAGATAAGTGAATTCTTAACTTCCTCTTTCAGCCAAGTCTTTAATAGTGTTTATGACTTAGCTGATCTTCACTCATTTGAAAGAGTCCCAGTCTCAAAAGAGGCACTTAAAATGTTTGTAAGGAATGTGCCAAACGCTTTCAGGGAAAAAAGAAACGAGGATGTAGCAATCATTACAGGGGTATATAATGCAACATGGGTTAATGCTGTTGTTTTTTAAACCATCCTCTACACTCCTGCAAACTCAGAACTTAGATTCTTTTTTTTTTAATGTCCTCTTTTGAATTCTCTCTCTCTTAAGTAGATAATACTTAACAGAAGTCATCGGAAACAATGGACCCGCCTGTTTAATTAATGTGGGCTCCTATTTGTTTAATATTAACTAGGAATGATAATATGTGCAGAAGAGCTAAAGGCAATTTGGAGTTCCAAAATATTTTTTTTTAAAGAAGCATGTTCCTGGTGTTTGTTTTAATGCTTTTTTATCTTTCATTTGGGATCTGACAAAAAGAGGGGGAGGTTGGAAATGAGGAGAAAGAGAAAATGCCATCAGTAAGAAAAGCTGTAATTGCACTCCTTAATTATTGTCAAATTACTGGGGAAAATATGTGGTGTTTTTTTTAAAAAAAAAAAAGTCATTGCAATTATTTGGGGTTTTGTTTTCCAAACTGCTTTTTTTTCAAGTCATGTTTTCTTGACATGTTTCTGTCCAAAATAGGAAATCTGAATCAATCAATCATCCATCCATCCATCCATCCATCCATCCATCCATCCATCCATCCATCCATCCATCCATCCATCTAGCTATCTGGCTATCTGGCTATCTGGCTATCTGGATGCATTTAGGTTATATGCATGCACACAAACACATGCACACACATTTTATTTATACATACAACGGCATGTGGATCTCTCTCTGTCTTCTCAGTTGGGAAACAAACCTATTAAAATATGCAAATGAGAGGTTTTTTTCTCCGGAGGTTTTTTTTTTTAGGGGCCATGCTTTTAAATTGATTTTTTTGGTAGCAGAGAACTGCTGCTGGATTAAAATATGTCTCCTGCTCGTTTAATGAAATGGCAATCCAGCAATTAATTCTGGAATTAGAATAGTTAAACTACTCTACAAATATTATTCAAAGCAGGTAAATGTTTACATACGCTTACAATGGGGGAGTGGGGTGTCTGCACATTCACACACACCGTTGAAAAATGGGGAAACTGCAAGCACACAAGAATAATAATCTCTACCCAGCTTTTATTTAAAACACACAAACACACACACACTCCTGTCCAGTCCTGTTCTTGCATTCACACCTCCATCCTTCAGCTATCTGTTCCATGTAGTTGTGCTCAGAGGCTGCAGAAGTTCATAAAATCCGTTGCCTCTGTCCTTTTGCATGGTCCAACGAATTATTTTATTCACGGTGCAAAAAAATTAAGCAAAAAAGTTATTAGACGACAGGAGAAATTAACAATATTTCTTTTCTCCCTCACTCCCCACTTTAAAAAAAAAAAGCATTGGTCTGATCACACTGCAATATACCTAGGAAGAAAGTTGCCCGCCCATTAAGTACCAGTAAGTTGAATTAGAGTTACCAGGGTTTAGATGAACTGGGGAATGGGTGGGTTATTTTAGCCTAACAAATGCATCTTCCACCCAGTGCAAAAATCAAGTTGCAAGGAGAAACAAAGCTGTTTAATTCAAAATGCTGGTGGGAAGGTTTCTTTTTCTTTCTTTTTAAGGAATGTGGTACCTAGAATCCTGCTGGTTCCAAACTCCAAAACTGGGTTTGTTTCTTTGCGTTTCTGCAGAACTGGAGAAGTAGAGAGACTTGGCTCTTTAAAACTTCTCAGCTAACCTGCCCACGCTGAGCAGAGGTTTGTACCTTCTGTTTTGCCCCCTTCTACAGTGGGTGAAGAATGGAGAGGACAAACCTGTATGGCCTGCACACCCCTTGTTTTACCTTTAAGCTGGGGGGAAACCCACCCCATTTTGTGCATTTCAAGCGGCAGGGAGAAGCCCCTTCTTTGGCCCCACCTCCCACTCCATTTCCTAAACTGAAGTGAAAACACAAGTGAGAGGGGAAAAAACCCTTAGATAATTGGGGGCTTTGCTAAGTGGATGGGTGTTATGTTTTGTTAAAGTGTCTCTCATTTGATTTTCTTGGATCTTTCTTTCTTTCTTTCTTTCCTTCTTTCGTTCCTTCGTTCCTTCTTTCTTTTTGTTTCTTTCTCTTTCTCTTTGTTTCTTTTTCTTTTTTCTCTTTTTATCTTTCTCTTTCTTTCTGTCTCTTTCCCTTTCTTTCTTTCTCTCTCTCTCTCTCTTTCTTTATGTCTCTTTTTATGTCTCTTTCTTTCTTTCTTTCTTTCCTTCTTTCGTTCCTTCCTTCCTTCCTTCTTTTTGTTTCTTTCTCTTTCTCTTTGTTTCTTTTTCTTTTTTCTCTTTTTATCTTTCTCTTTCTTTCTGTCTCTTTCCCTTTCTTTCTTTCTCTCTCTCTCTCTCTTTCTTTATGTCTCTTTTTATGTCTCTTTCTTTCTTTCCTTCTTTCGTTCCTTCCTTCCTTCCTTCTTTTTGTTTCTTTCTCTTTCTCTTTGTTTCTTTTTCTTTTTTCTCTTTTTATCTCTTTCTCTTTCTTTCTGTCTCTTTCCCTTTCTTTCTTTCTCTCTCTCTCTCTCTTTCTTTATGTCTCTTTTTATATCTGTTTCTTTCTTTCTTTCCTTCTTTCGTTCCTTCCTTCCTTCTTTTTGTTTCTTTCTCTTTCTTTCTGTCTCTTTCCCTTTCTTTCTTTCTTTCTTTCTCTCTCTCTCTCTCTCTCTTTCTTTCTTTCTTTATGTCTCTTTTTATGTCTGTTTCTTTCTTTCTTTCTTTCTTTCTATTTTTTTCAAGGCGTTTCTTGGCAAATCCAAAAACATTCGGAAAGTGTCACTTTTGTTTCACTTTATCTATTTCAATTTTCCTTTTGGGAAGTGGGGGGGGGGGAACCTGGCCGACTGAAGTTGGGGAAAGAAGAAGAATTCACCCCGAGATCAGAAGGGGGGGGGGCGGAAAAGTTCATTCCAACAAGATGTTCCCCAGTCCTATTGCTGCTTTTCTCCCTATATTGAAGAAGCGCCGGGACTGAAGAGAGCCTTGGTTGTCGGCGGCGGGTACCAAAGCTTCCCCAAAGGGTTACACCACTTGGGATCAAGGGACGCGTCTTGAGACAGTCGCTCAAAAGGGGCCTCCCTCTGCCTTCGCGCAAATGGAGCACAGGATCGCTCACTTCGGCCTCCCTCCCTCACTCCCTCTCCCTCTCTTTCCCACCCACCCAGGCACTTCTATGACCCCTGTGAAGCGCGAGGGAAATGATTAATAACTAGAAGGGCGGAAGCAGGAATTAAAGAGACGTTTGAACTTCGCGCGGCAGTTTCCAACCTTGGATTCCGCGCAAGCTTCTCTCACCTTCCTCCGAAGAGAGAAAAGAGGTGCTGATAATCTCAGAGGATTGGGGGGGAAGTATCTACCCCGCCTTACACACACACACACACACACACCTCCATTCACCCCCGTGGATTTCTACGCCTTCTCTGCCAAAGGGAAGAGAGACACACCTTCCCTCCAAAACCTCGGCCCGACAGTTCCAGGACGCGCGAGTCCATTAAACCCGGCGCGATAACCCAACGCAAGAAACCCCGAACTTTCCCCGCCTGCCTCCTCGCCGCCCCCGCCGCCTTGCCTCTCGCTTCCCGCCCCAGGAGCTGCTTAATCGCTGCGCCCGCATCGATTTGGCGAAGTTCTTTTCCCACAACGCAAAAGACTCGCCTGAAAACAACACTCCTCCCTTAGGATCGGTTTATTTTAGTTTCTTTGGGTTTGGGGTTTTATGTGTTCCGAAGCACGAAGCAAAGCGCGTTTCCCCCTTCCTTCGGTGGGGGGGGGGGAGATAACCTGCCAATGAGCGGGCGATAGGGAAATATTTAGCCTTCTGGATAGCTACAAGCGCCTCCTCTGGAATCGATAGATCGCTGCCCACGCGGAGGAAAAACCGGCGGGGGGAGGCGAGATTATATTGTTATCCTGAAGTGGCCAAGAAAAAGAACCCACGGGGGGGTGGGGGGTGAGAGGAAGGGAGTAGCTTATAGCAGAGGAGTCAAACTTCTCCACCAATTTAGTCTCTCCTAGGAACTCGGGGCGCGGAAAATGCGCGGCGCGAGAAAACACGCGTGGAAAGGGGGAAAAAATGCTCCCTGGGGCTGGAAGGTTACTCCCATCGCTTTCTTCCTCCTACTCATTCCCCCCTCCCCTGTTTTTAAACTTGTCGTTTGTATCTACACACACACACACACACACACACACACACATACACGTGTCCCCATCCTCCCAATGCCACCTTCTCCTTTCCACTCCGCTTTAACTTCCCACCTAAATTTGCAAGTTTGTTCTCCCGCGGCAGAAAACCTTTCCAGCGACTCAGAGGCAGCCGGAGGAAGATGGATTAATTTGCTCGGATAATTCTCTCTCCCTCTCTCTTTCTCTCTCCTATCTTCTCTTTTCTACTTTCTCTCTCTCTTTCTCCCTCCCTCTCTCTTCTCTCTCTCTCTCTCTTTTTCTTCTCCCACCCTCCCTCTCTTTCCTCTCTCTCTCTCTCAGTCCATGTCCCAGTTAAATACCGCCCTCCATTCCTCATTAATCCGGGGTTTCCGAAACTTCGGCGCCCAACTGTAGGTTAGAATCCAGGCGGGGATTCTGCGCGCAGCTTAAGCACGGATGCGCGCAGTTTAAGCATCCGTGCGTTTCAGGAGAGCGTTTCGCCCAGGCGGTTAAAGCTGGAGAAAGCTTCCCGAGCAATCAAAAGAGCACTTAAACTTTAGACTTCAGAAGGGGCGGGGGTGCCAAAATGGAGGTAGGGTGGTTCTGTAGAAGAAGGGAAGAAAAGGGGAGGGGAGAAAGAGGGAGCTGACGGAGAAAGCAAAAGAGCACTTCCACTTAGATTGAAGAGGTGGAGGGGATACCAAAAATGACCCTTATTGGCGTCGGATGGATGGTAGGATGGTTGCCTAGAAGAATGGAAAGAAAGGGGGGAAAGGAGAGAAAGAGGGAGCAGGGGATCCGCATGGAGGAAGACTCCTCTCTTCCAGTGCTGTTGGTTTCCTGCCACATCCGTCCCACCGGGTAAAAGTCTGCAGCAAACACACACAATGCACACGTTAGGGAAGACACGCAAGTAAAGCCATGCGGGCCTTCTGTTGTGGGACCGCAGCAAAATCAGAGAAGCGCAGGGTCCCCGTTGGTTTAGGATTCCCTCTCCATCCCCATCTTGACACCTGCTCCTCCGCCCATCACGCATTCCCACGCTCCCAATTAGCTGGAGGCATAAATAGTCGGGCAGGCAGTTAAGACTGGGCCAAAGTTGGTGTGATGGAGAGGCCATTTCACCCGCCCAACTGGCAGCGGACCCCCGCGTTGGGTCAGGAAAGTGTTCGAAGGCACAGGGGGAGCCGAACCCGTCGTCGGCATTCGCCAGCCTCGCTTCCCGTTTCTGAAAATAGATTTCCCCCCTCCCGCCCTTGGGGGCTCTGGAGATCAAACAAGTCCTGTGAACGGAGTCAGATTCGAACATTTGCGTGTCCATCTGTCCCCTGGCCACGGAGCGAGGGGGATCCCGGGTAAAAGCAGGCAATTTTCCGGTCTGCTAGAATTCTAGATGGAGGGTTTATTTAAAAAAAAAAAAAGTTTTAAGAGCATGGAGATTCACTGGCAGAAAATTTCCTGCCAACAGATCCGTCGGAACTCAGGAAGGCTTACTCTCTGAAAGCACCTGGATCTTGCCCACCCAGCAGATGTTTCCACACCCTGGTATTTCTTCTTCCCCCGCATCCTGATGTTCCTCCCCCTCCCCACCCGTGTGTTTCCTCCTTCCCTTCCCCCCCACCCAGACTGGCAGACAGCAAGCGTCTAATCTGCCCTGCAGCTGTGTTGCCTCGCGATTCCTATCAGCCCCACCCAATTCGGAGACCGGGGTTTGCCGGGCGAGGGAAAAATTGGGAAAGGGCAGACATCTGGAGGGCGCCCGGTTGGGGAACGTTGCCAGGCGCAGTTCTCTCTCTCTCTCTCTCTCTCTCTCTCTCTCTCTCTCTCTCTCTCTCTCTCTCTCTCTCCATCTTCTTCCCTCTCTCTCTTTCTCTCCATCTCCCTCCCTCTCTCCCTCCCTCTCTTTCTCTCCATCTCCCCCCATCTCTCTCTTTCTCTTTCTCTCTGTCTGCCTCTGCCTGTCTGTCTGTCTGTCTGTCTGTCTTTGCCTATCTCCCGCCCTCCCTCCCTCTGGTGTAGGGACGAACGCGCGTTCTCCCAGCTGACAGATGTGCGTCTGGAATAACAGAAGGACGCGAGCGTCTCTAAAACAAACATAAATAAACCTCGCGGTGGCTACGATTCCTGGATCAGCCCCATCATTCACACGGAGGAATAACTCTCGGGCGCAATTGGAGGCATCTCTTCCCTTCCCCGCTTCTCTTCCCTTCCCCGCTTCTCTTCCCTTCCCCGCTCAGAACGAGGTCATTCCGAGGCGTTCTACCCCCGAGGTGGAGGAGGGAGGCCGAGAAAGAGCCTCACAAACGAATCGCCCAGAAAGGGGCGGCTGGGGTGGACAAACCGCAGCAACCCTCCCCAAATTTGCAACTCGAGGAGCCCCTTCACGCTGCGACAGAGGCGCTCCGGTTTTCTCCGGACTGCACGGGAGAAAACCCCAGCGTTTTCCGCAGAGAGCGCCCCGGCCTCGTGCGGTCCGCAGCTCTTGGGTGCTATATTATATATAGCACCCAAGGGCTATATAGACGCCTTTCTTGAAAGAGAAGGCAAACTTTGGCTCGGCTTGGTCCAGGTAAAATCGGCCTGAGGGCGTCGAGGAGGGAGGAAGAGGCAACCCGACACCTTTCCTTCCGTCCCGCCCCCCCCCCCGCTGTTTTGTTGGGGAGGGCTTCTCTCCCCCACCCCCTCCTCCGTCTCCCTCCCATCTACAACCCTTGGCCTAAGCACATTCTCTTTTAAGCCAGCTCTCCCGAATCGTCCCGCTCGGACCGTAGCAAACAATTTAATTAGAGGCCTTTTTTTTCCTGGCTGGAGAAGAAAGCAGGGCAGGGGGGGGGGGGCTTGGTGTTGGGGCAGGGCGAGCACCTCTACGCCCATTGAAAGGCGCTGATCCGAAAAGACAGAAGGGGATTGGCAGAAAAAGCGATTTGCTGGGGACCTTCTCCCTTTCAACGCTATTCACCCTCATTCACACACACTTTCTTCGAGACAAAACCCGCTCCTTGGAAAAATGCGAAGAGAGACACCAACTAAGGAAAGGAGAGAGAGAGAGAGAGAGAGAGAGAGAGAGAGAGAGAGAGAGAGAGAGAGAGAGAGAGAGAGAGAGAGAGAGAGAGAGAGAGAGAGAGAGAGAGAGAGGATCCTACTTCATATTCCTCCCAAATTCCTTGAGTTCAAAGGGTCCGTTTGGAGGGGAGGGGGCGTCAAAATCCGACCCACCCTTTGTTCGGCTTGGTATGTCAAGGGAATTTATCTCCAAGGGCCGCCAGCCAGCCAGCCAGCCAACCAGCCGAGTTGGTAGGCAGGCGAGGGCCTGCCAGGCTCCTTCCTCGCGTTTAGGGTTAATGTAACTCTCACCTCTGACCCCTTTTATCCCAACGCCTCCTGGGCTAACCTCCGAACTGAAGGCCAGCTTTGGAAAAGAGAAGGGGGGAGAGAGAGGGGGGAAGGAAGGAGGGAAAGAAAGAAAGAAAGAAAGAAAGAAAGAAAGAAAGAAAGAAAGAAAGAAAGAAAGAAAGAAAGAAAGAAAGAAAGAAAGAAAGAAAGATGAGTACATCTAAATTTGAGATTGAAACCATTCCTAAGTGGAATTTTTCTTTTCTCCTACTAACACCCCTCCAAATAACTCTCTAGGTCTTTTTCCGCCTTTGGCTCTATTTCGGCTAACAGAGAACCGTCCACGTGGATTCCTAGTCCTACGATTTAAAAGTATTAATCTTTCTAAAAGATGCAACTGAATTCTCAAACTGCCTGTTTTCCTTCTTGCCCCATTACTCACAGAGACAAACACAAACAAGCCCTCCCCCTCAAAGAAAACTCTGGAAGGGGGAGGGAAGAAAGCGGCCCATGGGTGGGGGTGGCAGGGGAAGAGGGAAGCAGGGGTGTGTGGATTATTTGGTGGGCTTTGGGGAAGGGGGAAGAAAAGGGGCTCTGGGTTGAAGCCCTTTGCCTTCCCATAAAACTATCTGAAGGCAAGGCGGTTTTTTAGGACATTTTTTAAAAAAAAAAATCTTGTTCAGCAGTTCCACGATTGGGGATTTTTACAGGCCTATAAGGTGGACTTTTGGCGACCCACAAAAGAAAGACCCCAGCCCCTTCAAATACACCCGCGTTATCCCACCATCCAAAAGCCACCCTTTTAGATGAACGTAATTAAGTGTGATGTGTGTGTGTTGTGTGTGCGCGCGCGCAATTATTGGGGCAAATCCATTTGTACATTTCATTTGCCTTGTAAAGGCTCAATTAACGCTGGGGAAGACGGCGGGAATTGGTGCTCTCCTTTTCAAGATCTGGGGTGGGAATACTGGAAAATGAATCTAACCAAATTAAGGTGGGAACCTTTTGCCATTGGGACAATATGTTTTCACCAACTACTGTGACTGATTACCCCAGCTCTCTCCCTCTCCCCCTCTCCCTCTCTCTCTTTCTCTCTCTGCCTTAAAATTATCTTTTCAAGCAACCCCTTTTTCTTCAAAAGGAGGAAACGCGGGGGGGGGGGGCGAGGGGAAGCGACTCTGTACTCGTTGGAAATCTTAACCAACAAAAATCTGGCTCACCACTTCTCTTTCCTTCCCCACCCACCGGCCTTTCCGAAGGCAGCAGGACAAGCGAGTGGGTTTCCCACCCCACATTTGCCCCCTCTCCCCTGCCCTGCTTCGGGCACCAACGCCTCGCTTGCACAGAGGGGAAGGGGAGCCGCTAGCCTGTTTTGCTTTCAGCCCAAGGAACCGAGGGAAGCGAACTTTGGGGGAGGTCAATTTTGGACGATCTGGAAGGGAGGGGGGCTCCTGCAGCGGGGAGAAAACGGAGGCCCCGCCGTACCCGCTCGCCCAAAGCCGGGGTTGCCAGCATTCCTAGGACAAGTTAAGCTGCCTTCGCTTAAATCTTTTCGGGGAGGGGGGGATCTTAGCCTTTGAAGTCCATCCGAACCGGGAGAGCAGTAACCCGGGGTGGGAACGGGGAGGGGGAGCGTGTTGTGTGAATGCAGTCGAAGGGGAGGGGGGACTACGGGAGGAAAGGAAGGCAAAAATAAATTTTAAAAAACGATCTAGAATTTGAAGCTTCGGACTCACTCCCCACCCCCTCTTGATAGGTCTTAATTGTGGTTTGTTGTTACTGGTCCCCCCCGCCCCCCAAAAAACCTACTCTAGTTTTCACCCAAACGCAGAAGCATTTTTTTTAAAAAAAACGCTAAGATGTGTTTTTTCCACCTTTCTACAAGACACGTTCAATTTGGAAGCCTCTTTCTTTCCCCCCCCCCTTCCTCTTTCTCCTTTCCCATTGGGGGCGGTGTGCGTGTGTGTGTGTGTGTGTGTGTGTGTGTGTGTGTGTGTGTGTGTGTGTGTGTGTGTGTGTGTCCCAAAGTCTCCTCTTTCCAGCCCCCAAAAAAGGTGTAACCAGACGTTCCTCCTTCTGAGGAGTGTGAACAGCGACAGATCTTTAAACATTTGGGTGGGGGCTCTTTCCTCTCTCTCTCTCTCTCTCTCTCTCTCTCTCTCTCTCCCCCCCCTCCATTTTTAAAAAGGCTTACATTCCTCCAGTACCGTGGAGAAGCTCAACTCCCCCCCACTCCGCTTAAACTTAGGTTGTGTCTGTATATATTTGTATAATTCCACCACGACCCCCCCCTTTTTAAAAAAAAAATCTTAACGAGGAGAATACACTGGGGGGTGAGGGGGGGACACACGTTTCTTCCTAGACTAGGAAACATCTCACCCTTTCGTCCTTCTTCCCTTGTAATTTCCCTTCCTTTTCTCTCTCTCTCTCTCTCTCTCTCTCTTTCTCCCCCCCCCCACCTCCCCTCGCTTTAAAAAAAAAACAGTTTGCACAACCGCTTAGATAAACACCAAGAAGATACGTCTTCGCAGCCTAAAGGGAGGGAGGGGCAAAACAATAATCATAATAATAACAATTAAAAGCAATTTTGCCAACCGCTGTCCAACTAAAGGAGAAGATGCAGGCGATTTGGGACCTTGAACAAAGCAAATATACTTTGGGTATGTTTAATTCTCGTTTTAAATCTCTCTCTCTCTCTCTCTGTCTCTCTCTCTCTCTCTCTCGCCCCCCCCCCCAAATATCCCCTTTCTTGCGACGCGTTTGAGGGGGGCGGGAGGGAATGCTTCTCTCTTTCTCTACCTTTCTCTCTATATTATTATTATTATTATTATTATTATTATTATTATTATTATTATTATTATTATTATTATTATTATTATTATTATTATTATTATTATTATTGACGCGTGATTGTGTTGAGCTTTTTGTGTTGCCCTCTGGAGCTTACCGCTCGCTTAAGGGCGTCCCTGAGCGATTATCCCACCCTGGGTTTTGCCTTCCTGAAGTCAACGCCCCCGGAGGAGAGCAGAGCAGAGTTGGGAACCGTTTTGCAAAAGGTTACGCGGAGGGGGAGATCGGGCCAGCCGGACGGGCTTTGGCTCCCGACGTTGCCCCGGGAAAGAAGTCGGTGCAACGGGCGAGCTGTGGCGGGGGACGCCTCTTAAAGACACATAAACGGCACCCTCCCCGAATCCCACCGCCAATCCTGCGAGAGCGTTTCTGGGGAGCCGAATCCACGGAACAACTGGGGAAGAGATGGAGAATGTGGGGTTTGAGCAGAGATTTGAGCGGGGAGGAGAGCCTGGGGCGGGGGTGGGATGGGGGGGGGAGGGAATTCTTGAAGGCAAGAATCCGTCTCCCAGATTGTAAAACCACGTGCAGTTGAGCCCAGCTGAGTTGGAGATTGTTGCTGTTGTTGTTGTTTTCCTTTCTTGCAGGAATAGCTTCGAATTTATTTTGTTTCCCCCTTAGCAAGTGGCTCCCCCAAACCCCAGCCGACGCCCCTCCCTCGCTTCGAGCCTCTGATAATACCGTTCGTCGGGGTACTCACCGCCGCCAGCAGGAATCCGCGGTGGGCTCCAAGATTCGGGCGCAAAGTTTTGTTTGGCCCCTTCCAACTCCGTGTGTGTGTGTGTTCGTGTGTGTGTGTGTGTACGTGTGCGCGCGCGCCTGTGTGTGTTGGGCGCGCGTATGCGTGCTGCGTGGAACTCGGGGGGGGGGGGAATTAAAAATCACCACGCCGGTGTCACTTTAAAACACACACACACACACACATACACACCACGGCTTCGGAAAGAGACACCTTGCCCTGCAGGCAGGAATACACCCTCCCCCTCGCCTTCTGCCTGTGAAAGGAAGGGGGGAGATCCCCGAACTCATCCCTTCGCCCCTCCCTTTGAAAGAAAAGGCTTCCCCCCCCTCCCGGAAGCTGAAAGAAAGCTCGGTCGAAGTCCGGAGGGTCAACGCAGCAACCTGCCCTGGAGAAATTCAACGGGCCGGGGGGGGGGGCGTGGGGGGGGGGATGGAAGCAGAGAAAACCCTGGAGAGGTTGAAAAACTCTACAACTTTCTCTGCCGCGGCTCCTCTGCGCCTCTCACCCAGTTCCCCCCCTTCACTCCGTCCGCCTAGTTAGCCTGGCTCCGCGTGCAGCCCCCCACCCCCACCCCAACAAGTACCTTTCACTTTAAGAGCCGCGTATTTGTTTGAAAGTTGAGGGGTGTTTTTTTTTTTAATGCCAGTGATAGACTTTCGCTAGGGGGCAGGCGCATACTGTACTTCTGGTATGTCTCAGCCAGCTTCTCTGCCCCCCCCCACCCCGGTTTCTATCCTTTCTCTTTCCCTCTTTTCTCCCCCCCCCATCTCTCTTCCTCTCTCTCTCTCCCTCTCTCTCAATTTCTCTCCCTTCCTCTCTTTCTCTCCCTCCCTCTCTCTTTCTCTTTCTTTCTCTCTCTCCCATTCTCTATTTCTCTCTCTCCTTCTCTCTTTCTCTTTCTCTCCCTCCCTCTCTCTCAATTTCTCTCCCTCCCTCCCTCCCTCTCTCTTTCTCTTTCTCTCTCTCTCTCCCATTCTCTCTTTTTCTCTCTCCTTTTCTCTTTCTCTTTCTCTCCCTCCCTCTCTTTCTCTCTCATCCCTCCCTCTCTTTCTCTCTCTCTCTCTCTCTCATCCATCTCTATATCACCCAACTCTCTCTCTCTCCCTCTCCCCTTCTCTGATGCGCCCTTTCTCTCCCGCCGTCCCTCTCACTCTGTGCTAGCATATGGTCTAATGTCGCACTGTACGTTTCTCCAAAGAGTCCCGTTTTGACAGTCCCTGTTGTGTGTCCTCCCCACCCCCTCCCCAAAGTGCCACTAGTTAGCCCAACGGTTAAAAAAATTACATTGACTTGCAAGATGAGAGCATCGCAGGGTGGGCCACTTCCACCCCCTTCCAGGGTCTTTCGGGTGGAGCTGGGGAGGGAAAGGGAACGACCACGGGGACGGGGGTGGGGGTTGAAGCGGCTCGGCTTCTTCCAGCCAGAGCTGCCCCAAAAAAATCCACCGGGAAAGAGGGGACCGCTCGGATTTACCACCCACATACAGGCCGGCAGGGGAAGGAAAGAAGGAGAAAAGGCCCGAAACAAAGAGAAAGAGATTTCCCCGTTCACCACTACTACTACTACTACTACTACTACTACTACTTCTACTTCTTCTTCTTCTTCTTCTTCTTCTTCTTCTTCTTCTTCTTCTTCTTCTTCTTCTTCTTCTTCTTCTTCTTCTTCTTCTTCTTCTTCTTCTTCTTCTTCCTTCCTCTTCCTCTTCTTCTTCTTCTTCTTCTCTTCCCTTCTCTTATTCATCCCTTCTCCTCCTCCTCTTCTTCTTCTTCTCCTTCTTCTTCTTCTTCTTCCTCTTCCTCTTCCTCTTCTTCTTCTTCTCTTCCCTTCTCTTATTCATCCCTTTTCTTCTTCTTCTTCTTCTTCTTCTTCTTCTTCTTCTTCTTCTTCTTCTTCTTCTTCTTCTTCTTCTTCTTCTTCTTCTTCTTCTTCTTCTTCTTTAGTTTGGACCGCCTCTACTCCTTTTTCCTCCGCCGCATTTCATCTTGGTTTAGTTTGTTATCAGATCCCCCTATTTCTCCGGCCCCGAACCCCAGTTTTTCAAACGGCAGGTGAACATACTTGTTCTTGACTCCAACTGCCTGGCCCCACCACCCAAAGTTAGTCCTAGTCCGCCTTCTAGAACATCCTCGGGGCGAAACGTAAAAGCGGGGGGTCCCGGTCACGAATCTAGCGTCCTTCCTTGCAATGGTCAGACCTCGAGGACACGGCTTCAGCCGGCCCTCGAGGATCCCAGGGCGCTGAGTTATCCCTGATTTCCGCGCGCTGGGACGGGTCTCCTTTCAAGCGCGACGCGGGCTACCTGCGGCTAACCCTAACCCCCCCTGACCCCCACGGCCAGGTATTCTCTCCGCTCCGCTGCAGCTGCGCCCCGGCCAACATCCTCGGCCGCCGGGCCATCTGGCAACACCGACAGCGCTTTGGAAGGAAAAGAAAAGGGATTCGGCGCTTCGCCGCTGGATCTGCTTTGGCGGCTCCCTTTTCTCCGCTCGTCCCCTTTCCGTGGTAAATGCGTTTCTCTTCCGCGCGGCTCCAGAAAAACTCCGCGCGGGACAAAGCCGCAGCCGCCTTTCTCCCAGCCCGTATCTCTCTGTCTCTCTCTCTTCGCCTTTGTGCTGGGGAAAAAGATCTCTGACTCTCGGTCTGCTGTTCATTTCCCCCCTGCTGGCTTCTTCGGGCCGATCCTGCCTGCCAGAAGTCGCGCAGGAGAAATCCAGACCCTTTCTCTCCCCCCCCCCCTCCGCAGGGGTTGCGAGAGAGCGGCGACCCCTCCAGCTCAGTTACTGCGACTTTTCGCTGGCCGGATTCACCCGGCAACAGGTTCACCTGGCGACTGAAGTTAAGCCGTTGGGGGCATCGGCCCTGGGTTATTCCTTTAACCCAGCGGTCTGGGTTCGCCCCGGCAGTGCCCCCCCCCCACCCCTTTCCCCCCTTCCCCGCATATTAAGGTTAGCACAAGCTAGCCCCGCTTATGCCCCGGCCGCTAATCTCTCTCTGACCTGCTTGAAGCTCGTTGTGTGAATGCAACCTGTGCGCGCATAGAAGCAGGCGTGTTTCTTAGCGCTGAGTGGTCGGGAAAGAGGGCCAAGGTCGCGGCCACCCGACGGCTCGGCGATTTTGCATGTGGGGGGGGGAGGGAGAAAGACCTTCGAACCGGCCCCATCTGAGGACAGGGTGGGGGGCTTTTCATCCTAGCCTCGAAATGGATCCGAGGAAAGGGGGCAGGAACGGCGGAATTTCCGACTGGGCCAGAAGCGAACGCGGCTTCATCTTCCCAGTTTGCTTGACTTGCCTCCACACACCTGCCAGCTCTGAACAGCGACCTTTCTTTTCTGCTGACCCCTCTTTCCTCCCCCCCCCCAAATAAAATTGTGTATTATGAAGAGAGGAAATGGGGCGGTAAGATTGCATAGAGACAAATGCGGAGTGTGGTTGCGGGACCCCCGAAATCTTGAGATTTTGTTGCTTTCTTCGAACATGTGTAACTTAAACTCCGTTTCTCCAAACACGCATACATATATATAGTATAGTCAGCATACACACCGACACTCAGAAATATGCTCGTACAAATTGCTATACGTGTGTGTTGTTTGAGTGTATATTATCCATCACGTCCACCCGCATCTATATATGCGGCATTGCACGGATTATATATTTGTACGGGTATCTAGCATCTCTTTTTCCCGTCCAACGCTTACCCGATGGAGACATTTTATTTACTTATTGGTGTGTATTGGTTTGTCCCTTCTCGAAAAGGGGATTTTTCTTTGCCGAGATTGGCAAACTGCACCCATACCCCTTCTTAGCTCTGGATTACCACGGGTCACTGGGAGGTTGGAACGGTTCGCTTCAGCCCAGACTATAAAATAAAATGAAAGAAACCTAATTGGGTTGTTCTGGACATCCTTCCTCACGTTGGGGTGCTTTTCTTTCCTTTGGGTGCAGGATTTTGTTTGCTCTGGGTTTTGGGGCGACTTTAAACAAAGGCGACTTGGTGAAGAGGAAGAAAGGGAATCTTCGTGTAAACAGGAAGGCAGGGACCTTTGAAATTCTCCCCTTTGCCCTTGGCTTTTAATGTGTTTTCTTGGGGGTCAAATCCTGCTTGGTCCTATTCCCCCCCCCCTTCTGTTCTCCTCGCCTTGGCCCAGGAGAAGTATCGGGGTATGGAGCTTCCTCTTTTGGGAGACATAGGAGCACCCTGAAGTGAGTGCACACATTTTGTGTGTGTGTGTGTGAGAGAGAGGAGAGAGAGAGAGAGAGAAAGAGAGAAACTTGGAGCAAAAGTCATAAAAGTGGGAGACCATCGCCACCACCATCCGTGTGGCAGAGAAGAATGGCAGGGATCTCAAAGGAGCCCTGAAGTTTAAGGTCACTGTGCCAAAGTTGATCCACATCTCCTTTCTCCGATTCTCTCTGGGGTCTATCCCGTTTAAAGGCTACCTTTACCTTTACCTACCCCGTGTAAACCAGGTTGCAAGAGTTTCCCAGCAGCAGAAGAAAACTAGGGTGGGTCTCTACCTTTAGGGAAGGATCAACCTGTCCCAGTTTAAAGAAAGCAGGGGGTTTAACCTGAAGAGGAAGAATGCTGTAAAATGTTCAGTTTGGAAATCCAAGTTTTAATTGCTTGGCTCAGACGTCGGGATCAAGTTAGAAAGACTTTTTTTTTTAAAAAGCCTGGGCAAACCGCAGGATCAGCGTGAGAATATTACAGAGACTATAAAATGTTTCGACTTATTAAAGAGGTCGGGCCCGTGTTATTATCCCTATGGTTGGCTGCATTATGATTATCCTTACCCTGTGAGGGGGCCAGGTGATTAAAAGTTCACTCCATGTACCTGTAAGAGCTGTAATCCGCAGTGGAGCTTCATGGGGATTTCAGCATCGGAGCGATCTTAGTTGTGCAAAATGTGGATTCAAATCTTTTTTCCCCAGGTATCTTGAATTCCCATTGTAGCCCAAATGGGATTCTCATTTTTTTCCCCTCTAGCCCACAATATTCCCCAAATTTCCCATTCCCCCCTCCCCCGGTTCAGCATCAAGAATACCCCTTCATAAAGGACAAGGTAACTCTCCTTGAAAGCAGCTCAGCCTTTCAGAGGTGAGGAAGGCAACCTCTGATCTATAACCTCTGGAAGATAACCGAGTCCGTTATCTTCCATCGAGAGTTGCAAATTGGCATGACGCACCTGGGTAGAGAGTCTCAGCTTCAAAGCCAAGTTCATTTCTACACAAAAAAAGAACCCGCGGCCACAAAGATCCCTATAATGTCGCAGTAATACTCCTACTACTTCTACTACCGAAGGTGATGATGATGATGGTGTATTCTCGTCACCTTACTGTTGTTTCTCCGCGTTCCAAAATCCCACTTTAAAGAATGAGGAAATGAGGAAGAGGGATGGAGAGAAGGAGGATAAATTTTGAAAAAGACAAAAAAAAAAAAAGACAGACAAACAGACGGAGACGCTGTTCAGAGCGATGGGGAGGGAGGCGGGGAGAGAGTGAGAGCGTCGAGGGATGGAAGTCGAACGGGACTCGCTTTAGGACCGCGCGGATGTGGCCGGGGCTTCCCAAGCCATTCCTTCCCCCTCCCCAGCCCCGCACAAGGCTAAACTGCCCAATGAGGGCCGAGGGGAGGTCCGCGAGCTCCTGACCAGTCAAAGGCAGCCTCTTGCCTTATAAGGCGAGCGGTCGCCATGGCAACGTGTGCTAAGTTGCAGCCGCGGTGTCAAAGTTCACTATATAGAGAGCTGGGTGAGCTGAGCGCGGAGAAAGCCTCCGCCGCTCGCCCCAGCCGCTTTCCTATAAATCGCATTCACTCCTTTAACTCCCCCCCCCCCTCCGCCTCTCCTCCTCCTCCTCCTCCTCCCTTCTTCCTCCTCTCCCGCACACATTGCATCCCTGGGATTCTGGCCTCCCCCTCCTTCTCTTTCTCTTTCTTTCTTTCTTTCTCTCTCTCTTCTTTTTTGTTCTTCTCCCCCTTTCCCTCCCCTCCCTCTTTTATTAGTATTGGTATTATTTTAAATCGTCTCTATCGCTGGTATTGCTGTGCAATCGCCCCCTCCTCCCTATCTCTCTGTCTCTCTCCCCTCCCCGCTCCTGAAATCTCTTGTCTTCCTGCTCTCTTTCTCTCCGCCCCGCCCCCCCCAATCCCGGCCACTTTCCCCACCCCGCGACCCCTACTTTCACATGCATGCCAAAGCCCGGTGCATAGAGAGCTAGAGAGATACATATTTGCCCTTGCTATTTATTATTAAACCCCCCTGCCTCTTTTCTCCCCCCCCCTTCCTCTCTGGGGCGCTTCCTCCGCCCTCTGCACCCGAGTCCAGCCCCCTCGCCTCTTCCTCTTGCCGTCTTTTTATCGCTCCCTCTCTCCGTCTGGGGGCTTCTAAGCCTGGAGAGAGTTCACGCCGGTTGCCCCCCTTAGCCGGCTGGCTCGCTCTCTCGATCTCCCTCCCTCCCTCCCCCGATCCTCTCTCCTCCTCCTCCTCCGCCTCCAGCCCCGCCGCCTCCCGCCCGCCCTCCCCCCTTCCCTCTCCTCCTCCTCCCCTTATCGCCCCATGTGTTGTGCGAGGAAGCAGATTTGCTAAAGAGACCCACTTGCGAAAGAAACGGGAGTAGCATAAGGCGCGGGCAAAGCGGCGGCGGCGACAGCAGCGGCGGCCGCGGCGGCAGCAGGGAAAAGAGGAGGAGGAGGAGGAGGAGAAAGAGGAGGAGGAGGAGGAGGAGGAAAGGGGGAACGAGAGCCGGAGTAGCCGCAGCCGCGGAGGAAAAAGGAGGAGGAGGAAAGGAAAAAGAGGCGAGGAAAAAGGAAAGAAAGAAGAACCGGGACCCGGAGAAAGAAAAGAGGAGAAGAAGGGGAAGGAGCCGACGGCCAAAGAGGAGCCAAGCCGAGCGCTGGAGAGAAGACGCCCGGGAAAGACTTCCGATTTTGGGGAAGGGAGGGAGGAAAGTGGGGGTGCGTGTGTATGTGTGTGGGGGGGGGGGTGAGAGCGCGCGCGGGTGCGGGAGCGCGTGGAGGGTGCGTGTGTGAGTGGGAGCGCGCGCGCGTGTGGTTTTTGTTTGGTTCCTTTCAACCACCCACCCCCCTCCACCCGCCCGCCCCGTCTCCCTCTAGCTCTCCTCCTCCTCCTCTCCTCCTCCTCCTTCCCTTCCCCGGTTGATGTTTCTACAGCTTCGCCAAACTCCGAGCGGGGCATCTGATCGAAACCCCGCCAGGAGCAGGAGGCAGGCCGGGTCCGCGGGCCGGCGTGCCGAGCGTGGGATTTCTTTCTGGGCTCGCCTGCGCCTCCTGCGAGCCGCTGCGGGCTTTCGCCTGCCTTGCTTTCCATGGCTTTTCTGAATGGCTGACTGCGGGCTTCGCTGGATCTGGCCCCCAGACCCTCGCCTCCTTTCTCGCAACTCGGGTCGGCTTCAAGAGAGAGAGGGAGGGAGAGATCTTTGAAGGGAAGCCCTCTCTCTCTCTCTCTCTCCCTCTTTCTCTCTCTTTCACTCTCTTTCTCTCTCTCTCTCTCTCTCCCCAGCCGTCCCCCTTTTGTATTTTTTTTACTTTTCTTCCTCTTTTGCTAACAGACAATCGCCTCGCGCTTTCCTCCTCTTCCTCGCTTCTTTTTTCCTTTTCTTTTCTCCTCCCACCCCCCCCCCTCGTCCACTGGTCCGCGTTCCCCCCTTTCCTTCTTCAACCCCACTTTCGGGTGCCTGCCTGCCTGCCTGCTGCGTGCGTGCGTGCCTGCTTCTTCCCGCATTTATTTACTCTTTTGCAATTGTCCGGGTGTGGGGGAGAGAGAACCCTACGAGATCTTTTCTACACCCCCCCCCCACCGCTATCCAAAGCATTAAATTAAACTGAACGAAAGGACCGCCAAAAAGAAAAGAAAAAAAGGCGGGGGGAGAAGAAGAACCCAGCGAGAGAGGTGGAAAATTTAAAAGAAAACCATCACCGCCGCCGGTTACGAGGCGCTCCCTTCTCCTCCCGAGCAACTTCTAGCCGGGGAAAATCAGAATAACTTGCCAACGCCAACTGCGAGAGAGAAAAAGCTGGAGAGGGAGAGCAAATAAACTAACATAAAAGTGGACAACCTCCCCCTTTCTCTTTAGACGGGCCACAGCTCCCTCCGGCTCCAACGGCAGGCGCACCCGGCCGGAGAAGCGGATCCGGCGGCCACAGCAAGCGACGGGGGGGCGCGCGATTTGGCCACGGTGTCCCTTAGATATGGCAATGGTAGTGGGCGCCTGGCGAGACCCGCAGGACGATGTGACCGGCCCGCAAGGAACGCAGCCTTCGCAGGCTCCCCCGGTGCCGGGAGCCCCCACGGGCGCCCCCCACACCCCACAGACGCCGGGCCAAGGAGGGCCACCCAGCACCCCGGCTCAAACCAACCCGGGCAGCCAGCAAAACCAAGGGGAGAAACAGCAGCAGCAGCAGCACATCGAGTGCGTGGTGTGCGGGGACAAATCCAGCGGCAAACACTACGGGCAATTTACGTGCGAAGGCTGCAAGAGTTTCTTCAAGCGCAGCGTCCGGAGGAACCTTAGCTACACGTGCCGCGCGAACCGGAACTGCCCCATTGACCAACACCACCGCAACCAATGCCAATATTGTCGCCTCAAGAAATGCCTGAAGGTTGGCATGAGACGGGAAGGTATTGGAATTTCATTTGTTTTCCATTTCTCACCCGTCGGCGGGGGGGGGGGGTGCGGGCAGGCGAGGCAGGGAGGATGTAGCCCCTCCGGGGAGGCAGGGTCCCTTAAAAACTGAAATCCAGCCTGCGGAGGAGGGAGGACTGGGGGGTTGATTTTGCTTTTAAAGTATGTTTTGTTTTGGCGGACAAAGTCGAGGTGCTGGTAGTACTTTCTTTCTTTCTTTCTTTCTTTCCTTTATTTATTGCTTTCCTTCCTTCTTTCCTTTCTTTCTTTCTTTCTTTCTTTCTTTCCCTTCCTCCCTCCCTTTCTTTCTTCCTTCCTTCCTTCTTTCTTTCCTTTCTTCTTTCTTTTCTTGTTCTTTTCTTCCTTTTTTTCTTTCCCTTCCTTCCTTCCTTCTTTTCTTTCTTTTCTTTCTTTCCCTTCCTCCCTTCCTTTTCCCCCTTCCTTTCTTTCCTTCCTTCCTCTTTTAAAAAGCCCTGGTCTGGGCTTCATTTGTTCGCCTGAGTGGGAGGAAATGAGGCGAAGGGAGGAAAAAACCGCCTTGAGTTTCTGGGCTGGGGGTGGGTGGGTGTTGGAAGGGCTAAAATGGCTTTCCTTAGACCCCCCCTGAATCTTAAGCCAAAACAACTTTTCTCTCTCCGCCCTCTCTTCCCGCTTCCCATCCTCCTCGAAATGGGTGGGGGGGGGGTCTCCCGTAGCTGGGATAGATCCCGGGAAGGAAAGCAGTTTTTAAAAAGGGGGGGGCTGAGAAAGGAGGGTTCAGCCTCCCCAACCGCAAAAAAGGGGAGCTCCGGACAATCTCAGCTACGTAAACTTCTTTCCCTTGTTCTCTCTCTCTCTCTCTCTCCCTTTCTCCCTCCCCCATCAGCCTTCTTCCTTTCGGCTCCTGCTCTGTAAATAACCATAACCCATAAATAAATCCCGGATCGATCGATCCACTCGCCGGGGAGGCTTTCCGATCGGGGCTTCCGTTCGGAATTCCGACAAGGTTCCTCTCGCTTTCCTCGCCACCCCGGAGTTCCGGAGAGCCTCGCTTTGCTTCCCACGAGGTCCTTTCGGCCTTGGGAAGATGACCGTAAACACGTTTCCCCCCCCTGTCCCTGTTTAAAGACAGAGCTCATTTTGTGTGTGTGTGTGTGGTTCCGAAGCGGCGGCCGAGGGGAAGCGTTGAGAAGGCAGAGCGCGGGGAACCCGGGTGGTTTTGTTTGGAGGTTTTTGGGGGGAGAAGGGGGGGAGTAAAAGACGCGAAGCTCTGGAAGGAAAGCAAACCTCGGCAGCGTTGGGAAGCCCGAAAGGGCTCGAAGCAGTGGGCGAGGATTCTATTTTTATTATTTTATTTTTTATTATTATTTTTATTCTGGGTTTCTTTTTTTCCTCCTCCCCGGCAAGATGGAGCGCCGTGGCGGAAAAGCTCGGCGAGCGAAAGGCGAGCCGCGGTTTCTGGTTTAATGGCGTAGCGCGCGCCCTCTTCCACTCTTCCCAGCCGCCCCGGGTTGGATGTTTTTTTTGGGAGGGGGGGTGGAGGAAAGCGGCTTTCCCACTTCGAAGAGGGTCTGGCCGGCTTTGGGGGTCAGGCTGCAGGCAAGCTCCCCCCCCCCCCACCCCTTGCTTCGCCTGCCTGGATTCGGCTTTCTTAGCCGCGAATCTCGGCTCCTTTCATTTTCTCTCTCCTCTCTCTCTCTCTCTCTCTCTCTGTCACCACCATGTAAATTTATGAACAAAACCCAAGGCCCACTTTCTGCAGGGCTTCCCCGGGCTTTCCAGCAGCCCCCGCTTCCTCTCGCCCCCGGCTGGGAGCAGCGGAGAAAATGTAACAATAAGATCCGGAAAAACCCATATTTTTTCCCCCGCTCCGCCGGCCCGCAGGCAATTGTTTATTTGGTTGTATTTATTTTGCTTTCTTTCTTTTTCTGCCCCCCCCCCCCTCCGGCCTGTTTTGAGGAAGAGAGAGTGGGAAGCCGCGCTAGAGATGGCTCTCTTCTCTTTCTTTCTTTCTTTCTTTCTTTCTTTCTTTCTTTCTTTCTTTCTTTCTTTCTTTCTTTCTTTCTTTCTCTATCTGTCTCTTGGCCTGGCGAATATTTCTTCCCCTCCCTTTGGTTTTTGTTTATTATTATTTTTAAAATTATAATAATATAATAATAATAATTATATATATATATATATATGTGCAGGGAAAGGGCTGCTAAGGAAGGACAAGGCCCAGGAGGTTTCAGAAGGAAGGCTGGTTGGAAATGTGGGACAATTTCACGCAAAGCAGCTCCTGCTTGGATCTTGAGGGGGGGGGTGTCGTCCGCTTAGCCCTGCACCCCCTCGACTGAAACCCTAAAAATTCTTAGTCCAGATCTCTTCCCCTCACCCCCAGCTATCACAGAAATGTGTGGAGGTCTCTACTTCCAGTGGTTGTAGAAGAGTTCTTGTGTCTTGACCTTCCTTTAGATTGCCCCCTGCCCTCCATCTCTCCCCCCTTGCTGCCCCTGTAGTTCTAGCACCACCACCACCTTCTTCCTCATCCTCACCCTCACCTTTCCTTAGCAATGCAGGTATTAATTGCTGTAGTTTCTTTTTTATTTACTGCAGCCGTCCAGAGGGGCAGAATGCCACCCACACAGCCGACCCACGGCCAGTTCGCCTTAACCAACGGGGACCCCCTGAACTGTCATTCGTACCTCTCCGGATATATTTCCCTCCTGCTGCGGGCAGAGCCTTACCCGACCTCCCGCTTCGGCAGCCAGTGCATGCAACCGAACAACATTATGGGCATCGAGAACATTTGTGAGTTGGCCGCTCGGATGCTTTTCAGCGCAGTGGAATGGGCTCGGAACATTCCTTTCTTCCCCGACCTCCAGATCACCGACCAGGTGGCCCTCCTGAGGCTCACCTGGAGCGAGTTGTTTGTCCTCAACGCCGCCCAGTGCTCCATGCCTCTCCACGTCGCCCCGCTCTTGGCAGCCGCTGGCCTCCACGCGTCGCCCATGTCCGCCGACCGCGTGGTCGCCTTTATGGACCACATACGCATTTTCCAGGAGCAGGTGGAGAAGCTGAAAGCCCTACACGTGGATTCGGCGGAATACAGCTGCTTGAAGGCGATTGTCCTCTTCACCTCAGGTAAGGGGGAGGGGGGGCGGCGGCCTCTGCTGGGGGCTGGGGGAGGGTTGTCTTCCAGCGCTTGGTGGTCAGTGGGATTCGGGCCTCAGAAACCAGCCTTCCTTCCTGCCAGCCTTTGCACACCCCATCCCCCTTCCTCTTTCCATTCTTCTAAATTTTCCTGGAAGAAATGGGGGGGGGAGACGAAAGGGGGAACTCACTGGGGCGTTTTGTTGTGGGCTGGGGGGAGAGAGACAGGGGGATTAGAGCTCTGGTTTGACGGGGAGACACCTCCTGCTTGTCTCTGTGTCAGCTGTGCAGGCCTAAGGTTAAAGTTTGGAAAGTTACCTTCCCTTGCATTCGAAGAGAAGTTTTGTTTTTTTAAAGAAGTTGAGGAAGCAGATCTTGGGAAGAGTGGGAGATGGGATAAATGGTAGGTACATGGGGTCTATACGAGGGGCCTGTTTTTGTTTTCATGGAGCCCCTCTGAATCGCTGTGAATGGGAAGTGTGTGTATGCCTCTGTGTGTGTGTGTGCGCGGGCGCGCGTGTGTGGACATTACTCCCCAGAGTTGTCCCACTGAGTACAGAAAGAGGCTGCCTTTTGTGTCACTGGGTAGAACACCACAGCTTCACATTTCCAGACCATTGAAAGGCTGCAAGCTGCTCAGTGACAATGGTCAGCCGAATGAAGAAAAAAGAGACAAGGAATAAACTCTCTTCAATTAAAAAGACCAAAAAATAAATTAATTAAGACCGCCAAGCCAGGAGATAGACCGCTGAGCTTCATAATAATAATAATAATAATAATAATAATAATAATAATAATAATAATAATAATAATAATAATAATAATAATAATAATAATAATAATAATAATAATAATAATAATAATAATAATAACAAACCACCACCATCATCAGCTGCGATAAGCAAACCAGATCTGATCCTGGATGTAGTTAAGAGTAGATAATCTGCACGATGACAACTGTTGGCCTACTAACCGTGTCTAAACAACGAGACAGGTTTTGTCCTCAATTTAGAAAATAAGATACGTTAAAAGGTAACGTGTGCGTATGTGCCGCACGTATTTCAATTGCTGTTCTCCCAAACCGCAGCTCGCTAGAAATCGGATGTTCCTAATCGTGTTTTATTTCCATCCATAACTGCAATATTTAATATAGAAGGCCACTGTAATTCAGAAATGGCAGAATCCAAGTGTTTCCCCTCTCTCCATTTTAGCAAGCCATAAAAACAGAAAATAGGCCGTTCGAACCATCAAACATAGAGGAGAGATATTCTAATTTAGGGAGAGAATATATTCCTGTGTCAACTTTCTCCTATATAAAAAGAGTGCTACAGTTATAAAACAACAATGGAAGGTATGATGAAATCTAATAAGCCCATGGTTCGCCCTGGGTTGAGGAAGACATCTGAGGTTTTAACTCTGCAGGTGAAATATTTCAAATCATGCCTGTCTTTTATACGACACGGAGTAAAATAATAATAATAGCAATAGTAATAATAATAATAATAATAGCAACAACAATTCATGAAATTTAACGGTTGCCTGACCGTCAAGAGAAAATAGTTGAAGTCATATCTTAAAATGTCTTCTTTTTCTTCCTAAATAGTAAATAATCCTGGGAAGATGTCCTTGCAGGCAAGGCTTGCGAAATGCACATATATAGAAATAACCACGCTATCGGGAAACTGGCCTAGTTTATATGAGAAAATAAAGTCTCACGATTCAGTTTTTTTGTTGTGTTAAGGACGAACTGGGAGAAACCAACCAGCCTTTTTGGACTTTGTCCAAAATTTAGGTCATGACCTGAACTTCCTTTCATATATTATTGCTTTCCATAATTGCATTTTCCCCCCTGTTCAAATCTTCGTTCCCCACCCAAATCACTAGACCTCTAAAGGTGGCTGGTGGTCAGAAACAATTCTAGAAACGAAGCCTGTGTATTTGTGTGTGTGTGTGTGTGTGTGTGTGTGTGTGTGTGATGGTGTGTTTGTGGAGACAGTGTCTCTCTCTATGTGTCTCAGTGTCTTTTAAAAGAGGAAGAATTATCTTCGGGCTTTCCCTTCAAACTCCACCTTTCTCCTTCTCCCAAAAAAATTGGACTTCAAAGAAATTTATCTTCCGCATTTATGATTATGATTGCAATTAGTGCTATTAATATTGTTCCCCTTTCCGGGGAAACACTTCAAGGCACGGTTAGCCCTTAAAGTGTGAAATTTATGACTGTTTGCAAAATGCGGATCTGTATGTAAATTGCCTTTGCAAGGTAGATAAAACTTCTGTTATCTGATTTTCTGGAGTTATAAAACGAGGAGGGGGCGGAAACGGATGCGGGACTGACCAATTCCGAGGCCCTAATATACACTGCAGGGCCTGGCATGTATTTGAAAGACTGCAGAGAGGCATCTGATTTTTCCTTTCTTTCTTTCTTTTTTCTTTCTTTCTGTCCTTTTATTTCCCCCCTTTTTTTTCTTCCTGGGCCTTTTCTATAGATTCTGGACAGGGATTCTAATTTCTTTCAAAATATGCATGTGTTGGTACTTTACCCGGCCAGCTAAGGTCATAACCCGAGTCAAGGCAGGTTTAGATTAAAAGGGGGGGGGGGGGCTTTCATTGCATTTTAGCTTGTCAAATGTGGAACCGTATTTATTTTTATATATGATATCGTGTGTGTGTGTGTGTGTGTGTGTGTGTGTGTGTGTGTGTGTGTGTGTGTGTGTGTGTGTTAAAGCCAGCAGAGGGGAAGAGGGAGAAAACAGCTCTAATGAAGAGAGAGATCAGATTCTGCTTGGCTGCTCTTGAATAAGCTAAACTGACAAGATCAGCTTTAAAGGACCACTTAAATCACTTTCAAAGACTGAGGAGAAACTGCGGGTATCTCTTTTAGGGGGAAACGCTTCTTTCTTTCTTTCTTTCTTTCTTTCTTTCTTTCTTTCCTTTCTTTCTTTCTTTCTTTCTGTCTGTCTTTCTGTCTTTCTTTCCTTCCTTCTTTCTTCTTTCTGCTCAATAATTCTCAGGAGCTGAGCAGAGCTCAATTCCGAACCCACCTTCTGTAAAACTCTCTCATATCATCTTGGTCAGGTTCTGCATCCTTTATTTTTTCCCCGATATTTTTTTTTCCGAGGCGGGGAGTGCACCCACAATCTTCCCTTCTCCCAACACCATGCAAAAAAAATAAAAATAAATATATTATATATATAATCCGTGCGGGTTCGGGGAGAGGGCGCCTTCCCCCCAGAATTGCAGAGCGAAGGGGGCAATTAAGACTTAGAAGACCTCGGCACCCCGCAGGGGTGGGGGGGATGCTTCAGCACGTGCTCGGCGTGCTGTCTTCCTCAAGCACAGACAGACGGACGAGACCTTACACCTCCAAAGAAAGCGCTTTGACTTCCTTCAAAAACACAGGTTTCCTCGGGAGAAAGTCCCTTCCTCGTCCTAAGAGCAGCTTCCATCGCAGGTGCAAGAAGGGAAACCCTGCAAAAAATATTAAAAAAAATAAAAGGCTAGGTGGATTGTGCGTGTGGGAGGCGTGCGAGGCCGGTGGAAGTCCTTCGGGGCCGCGAGCTGAGCTGGAACCCCAAGTGCAGAGAAAGTCTCCAGGCCTTTATTTATTTATTTATTTATTTATTTGGCCTAAACCTCATTTAACCAGGGCGTAAGGTGGACTATTTTAAACAAGGGCGTCCCTTGTAGGATAGCAACTCGGCCCTGCAGTAAATTCAGCAGGCTTGCATTTGTGGCCAGGTTGGGTCTGCGGTGGGTGTCCATTTGTAAAAGAAAAACCGCGTCTTCTTTAACACTATTGATGATTCTATTCCCCCCAATCCTTCTTTTCTTTGAATTTCTTCTAGATGCGTGGTGGTCTATCCGACGTGGCGCACGTTGAAAGTTTACAGGAGAAGTCCCAGTGCGCTCTGGAAGAGTACGTCCGGAGTCAGTATCCAAACCAGCCCACCCGTTTTGGGAAAACTGTTGTTACGCCTCCCCTCTCTTCGCACCGTCTCTTCCTCGGTCATAGAGCAATTGTTTTTCGTCCGTTTGGTAGGTAAAAACCCCATCGAAACCCTTATCAGAGATATGCTACTATCCGGAAGCAGTTTTAACTGGCCGTATATGGCCATCCAATAAAGAGCAAAAGGGGAATAAAAAAATAATAATAATACGTTGGAGAGAGGAAAATAAAGATTTAAAAAATTAATAATTCCACAAATCAGAGAATTTGGACAAAGCAAAACAAAAAAAAATAACATGGAAAATTTGGAACAGAGGAATCGCGAGTGACATTGGGTCTGGCGGTTTGTGTAAACGTCCTTCGGTTAAGCAAGGATGTCACATCGTGGCTAAAAGAAGAGGAGAATAATTTGAATGGACTATGAATTTTTTTTTTTAAAGAAAAGAGAGACTTGTTCAATGGACTTTTTACACAATGCATTAAAATTCCCTTGTCTTTCACAAGTTACTATTTCTCTCTTTCTCTTTCTCTGTCGCTCTTGAAAAAAAATCTTTCTTTCTTTCTTTCTTTCTTTCTTTCTTTCTTTCTTTCTTTCTTTCTTTTGAGGGGGTGTTAAAACTTCGTAATGCAACCTCTCGCTAAAAAAAGTGCATTTTTAAAAAGCAAACCTGTAGAAAATTAACATAATGGGAAAAATTCTTTCCTCCTTTTTCTCTCTGTGTCTCTGTCTCTCTCTCACACACACCCCTCTCTCTCTCTCTCTCTCTTTCTCTCTCTCTCTCTCTCTCTCTCTCTCTCTCTCTCTCTCTCTCTCTCTCTCTCTCTCTCTCTCTCTCCAAATTATTGATTTGTCCAACATTGTCTGTGTACCTATAGGATTTTGTTTTGGTTTTTTTTTTTAAAAAAGAAATCCTGGTTCCAAACCAGTTTATTCTGTGGTTCTATAATTATTTTGATATAATCTTGGTTTCATTTTTCTTTCTTTTTTTTTTTTTTTTAAAGAACTGTGTATCCTTTAAAAAATATATGTTCTGAAAGAATTAAAACTGTCTTGGAAAGGTTTCTGAGAAGAACATAAAATTGGGAATAAAGACACCCCCCACTCCCCAAAATAATTCTAGAAAGATGGAAGCGCACTTAAATCCGGTCAGCCCAAAATTTAGCTTCAAGCTACAACAACTATAATTATAGCCTTTTTTAAAAAAAGTGAACCACGATCAACCTGCCCATAGCCTTCTGCTTGGAGATGTATGTGTGTGTGTATGTGTATGTGTGTGTGTGTGTTATGTATATATAATGCACACATATACACACAAAAACACATAAATGCATATATGGTAAAATATGGATTTTGGAAGGGAATTGGCTATATTTTGGAGGGAGATTGTGTCCAAGACACAAGATGGTTTTGGTAAAAAAACAAAAACAAAAAAACATGCATACATATATGTACACAGAAAATCACAGAGAGACTCATTACAAAGTTAACTTTTTTGTAATTTGAATGAAATTGGATTCCGCCTAGTTGTCCGAGTTCCTCTATCTGTTTGTATATTTGCAAGCTCTTTGTATTATAATACTTGTTGATATTTTCCCTTTTTTTAAAGAAAAAGAAAAAAAACCATTGAATTCAGCATGACAAAAAAAAAAATAACACTACTGTTGGCACTTATAGATAATGTGGTTGATTCAGTACCTTAGAGTTTACAGTTTTTGTGTTTTAAAGAAAAAAAACTGAGGTTTTTTTTAAGTGCAACATTTCTGTATACTGTAAAAGTTATAATAACTGAAAACTGTTTGGTCCAGTCTTTGTGTGTTATATTCCAAGGAAAAAAATTGAAAGTATTCAGAAATTAAAATATTATTTGATATCTGACCATTTGTATGACTCTCTTGGTGGGGAATGGGTGATTTATGTGTGCCACTTTTTTCTTCTTCTCTTTATATATTTTGGATTACTTAGATTTGGTCAAAACTCAGTGTCCAAAAGGAGCTTGGAATGTAGTTCTGTTGGAATTTGCAGAATGGAAGGAAATATTGGCGGTGGCAGGGAAGGCAGTCAGATTCAGCTCTGCCAGTCAGAATTTCCCCCCCCCCCCCCAAAACAAAACAAAGCCCCCTCAAAAAATAAATAAATTTCAAAAATGTTGCCTGGAGCATGTCCCCCCCACTTCTGTAATCACAAATAATTTAATTTCACAGAATGGTTAGGGAGAAGAAGAAAAGGAGGGGAAGGGAAGTTACTTCTCCCCCTGAAGTGTAAAAAGTAGGAAACGTCACTCTAGATTATGTTTTATTATTTAATTGCGAAAGATCACAATATTAGGATGGATGTGAATTGTAGAACTAATCGGATCTCCGGTTGGAGCGATTGGGGGCCCCCCTCGTTGTCTGGCATTGTTTGTGGTCATTTTAAAGGTGTGAAATTGTTCTTCCAAGGATAAGAGAATATTTGTATAGGTTCAACTCCCCCCCCCTTTTTGGGTAAGGAAGAGAGAAAGGTATACAGTGTTGTTGTTTTTTTTTAAAAAAACCCGTCTAGAAGAGTCTGCAAAAACAGGGTACTTAAGGACACCTCTTAACCTTCAGTGTGAGCGTTGAACTTAAATGGGATGTGTTTTCAAAAAGAGAAGGTTTTTCCCTATATAGCCCCGGTGGCCTTTTGAACCAGCCTGGGCAAATTTTCTGCTTGGTTAGGCCTCTAGTTCTAATATCACCCCCCACCCCCGCTCCCCACCCACCCCCCACCCCGATCCCTTCCTTCCCTTCTGATCCCCTGTCCTTTAAGAGCGCTCTCTATTTTTTTTTCTTCTTCATATTGTTGTGGTGGATGGCATTTCTTTGTGCCTGATTCTGAAGGGGGCAGCTGGTGAATCCGCACTCTCTTTTTCTAAGATTCACACGCACCCCCCTCCCCGATTCCAAAACATTCGGGGAGAAAGATCGGGGCTACTTTGAGGGGTGTTTAGCAAAGGAGCTGGCGTTTAGCATCGTTTTTCAGGAGCTGGGCTTTGTTGCATTCCTTGGTGATCTGATGCTCGGGTTTTGTTTTGCTTCCCGCCCCCCCCCCCCCACCTCACCCACCAGGCAGAGTTTTCCTCCTTGGCCTTCCTCTAATTTAAGAAGGGAGAAAGGTCCCCAAGGGACTCAAGGCAACCCCAAGCAAAGTCCTTCTCTTTCCTTCCTCCACTCCTGTCTTCAGACGGCTGGGCCTTGGAGGTTGTCAACCCGCTCCCTGCTCAGTTTTGGGCTGAAGGGGGCACGGGAGAAGGGCCTCGGTGGCTTCTTCAATTAGGACATCTCTTCTGCCACTCGTCCCCTGCCAATCAGAAGCCTCCAAGGTGGATCCACTTTGGGGTTTGACCCAAGGCTGGAGAAAGGGCAGTTGAGGGGGCGGAGGGTTGAAGGAAAGTTTTCCTTCGCTTGCTGGGATTTGGGGCAAAAAGCCAGACCCTCCCAAGCGACCAATCCCAAGAATTGACTTGAAGGATGATGGAGAATTGGGTAGAGATGCCTTAAAGGGTTGGGGTGGTGGTGTTGAAATTAAGGAAGGCTTTTTTTTAAAGGCTGTCAAATAGGGAACCATGCTTTATCTTCCCCCCATCCTTTGAATTTATGCTTTACATGAAAGGGAAAACTGAATTCTTCACTTGGAGAAGGTGGGAGAAAAAAAGGAAAGGACAGAAGTAGCTTTAAGCAGGGTGCTTTAAAGCACATATCTTCCTCCTCCTCCTTCCTCTTCCTCCTCCTTCTCCCTCTTCCTCCCTCCTTCCTCTTCCTTCCTCTTTCCTTCCTCCTTCTCCCTCTTCTTCCTCCTTCCTGTTACTCTTCCCTCCTTCTCCCTCTTCCTCCTCTTCTTCCTTCCTCCTTCCTGCTCCTCCTCCTCTGTCTCCATAGCAGAGATCAATAAATAGAAATCCTCATTTCGCACTTGTTCTTCCTTCCCCATGTTCCCCACCCCGCCCCCACATTCGGATCCCCTTTCCCTTTGGCCCCCTCCAATAGCACAAAGAAGGTTGAGGGGGGGGCGAGTCAGAGACAGCTCAGGAACCCCTCCCGCTAAAGCAGAAAGGGTCAGGGAAAGGGGGAAACCATCTTGCCCAAGCACTCCCCCCCCCCCCACAACACACCTCCCACCCTGCAGGCCTGGCGCTTAGGACTTTCAAAGGCGTCTTCGGGCAACTTGACCTCGCTGGCGGTCCCCGGCGTTTTGGGGCATCCTTTCGGAGCCGAGTTTGGGGGAGTCTCGGAGGAAGGGAGGGAATGGTGCGAACCTCCCCCCCCCTCCCAAGCGCTGTGGAAAAACTGCCCCAACATGGCGTCTCTCGTCCCCCAAGGGCCTTTGCAGGGGGGGGGGGACAGCCCGGAGATCTGCGTAAGGAAGCTGGCGGCAGATATAGAGCCGCTGGTCTGGCGTTGCAAAAAAGTAATAATAAGCCAAGCCTTTCGCCTGCTTCCCCCCCCCCCTCCATCCTTGTCAAAAGGAGGCCGGGGTCTTCCCCCTTCCCCTGCGGGGATGGACATCAAAGCTGGGAGCTGCGGGCAGTTTGCAGCCTCCTTAGAGCCCAGGCCAGGCCAGGCCAGCGGAGATGGGCTTAGCGAGGCCTGGAAGCAAGAAGCGAAGGCGGGCGGCTTGTTGCACGCTCGGGTGGGGAAAGGGGCTGGGGGCGTTCCTTCTTTGCATCCTTTTTGGGAGGACTCCGCTGCGAGGGAGCCCGGCAATTCCCAATTGGGGAAGAGGCGACTAGCCAAAGCCACCAGCCACCCCGTCCCAGGGATGAAGTGGGACGGCGGGGAGGGAGGGAGGGAGGGAGGGAGGGGTGGGGGTTACGCTTTAGAGAAGCCCCCTCGCCCTCGCCTGTCGCTTAACTCCTTTCTTCCTTCGGCTATTTCGGGTCCCCGGGAAGAAATTCCGAGCGAGGTTTCCCTTTACTCCGCTGAATCATGTCCAAAAAAAAAAAAATCCAGGCGAAATTGTGCGGTTTTTGCTAAATCCCCTTAACCCCAGTCTTGGTTTTCTTACTACTGGCGCTACTGGGTGAAAGAGGAAGCATCTGGCTGGCAATTCGAAGGGAACGCATCTTTCAATTCGAAGGGAATGCAACCCCCTCCCCAAATATTTAGCATCTTCTCTCTCTAGGTTGCTGCTAAGGGGGTCGTAGGAGTTGGTGCCCTGTGCTTGCTTCTCCGGGCAGGGCCCGGCTTTTGTCGTTGTAGCTTTCGATGGGAGAACAAGAAGGACGCCTTAAAGGAAGGGGGAGGGAAGCTGGGGCTTTGGTGGCCTGTTTTTTGAGGAGGGGGGCGCAGGAGGGTCAGGACCCCCGCGTTGCAAAGAAAGGGCGTTTTTAGCTCAAGGCAAGGCTCTTACAAAAGGAAATCGCAAATAGCGAGGACACTAGGATGGCGGGATGCGTGGGTGATGATCTCCCCCCCCCCCACCCGTCTCTGAACCAAAGATGCTCATTAGACGGGTGCTAGACCTGCGTCCTCTCTTCAGAGGGACGAATGGGGCTCCTCTCTCTCTCTCTCTCTCTCTCTCATTCCCCCGTCCTCCTCTTCCCTCCCTCCCCTCCACTCAACCACCCACACTGAATCTGCATTGCTTCTTAGAATGAATCTCTTGGCTAAGTTGGTGGGCTCTTATTTTTAGGCTGAAATTTTGGACCAACTTACCTTACTTCCTCGGGGCTTGGGCTGCCCCCACACCTCCTTTATACATGATTACCCGAAACTGGGCAGCCCAGCCATCTCCCCCCCCCCTCCATCCCACCCAGGTCTATTAAAACTTCCCAGAGGGCAGATGCCCAGTTTGAAAGCAGAGAAAGGTTTATACCAAGTCCTGTAAAAAGAAAAAGAAAAGAAAAACTCCCAGGCCTGAATTCCCCCCTATGTCTGAGGACCCCCCTCCCTCAAATATCTTCTCCCCAGCAAATGTGAGAGTTTTTCGAATCGATGTTTTCTTTGGGGGAATCTTTAAAAAAAAAAAAAAGGCAATCGTGCATGGAGCACCTTTTACCTTAGAGTATTCTAGCGGAACGCAGGGCGAGGGCGATCCGCCTAGACACGTTTGGTGTCGCCGGGAGAGATTTATTTAGAGGTAAATAAATGTGATTTTTAATTTTTTTTTCTCCAAAGCGAGCAGGGCGAGACCTTTAGAGGTCTCTCTCTCTCTCTCTCTCTCTCTCTCTCTCTCTCTCTCTCTCTCTCTCTCTCTCTCTCTCTCTCTCTCTCTCTCTCTCTCTCTCTCTCTCTCTCTCTCTCTCTCGAGAAGAGAGGGGAAGAGAAGAGGAGGATACCCTTCTCTTGTCTTCCCTGTTTCCCCAAAGGGGGAGGAGAAACCAAATACCCGGAACAATGCGGGTGGAAAGAGATCGAGCGCCGAGCGAGAAGAGGCTAGGCCACTTGAATAAACAGCTAGCATCCTGATTGTAAATAACTTTCTGCTTAAGGAGGTGACAAAACGCGGGGCTGGCTGGCGCGCCTGCTCCGAGTCGGTAACTTTTAGCAAGGGCCGGAAAGACAAGCAGGCTGGGAACTTCGTGTCTTTGCAGGAGACTGGGGGGCTCAGACATAAAACGAGGCGCAAACCCCGTCCTGTCTTTAGAGCTTCTCTTAATACAAATCAGATTCTTCTTCTTCTTCTTCTTCTTCTTCTTCTTCTTCTTCTTCTTCTTCTTCTTCTTCTTCTTCTTCTTCTTCTTCTTCTTCTTCTTCTTCTTCTTCTCCTCCTCCTCCTCCTCCTCCTCCTCCTCCTCCTTTTCTTTCCTCCTCCTCCTCCTCCTCTTCCTTCTCCTTCTTCTTCTCCTGTTGTCTGTCATCCCGGGGCTCGTGCCCAGGCCCAGTTATAAATCCTCTGGCCCTTTTGATAAGACGGGTTGTAATCAGTTAGCATCGCAGCCGAGCCCAATTGTAAAACTGCCTCATTTAAT